>JANJGN010000395.1:0-547317 GCA_026770705.1 Isurus oxyrinchus
GGAGAGGGAGAGGGAGGAGAGAGGGAGGGGGTGAGAGAGGGAGAGGGGAGAGAGGGGGAGAGAGGGAGAGGGGGAGGGAGGAGAGAGGGGGAGGGAGAGAGAGAGAGAGGGGGGGGGTGAGAGAGAGTGGGTGAGAGAGAGAGAGAGAGGGTGAGAGAGAGGGTGAGAGAGAGAGAAGAGGGGTGTGAGAGAGAGACAGAGGGGGTGAGAGAGAGGAGGAAAGTGGGTGAGAGACGGAGAGAGAATGTGTGTGAGAATGTGTGTGTGAGAGGGTGTGTGTGTGCGAGAGAGTGAATGAGAGAGTGAGAGAGACAGTGTGAAAGAGAGAGTGAGTGAACGAGCGTGAGAGAGAGAGAGTCTGTGTGAGAGGGCGATTACCAGGTGAATTACTCGCTGCAGGATTCCCAGCCTCTGACCTGCTCTTGTAGCCGCAGTATTTTAACAGCTTGTCCAGCTCAGTTTCTGGTCAACGGTAACCCCCCAGGATGTTGATAGCGGTGGGGGATTCACTGATGGTGATGCCATCAAGGGGCGATGGTTAGAATCTCTCTCCTGTTGGAGATGGTCGTGGACTGGCACTTGTGTGGCATGAATCTGGATCTGGAGCGAGGGGAATCTGCTATATCTGCGGAATACAATAGTTATTAATGCCATTAATAACTGTGACGATACTAAAGGCCCCAGGAATAAAGCCATCAGCTCCCACATGCTGTTGGGAGCCGTCAGGTTAGGTGCCAGCATCCTGTTTCGAGAGCCAGACGTCCTGGGTGCGTGGGTGCCGTGACTGACTGCTGGAGGGGGCTTCATATCGTGGCACTTGAACAATCGGGAGCCCATCAATCTCGCTGGCGTTTGGGGGTGGGTGGGGGGCTGGTGGGGGGGTGGGGGGGGTGGGGTGGTGGGGGGAGGGTGTCGAGCGAGGGAGCGAGTTTCCCAGGAGGCTGGGGAGATGGGTGGGGCAGCCCTGAGCACTCTGTCCTGACCCTGACACGGTCTCGCTCCAGTGGACCTGATGGATTGCCGTGCTCCGAGAATTCACGGAGTGGGGGTGGGGGGGGTGGGGGTGGTGGTTGGTGGGGAGGGGGGGGAGGGAGATTATTCACTGGAGAGGTGAGTTCACATGTCAGCACACAATTCTGACAGGGAGGTACATGTCGATCCTGGGAGGCTGCTTTCCATTCCCCCCCCACCACCACTGTCTGCAGACTGTAGAACTACAGGATATTGTTACAGGAGAAGGGGAGGGGGTGGTCGGCTGGAGGGTCGGGGGGTGAGGTGGGGTGGGGTGGGGGGGGGTTTAATTCTGACACTTGGAGGGTTGTGCATCTTTGGAATTCTCTATCCCAGAGGGTCCAGGATGCTCCATCAAGGAATATATTCGAGGCTCGGATAGACAGGGAACTAAGCGATACGGTGATAGAGCGGGAGGAGGGTGGAGTTCGGATTGAAGACCAGCCAGGTGGTCATGTTGAATGGTGCAGCATCTTTAGGGGCCGAATGGCCTCCCCTGCTCCTATTTCTTATTATGTCTGCCTGTCGCATATCAGGAAAATAGGAAAATCTCACACACACACACACCCACGCTCGCCAACCCCACGCTCGCCAACCCCACTCTCGCCAACCCCCACTCTCGCCAACCCCACGGGCACATACCCTGTGCCCAGGGAGTTAGCAGTGAACACCTCCCCGCCCAGACTCTCTTCCCCAGTGAGTGCTAATCGGCTGGAGGCGGACTCTGCTCCTCACTCGGGAGTCAGCCTGGCCTCCGGGAGTGGCCGGCTGGCTAGCCGGCCAGCCAATCTGACTGGCCAGCAGCTCTCTGGACCCTGCAGCGTCCTTCCCGTTGAAGGCCTGTGCAGGGTTCATTTTCGGGCTCCATACACCATCCACCCCCCCACCCCTCCAGGATTTCTCCCACCAGCCTGAAAGCTAAGGCTGGACAGGGAACAGCCTTTAAGCGGTCAATAATTGGCCACTTTGGGGCATCAATTAGGGCAAGGGTGGGGGAAGCAAGGCAGCACAGTCTGAAGGTAGTGCATAAGCATGTGTGGGGAGTGGGGGAGTGGGAGGGGAGTGGGGGTGGGTGAGGGAAGCAGCCACACATCAGAGAAACCTTGCACAAGGTAACCGTCCCTCTGCAACTGAGACAGTTCAGGCCCGGCCACATTGACGGTGCACGTAGTCGGGCCTCTAGCTTATCCGCCCACTCGAGCAACGTGGAAACTTGAAGGTGCAACCAAATACTCTGGAGCTTTTTCACCCCTTGGGGACAGACTGCAGACTGATAAGCCTCCCAGTCAACTGCAGACCAACCGAGCGCGTTATACAATCTCCCTGCGAGAGCTGGCTGTGGTGCAGTCGCTGGCTCACAGAACCCCTTGCAATGTCAGCATCCCGGTTTGGACCAGTCTTCTCCCATGGTTCAAGCTAACAGCGCAGCCTTGCAGTGCAGGTGAGGAGAAGCCTGCAACCTGAGCTGAGAGCGCAGCATGCAGTCCAGAGGGTGAGGCTGCCGCCAATCGGTCAGGCGGAGTGGGGCGGAGGTGGGTGGGGTTTCAGGCAGCCACGCGGCGCACTAAACTCTGGCCGTCCGAGTGGTGGCCAACAACGCCCCATCCCCAGCGGGATGGGTTAAGGGGCCTTCACTCTTAATTAAGAGAGTTTCTTAGAATACCCAAGCTAACCCACGCATCTCTTGTTTTCGTCCGACAGGGAGTACGACATCAGGAGCAAGGAGCCTGCTGACCTGGCTGGAGGCCCTCGTGGTTTACAGAGAATGCAGATGAAAGAGGAGGGAGTGACAGAGGCACCTGGCTGGACAGAGAGGAGCGGCCGGGGGTCCTGTACATGCCCCTGAAACCACGGAGAGCCGTCGCTGGTCGGCACCTAGCCGGACCAGGGGCTGTAGACGCCGCCTTTCATTCCTGCAGATGACCCAGAACCAGTGTCTCCAAAGGCTGCTCATGTCCAAGGAGCTGGTCGGTCACGTTTGCCACCTGCTGCAGGATTTGGTGCCAAGGGGACATGGAGGGCATCCACTGCCAGGGGCTGTGCAAGTGACCGTGGCGCTCAATTTCTACCCCCAGTGACTCCTTTCAAGGCTCCACAGGTGACCTCTGTGGGATATCACAAGCCTTCACCCACAAATGCATCCAGGAGGTCATGGACTCCATCTTTGCGAGGGCCACACAACTTTCTGCCTTTCAGCCAGGACCAGGAAAGCCAGGATGCCAGAGCTTGGGATTGGCCCGGTTTCCCAGAGGTGCCGGATGCGAATGACTGCACTCCCCTGGTGCTGTGATCTCCATCACCGCACATGATGGAAACATCAACCGCAAGGGCTTCCACTCACCGAGCGTACAGCTGGTGTGCGTCCACCACAAAAACATCCCACAGGCCTGCGCACCATTCCCAGGGAGTGTGCATGAGGTGCCAGATCCCTGACAGCTTCCAGGGTCCAGAGAGGCTGCAGGGATGGCTCCTCGGGGACAAGGCCTACCCGCAGAGACCGTGGCTGATGTCACTGGTGCAGTGGCCTCAGACTGCCGCAGAGCGACGGTATAATGAGGCTCATGCTGCAGCTCGCACCTTGGTGGAGCAGAGCATCGGGATGGTGAAGATGAGGTGCCGGTGTCTGGACGGCCTGGTGGAGCCCAGCAATACTGTCCGCAGAGGGCATCGCACATCGTCATCACCCGCTGTGCCCTTTACAACCTGGCGCTGCAACGGAGAGGGGAGCTGGCTGAGGAGGAGGTGGAAGAGCTGGAGATCGACTCCGATGAGTAGGATGTTGATGAGGATGAGGTTGAGGAGGTCCTGGAAGGCGAGGGTGGCCACGATGAGGCCTCGCTCTGGCCAGGCCAAGCAGGTGCACTTGGGGGGTGGTGGGGGGCCCCTCAACTGCTAGATTCGTGGAGGATGATGCCAATATGCAGTGAGGAGACACCATAGACCCCTCGCGTTGTATCTATGAATGTTTAACTCCAGGCTGGCTTATGGCAGCGCCAGTACACTGCGTGTGGATGCTCCTGTCATGGAGACACAGTGGTTACATCTTCCTAACTTTCCTAACCCTGTCTTGGTGCTCCCTGGACATGCACAGCCAAGGTGGAGGCAGCCTGACTGCGACGCCCTGTCTGTGATGACCTTGATGGGCCCTCCTCTGGAGGGCCGAGACTTGGAGGGGGTCCTGGCCTGCATTTCGGGGCCCTGCTGTATGGCAGTGGCCCCCTCATCGGTCTGTGGAGCTGGATCTGCGGAGGTCACAGGAAGAGGGGAGTCAGATGGGGTGCGCACCAGCTGATCCTCCTCCCTATGGGTGCTCAAGGGCCCCAGGCTGACTCCTTGAGGAGACGGGGTAGCTGGAGAGAGATCGAGTTGCCCAGCAACCCTCTCGCGTACACACTGTTGGAGGCCGACAGCGATAGCGCTGAGCCCGCACAGCAGTGCAGGAGCGACATCCTGGACCAAGGTCTCCATGGCGGCCGCCATCCTGCCAGTGTTGACCTCAGTGCGTTGGCAATGCCGGCGCTATCACCTCAGCCTGAAGACGGGTCGGACTCCTCCATCGTGCCTTGCAGTCTGAGGAGCCCAGCGGACGTCCCTTCCTGATGTTCCCGAGCTTGCCTTTGCAGCTCCAGCAACTGTGACATGACCGAGTCCAGAGGCTGGTCATCTGACTCGGACTCAGCAACGTTCCGGCCTCCGGCAGTCCTCCGAGTGCCGGCGATCTGGGAAGTCCCTGCCTCCACCTGCTGTGGATCAGACCATGCGATGTGCTCACCAGATTGTGATCCTGAGGCTATTCTGAAGCTAGGTCCCACCGAGGTGTGTGTCTCTGCGCTGGTGGAGGGTGTGGGGTGAGCGCTGTGATGGGACATCAAGGAGGCTGCCTCAAGATTCCTCTTCAGAAGTTTCTTCAGGTCTTAACTGGAGGCCCTGGGTCATGGACTCTGTCGGCTGTTTCCCAGATGTGCCTGTGAAAACAAGGGGAGATAATTAATGCACGGCAGTGACCTGTGAAAGAGGACACTTCACTCACAGCATGGTCGTCTGATGGATGTTGCACTGCTGGACCCTCACTTGGTAGAACAGCACCGACCTCACTGTCAGCACAGGACCGGTCCAGATCCTCGCCGCCCAGCTGGATGGCTCTGTTTTCAAAGCCCGTGAGGACCTTGATTTTGGACATTCCTCCACCGGTCAGCGACCTCTCCCTCTTGTTGTGAGCCAGCCTGTCCGACCTGAATAGAGATGGAGAGAGTGTAAGCAGGATGCCAGTCAGGCCAGATGATAAGTGTGCCTGGCCTGTGTGGGTGGTGAGTGGGTCCCATGGACGAGATGAGGACAATGACGGTGGGTGTGAGAGGGTAAATGGTGATGTCGCTTGCAGTGGCAGTGAGTGAGGGGCCCTGTGGATGTGCGATGGGTTTGTGAGTGTGAGAGTTGAGAGTGATGGGGTAGAGTGACTTATCCTGGTGGAGATCATTCATCCTCTTGCGGCACTGGGTAGCTGTCCTCTTTTGCAAGACGTTGGCGCTGACCACCGCCCTCCCCTCCTCCTGGATTGGTGGCCTTGCTTCCTGGTCTTTGTCCAGAGTGGGGGGTAGAGAGCTTCTCGATGGGTCTCTGCTGTGTCCAGTAGGAGCTCGAGGGAGGCATCACTCAATTTGGGAGCAGCAATGTTTGTTCCCTTTGGCAGCCATGACTTTCCAGCAACTTCCGATGCCTCAGAGAGAGAGAGAGAGAGAGAGAGCTCTGTGCAGGAGCAGCCTTTAAACAGGGCGCCTGGATTAATGAAGGCCTGAGGTGAAGGTGGGCCGGGTGAATCAGCAGCTATGCTGCCAACGGCCCAGTGTGTTTCCTGGGAACACATTATGAATGAGGTGGGACTGGGACGATACATCGTGATGTTCCGTCATTGCAGCCAACAGGTAAAGCACCATTTCTCCCATACATTACTGCACTTAATGTGAATTCTGGACACTCCCCCCCCCCCCCCCCCCCCGCCCCCCCCCACCCCCCCCACCACTCCCCCCACCCCCCCCCACACTCCCCCCCACCCCCCCCCCACACTAGCCCCCCCCCACACTCCCCTCCCCCCCCCACACTCCCCCCCCCACACTCCCCCCCCCACACTCACACCCCACACTCACCCCACACAGCCTCACACACAGCCTCACATTCACCCCACACAGCCTCACACACAGCCTCACACTCCCCACACTCATCCCCCACACACCCTGCACAGCCTCACACTCACAACGCACAGCCTCACACTCACCACACAGCCTCACACACAGCCTCACACTCCCCACACTCATCCCCCACACACCCTGCACAGCCTCACACTCACAACGCACAGCCTCACGCTCACCACACAGCATCACGCTCACCCCACACAGCCTCACGCTCACCCCGCACAGCCTCACACTCAACCCACACAGCCTCACGCTCACCCTGCACAGCCTCACACTCACACCACACTCACCCCGCACAGCCTCACGCTCACCGCACACAGCCTCACACTCACCCCACACACAGCCCCACACTCACCGCACACAGCCTCACACTCACCCCACACACAGCCCCACACTCACCCCCCACAGCCTCACGCTCACCCCCCACAGCCTCACGCTCACCCCGCACAGCCTTACCCTCACCCCACGCAACCTCACACTCGCCCCACGCAACCTCACACTCACCCCACACACAACCTCACACTCACCCCCACACTCACCCCACACACAACCTCACACTCACCCCACACACAACCTCACACTCACCCCACACAGCCTCACACTCACTCCAAACAACCCACACATAGCCTCACACTCACCCCACACATAGCCTCACACTCACCCCACACACAGACTCACACATACCCCACACAACCTCACACTCACCCCACACACCCCATATTCACCCCACAGACACGCCACACTCATCCCAGACACCCCACACAGCCTCACAATCACCCCGCACAGTCTCACACTCACCCCGCACAGCCTCACACTCACCCCGCACACAACCTCACACTCACCCCACACACAACCTCACACTCACCCCACACACAACCTCACACTCACCCCACACACAACCTCACACTCACTCCAAACAACCCACACATAGCCTCACACTCACCCCACACACAGCCTCACACTCACCCCACACACAACCTCACACTCACCCCACACACACCTCACACTCACCCCACACACAACCTCACACTCACTCCAAACACCCCACACATAGCCTCACACTCACCCCACACACAACCTCACACTCACCCCACACACAACCTCACACTCACCCCACACACAACCTCACACTCACTCCACACAACCTCACACTCACTCCAAACAACCCACACATAGCCTCACACTCACCCCACACATAGCCTCACACTCACCCCACACATAGCCTCACACTCACCCCACACACAACCTCACACTCACCCCACACACAACCTCACACTCACTCCAAACACCCCACACATAGCCTCACACTCACCCCACACATAGCCTCACACTCACCCCACACACAACCTCACACTCACCCCACACACAACCTCACACTCACTCCAAACAACCCACACATAGCCTCACACTCACCCCACACATAGCCTCACACTCACCCCACACATAGCCTCACACTCACCCCACACATAGCCTCACACTCACCCCACACATAGCCTCACACTCACCCCACACATAGCCTCACACTCACCCCACACATAGCCTCACACTCACCCCACACATAGCCTCACACTCACCCCACACACAACCTCACACTCACCCCACACACAACCTCACACTCACCCCACACAGCCTCACACTCACTCCAAACAACCCACACATAGCCTCACACTCACCCCACACATAGCCTCACACTCACCCCACACACAGACTCACACACACCCCACACAGCCTCACAATCACCGAGCACAGTCTCACACTCACCCCGCACAGTCTCACACTCACCCCGCACAGCCTCACACTCACCCCGCACAGCCTCACACTCACCCCGCACAGCCTCACACACAGCCTCACACTCACCCCACACAGCCTCACACTCACCGCACACAGCCCCACACTCACCCCACACACAGCCCCACACTCACCCCACACACAGCCCCACACTCACCCCACACAGCCTCACGCTCACCCCGCACAGACTCACGCTCACCCCGCACAGCCTCACACTCCCACCTCACAGACTCACGCTCACCCTGCACAGCCTCACACTCACCCCCCCACAGCCTCACACTCACCCCCCACAGCCTCACACTCACCCCCCACAGCCTCACACTCACCCCCCACAGCCTCACACTCACCCCCCACAGCCTCACACTCACCCCCCACAGCCTCACACTCACCCCACACAACCTCACACTCACCCCACGCAACCTCACTCACCCCACACGCAACCTCACTCACCCCACACACAACCTCAAACTCACCCCACACACAACCTCACACTCACCCCACACACAACCTCACACTCACCCCACACAGCCTCACACTCACTCCAAACAACCCACACATAGCCTCACACTCACCCCACATATAGCCTCACACTCACCCCACACACAGACTCACACACACCCCCACACAACCTCACACTCACCCCACACACCCCATATTCACCCCACACACATGCCACACTCATCCAAGACACCCCACACAGCCTCACAATCACCCCACACAGCCTCACAATCACCCCACACAGCCTCACACTCACTCCAAACAACCCACACATAGCCTCACACTCACCCCACATATAGCCTCACACTCACCCCACACACAGACTCACACACACCCCACACAACCTCACACTCACCCCACACACCCCATATTCACCCCACACACATGCCACACTCATCCAAGACACCCCACACAGTCTCACAATCACCCCACACAGCCTCACAATCACCCCACACAGTCTCACAATCACCCCTCACAGCCTCACAATCACCCCACACAGCCTCACAATCACCCCGCACAGTCTCACGCTCACACCGCACAGTCTCACGCTCACCCCACTCAGACTCACGCTCACCCCGCACAGCCTCACACTCACCCCGCACAGCCTCACACTCACCCCGCACAGCCTCACACTCACCCCGCACAGCCTCACACTCACCCCACACAGCCTCTCACACAGCCTCACATTCACCCCACACACAGGCTCACACTCACCCCACACAGCCTCACACACAGCCTCACAATCCCCACACTCATCCCACACACACCCTGCACAGCCTCACACTCACAACGCACAGCCTCACGCTCACCCCGCACAGCCTCACAATCACCCCCCACAGCCTCACACTCACCACACACAGCCTTACACTCACCACACACAGCCTCACACACACACCGCACAGCCTCACACTCACCCCCCACAGCCTTATCCTCACCCCACAAAGACTCACAATCACGCAAACAGCCTTACACACACTCCGTACACACCCCACACAACCTCACACTCACCCCACGCGGCCTCACACACACCCCACACTTACCCCACACAGCCTCACTCACCCACACAGCCTCACTCACACTCAACACATCAGCCCAAACCCAGCCTCACACTCACGCCATACAGACTCACAAACACCCCACACATAGCCCCACACTCACCCCACACTCACCCCACACTCACCCCACACTCACCAAACACTCACCAAACACACCCCACACTCACCAAACACACCAAACACACCTCCCACACCCACAACACACACCCGCACACTCACCACACACAGCCACAGACTCACAAAACTCATCCCTCACAAACTCACACTCACCCACACAGCCTCACACTCACCCACACAGCCTCACACTCAATCTACACAGCCTCACACTCAATCTACACAGCCTCACACTCACCCCGCACAGCCTCACACTCACCCCGCAAAGCCTGACACTCACCCTGCACAGCCTCACGGTCAGTCCGCACAGCCTCACGCTCAGTCCGCACAGCCTCACGCTCAGTCCGCACAGCCTCACGCTCAGTCCGCACAACCTCACTCTCACCCACACAGCCTCACACTCACCCACACAGCCTCACACACAATCTACACAGCCTCACACTCAATCGACACAGCCTCACACTCAATCGACACAGCCTCACACTCACCTCAAACACGATACACACACATCCCGCACAGCCTCACACTCACCCCGCACAGCCTCACACTCACCCCGCACAGCCTCACACTCACCCCGCACAGCCTCACACTCACCCCGCACAGCCTCACACTCACCCCGCACAGCCTCACACTCACCCCGCACAGCCATTACTCACCCCGCACAGCCTCACACTCACCCCGCACAGCCTCACACTCACCCCGCACAGCCTCACACTCACCCCGCACAGCCTCACACTCACCCCGCACAGCCTCACACACAGCCCACACTCACACCACATAGCCGCACACACAGCCTCACACACCTACACAGCCTCACACTCACACCCCACACAGCCTCACACTCACACCCCACACAGCCTCACACACACCACACACAGCATCACAGTCACCCCACACAGCCTCTCATACACCCCGCACAGCCTCACACTCACCCCGCACGGCCTCACAAAAACCGCGCACGGCCTCACACTCACCCCTCACTGCCTCACACTCACCCCGCACTGCCTCACATTCACCACGCACTGCTTCACAGTAACCCTGCACAGCCTCACACTCACCCCCCACAGCCTCACACTCACCTCCCACAGCCTCACACTCACCTCCCACAGCCTCACACTCACCTCCCACAGCCTCACATTCACCCCCCACAGCCTCACACACACCACACACAGCCTCACTCTCACCCCACAGCCTCACACGCACCCCCCACATCCTCACACACACCACACGCAGCCTCACTCTCACCCCACACAGTCTCTCACACACCCGACACTCACCCCACACAACCTCACACTCACCCCACACAGCCTCACACTCACCACGCACTGCTTCACAGTCACCCTGCACGGCCTCACACTCACCCCCCACAGCCTCACACTCACCCCCCACAGCCTCACACTCACCCCCCACAGCCTCACACTCACCCCCCACAGCCTCACACTCACCCCCCACAGCCTCACACTCACCCCCCACAGCCTCACACTCACCCCCCACAGCCTCACATTCACCCCCCACAGCCTCACATTCACCCCCCACAGCCTCACTCTCACCCCACAGCCTCACACGCACCCCCCACATCCTCACACACACCACACGCAGCCTCACTCTCACCCCACACAGTCTCTCACACACCCGACACTCACCCCACACAGCCTCACACACACCTCACACACACCCCACAGAGTCTCACACTCAACCCACACAGCCTCACACTCACCCCGCGCAGCCTCACACTCACCCCGCGCAGCCTCACACTCACCCCGCGCAGCCTCACACTCAACACGCACAGCCTCACGCTCACCCTGCACAGCCTCACACTCACCCCACACTCACCCCGCACAGCCTCACGCTCACCGCACACAGCCTCACACTCACCCCACACACAGCCCCACACTCACCACACACAGCCTCACACTCACCCCACACAGTCTCACACTCACCCCACACTCACCCCGCACAGCCTCACACTCACCGCACACAGCCTCACACTCACCCCGCACAGCCTCACACTCACCCCGCACAGCCTCACACTCACCCCGCACAGCCTCACACTCACCCCACACAGCCTCTCACACAGCCTCACATTCACCCCACACACAGGCTCACACTCACCCCACACAGCCTCACACACAGCCTCACAATCCCCACACTCATCCCACACACACCCTGCACAGCCTCACACTCACAACGCACAGCCTCACGCTCACCCCGCACAGCCTCACAATCACCCCCCACAGCCTCACACTCACCACACACAGCCTTACACTCACCACACACAGCCTCACACACACACCGCACAGCCTCACACTCACCCCCCACAGCCTTATCCTCACCCCACAAAGACTCACAATCACGCAAACAGCCTTACACACACTCCGTACACACCCCACACAACCTCACACACACCCCACACTTACCCCACACAGCCTCACTCACCCACACAGCCTCACTCACACTCAACACATCAGCCCAAACCCAGCCTCACACTCACGCCATACAGACTCACAAACACCCCACACATAGCCCCACACATAGCCCCACACTCACCCCACACTCACCCCACACTCACCCCACACTCACCCCACACTCACCCCACACTCACCAAACACTCACCAAACACACCCCACACTCACCAAACACACCAAACACACCTCCCACACCCACAACACACACCCGCACACTCACCACACACAGCCACAGACTCACAAAACTCATCCCTCACAAACTCACACTCACCCACACAGCCTCACACTCACCCACACAGCCTCACACTCAATCTACACAGCCTCACACTCAATCTACACAGCCTCACACTCACCCCGCACAGCCTCACACTCACCCCGCAAAGCCTGACACTCACCCTGCACAGCCTCACGCTCAGTCCGCACAGCCTCACGCTCAGTCCGCACAGCCTCACGCTCAGTCCGCACAGCCTCACGCTCAGTCCGCACAACCTCACTCTCACCCACACAGCCTCACACTCACCCACACAGCCTCACACTCAATCTACACAGCCTCACACTCAATCGACACAGCCTCACACTCAATCGACACAGCCTCACACTCACCTCAAACACGATACACACACATCCCGCACAGCCTCACACTCACCCCGCACAGCCTCACACTCACCCCGCACAGCCTCACACTCACCCCGCACAGCCTCACACTCACCCCGCACAGCCTCACACTCACCCCGCACAGCCTCACACTCACCCCGCACAGCCATTACTCACCCCGCACAGCCTCACACTCACCCCGCACAGCCTCACACTCACCCCGCACAGCCTCACACTCACCCCGCACAGCCTCACACACAGCCCACACTCACACCACATAGCCGCACACACAGCCTCACACACAACCTACACAGCCTCACACTCACACCCCACACAGCCTCACACTCACACCCCACACAGCCTCACACACACCACACACAGCATCACAGTCACCCCACACAGCCTCTCATACACCCCGCACAGCCTCACACTCACCCCGCACGGCCTCACAAAAACCGCGCACGGCCTCACACTCACCCCTCACTGCCTCACACTCACCCCGCACTGCCTCACATTCACCACGCACTGCTTCACAGTAACCCTGCACAGCCTCACACTCACCCCCCACAGCCTCACACTCACCTCCCACAGCCTCACACTCACCTCCCACAGCCTCACACTCACCTCCCACAGCCTCACATTCACCCCCCACAGCCTCACATTCACCCCCCACAGCCTCACACACACCACACACAGCCTCACTCTCACCCCACAGCCTCACACGCACCCCCCACATCCTCACACACACCACACGCAGCCTCACTCTCACCCCACACAGTCTCTCACACACCCGACACTCACCCCACACAACCTCACACTCACCCCACACAGCCTCACACTCACCACGCACTGCTTCACAGTCACCCTGCACGGCCTCACACTCACCCCCCACAGCCTCACACTCACCCCCCACAGCCTCACACTCACCCCCCACAGCCTCACACTCACCCCCCACAGCCTCACACTCACCCCCCACAGCCTCACACTCACCCCCCACAGCCTCACATTCACCCCCCACAGCCTCACATTCACCCCCCACAGCCTCACTCTCACCCCACAGCCTCACACGCACCCCCCACATCCTCACACACACCACACGCAGCCTCACTCTCACCCCACACAGTCTCTCACACACCCGACACTCACCCCACACAGCCTCACACACACCTCACACACACCCCACAGAGTCTCACACTCAACCCACACAGCCTCACACTCACCCCGCGCAGCCTCACACTCACCCCGCGCAGCCTCACACTCACCCCGCGCAGCCTCACACTCAACACGCACAGCCTCACGCTCACCCTGCACAGCCTCACACTCACCCCACACTCACCCCGCACAGCCTCACGCTCACCGCACACAGCCTCACACTCACCCCACACACAGCCCCACACTCACCCCACACAGCCTCACACTCACCCCACACAGTCTCACACTCACCCCACACTCACCCCGCACAGCCTCACGCTCACCGCACACAGCCTCACACTCACCCCACACACAGCCCCACACTCACCACACACAGCCTCACACTCACCCCACACAGTCTCACGCTCACCCTGCACAGCCTCACACTCACCCCACACTCACCCCGCACAGCCTCACGCTCACCGCACACAGCCTCACACTCACCCCACACACAGCCCCACACTCACCCCACACACAGCCCCACACTCACCCCACACAGCCTCACGCTCACCCCGCACAGCCTCACGCTCACCCCGCACAGCCTCACACTCAACCCACACAGCCTCACGCTCACCCTGCACAGCCTCACGCTCATCCTGCACAGCCTCACGCTCATCCTGCACAGCCTCACACTCACCACACACAGCCTCACACTCACCACACACAGCCTCACACTCACCCCGCACAGCCTCACGCTCACCCCGCACAGACTCACACTCACCCCGCACAGCCTCACGCTCACCCCGCACAGCGTCTCACTCCGACCACACAGACTCACGCTCACCCTGCACAGCCTCACACTCACCCCCCACAGCCTCACGCTCACCCCCCACAGCCTCACGCTCACCCCCCACAGCCTCACGCTCACCCCGCACAGCCTTACCCTCACCCCACGCAACCTCACACTCGCCCCACGCAACCTCACACTCACCCCGCACACAACCTCACACTCACCCCACACACAACCTCACACTCACCCCACACAGCCTCACACTCACTCCAAACAACCCACACATAGCCTCACACTCACCCCACACATAGCCTCACACTCACCCCACACACAGACTCACACATACCCCACACAACCTCACACTCACCCCACACACCCCATATTCACCCCACAGACACGCCACACTCATCCCAGACACCCCACACAGCCTCACAATCACCCCGCACAGTCTCACACTCACCCCGCACAACCTCACACTCACCCCGCACAGCCTCACACTCACCCCGCACACAACCTCACACTCACCCCACACACAACCTCACACTCACCCCACACACAACCTCACACTCACCCCACACACAACCTCACACTCACCCCACACACAACCTCACACTCACCCCACACACCTCACACTCACTCCAAACAACCCACACATAGCCTCACACTCACCCCACACACAGCCTCACACTCACCCCACACACAACCTCACACTCACCCCACACACAACCTCACACTCACCCCACACACAACCTCACACTCACTCCAAACACCCCACACATAGCCTCACACTCACCCCACACACAACCTCACACTCACCCCACACACAACCTCACACTCACCCCACACACAACCTCACACTCACCCCACACACAACCTCACACTCACTCCAAACAACCCACACATAGCCTCACACTCACCCCACACATAGCCTCACACTCACCCCACACATAGCCTCACACTCACCCCACACACAACCTCACACTCACCCCACACACAACCTCACACTCACTCCAAACACCCCACACATAGCCTCACACTCACCCCACACATAGCCTCACACTCACCCCACACACAACCTCACACTCACCCCACACACAACCTCACACTCACCCCACACACAACCTCACACTCACTCCAAACAACCCACACATAGCCTCACACTCACCCCACACATAGCCTCACACTCACCCCACACATAGCCTCACACTCACCCCACACATAGCCTCACACTCACCCCACACATAGCCTCACACTCACCCCACACATAGCCTCACACTCACCCCACACACAACCTCACACTCACCCCACACACAACCTCACACTCACCCCACACAGCCTCACACTCACTCCAAACAACCCACACATAGCCTCACACTCACCCCACACATAGCCTCACACTCACCCCAAACACAGACTCACACACACCCCACACAGCCTCACAATCACCGAGCACAGTCTCACACTCACACCGCACAGTCTCACACTCACCCCGCACAGCCTCACACTCACCCCGCACAGCCTCACACTCACCCCGCACAGCCTCACACTCACCCCGCACAGCCTCACACTCACCCCGCACAGCCTCACACTCACCCCGCACAGCCTCACACACAGCCTCACACTCACCCCGCACAGCCTCACACACAGCCTCACACTCACCCCACACAGCCTCACACTCACCGCACACAGCCTCACACTCACCCCACACACAGCCCCACACTCACCCCACACACAGCCCCACACTCACCCCACACAGCCTCACGCTCACCCCGCACAGCCTCACGCTCACCCCGCACAGACTCACGCTCACCCCGCACAGCCTCACACTCCCACCTCACAGACTCACGCTCACCCTGCACAGCCTCACGCTCACCCCCCACAGCCTCACACTCACCCCCCACAGCCTCACACTCACCACCCACAGCCTCACACTCACCCCCCACAGCCTCACACTCACCCCCCACAGCCTCACACTCACCCCCCACAGCCTCACACTCACCCCCCACAGCCTCACACTCACCCCCCACAGCCTCACACTCACCCCCCACAGCCTCACGCTCACCCCACACAAACACACACTCACCCCACACAACCTCACACTCACCCCACGCAACCTCACTCACCCCACACACAACCTCAAACTCACCCCACACACAACCTCACACTCACCCCACACACAACCTCACACTCACCCCACACAGCCTCACACTCACTCCAAACAACCCACACATAGCCTCACACTCACCCCACATATAGCCTCACACTCACCCCACACACAGACTCACACACACCCCACACAACCTCACACTCACCCCACACACCCCATATTCACCCCACACACATGCCACACTCATCCAAGACACCCCACACAGCCTCACAATCACCCCACACAGCCTCACAATCACCCCACACAGCCTCACACTCACTCCAAACAACCCACACATAGCCTCACACTCACCCCACATATAGCCTCACACTCACCCCACACACAGACTCACACACACCCCACACAACCTCACACTCACCCCACACACCCCATATTCACCCCACACACATGCCACACTCATCCAAGACACCCCACACAGCCTCACAATCACCCCACACAGCCTCACAATCACCCCACACAGTCTCACAATCACCCCTCACAGCCTCACAATCACCCCACACAGCCTCACAATCACCCCGCACAGTCTCACGCTCACACCGCACAGCCTCACGCTCACCCCACTCAGACTCACGCTCACCCCGCACAGCCTCACACTCACCCCGCACAGCCTCACACTCACCCCGCACAGCCTCACACTCACCCCGCACAGCCTCACACTCACCCCACACAGCCTCTCACACAGCCTCACATTCACCCCACACACAGGCTCACACTCACCCCACACAGCCTCACACACAGCCTCACAATCCCCACACTCATCCCACACACACCCTGCACAGCCTCACACTCACAACGCACAGCCTCACGCTCACCCCGCACAGCCTCACAATCACCCCCCACAGCCTCACACTCACCACACACAGCCTTACACTCACCACACACAGCCTCACACACACACCGCACAGCCTCACACTCACCCCCCACAGCCTTATCCTCACCCCACAAAGACTCACAATCACGCAAACAGCCTTACACACACTCCGTACACACCCCACACAACCTCACACTCACCCCACGCGGCCTCACACACACCCCACACTTACCCCACACAGCCTCACTCACCCACACAGCCTCACTCACACTCAACACATCAGCCCAAACCCAGCCTCACACTCACGCCATACAGACTCACAAACACCCCACACATAGCCCCACACATAGCCCCACACTCACCCCACACTCACCAAACACTCACCAAACACACCCCACACTCACCAAACACACCAAACACACCTCCCACACCCACAACACACACCCGCACACTCACCACACACAGCCACAGACTCACAAAACTCACCCCTCACAAACTCACACTCACCCACGCAGCCTCACACTCACCCACACAGCCTCACACTCAATCTACACAGCCTCACACTCAATCTACACAGCCTCACACTCACCCCGCACAGCCTCACACTCACCCCGCAAAGCCTGACACTCACCCTGCACAGCCTCACGCTCAGTCCGCACAGCCTCACGCTCAGTCCGCACAGCCTCACGCTCAGTCCGCACAGCCTCACGCTCAGTCCGCACAGCCTCACGCTCAGTCCGCACAGCCTCACGCTCAGTCCGCACAGCCTCACGCTCAGTCCGCACAGCCTCACGCTCAGTCCGCACAGCCTCACGCTCAGTCCGCACAACCTCACTCTCACCCACACAGCCTCACACTCACCCACACAGCCTCACACTCAATCTACACAGCCTCACACTCAATCGACACAGCCTCACACTCACCTCAAACACGATACACACACATCCCGCACAGCCTCACACTCACCCCGCACAGCCTCACACTCACCCCGCACAGCCTCACACTCACCCCGCACAGCCTCACACTCACCCCGCACAGCCTCACACTCACCCCGCACAGCCTCACACTCACCCCGCACAGCCATTACTCACCCCGCACAGCCTCACACTCACCCCGCACAGCCTCACACTCACCCCGCACAGCCTCACACTCACCCCGCACAGCCTCACACACAGCCCACACTCACACCACATAGCCGCACACACAGCCTCACACACAACCTACACAGCCTCACACTCACACCCCACACAGCCTCACACTCACACCCCACACAGCCTCACACACACCACACACAGCATCACAGTCACCCCACACAGCCTCTCATACACCCCGCATAGCCTCACACTCACCCCGCACGGCCTCACAAAAACCGCGCACGGCCTCACACTCACCCCTCACTGCCTCACACTCACCCCGCACAGCCTCACACTCACCCCGCACAGCCTCACACTCACCCCGCACAGCCTCACACTCACCCCGCACAGCCTCACACTCACCCCGCACAGCCTCACACACAGCCCACACTCACACCACATAGCCGCACACACAGCCTCACACACAACCTACACAGCCTCACACTCACACCCCACACAGCCTCACACTCACACCCCACACAGCCTCACACACACCACACACAGCATCACAGTCACCCCACACAGCCTCTCATACACCCCGCATAGCCTCACACTCACCCCGCACGGCCTCACAAAAACCGCGCACGGCCTCACACTCACCCCTCACTGCCTCACACTCACCCCGCACTGCCTCACATTCACCACGCACTGCTTCACAGTAACCCTGCACGGCCTCAAACTCACCCCCCACAGCCTCACACTCACCCCCCACAGCCTCACACTCACCTCCCACAGCCTCACACTCACCTCCCACAGCCTCACATTCACCCCCCACAGCCTCACATTCACCCCCCACAGCCTCACACACACCACACAGAGCCTCACTCTCACCCCACAGCCTCACACGCACCCCCCACATCCTCTCACACACCACACGCAGCCTCACTCTCACCCCACACAGTCTCTCACACACCCGACACTCACCCCACACAACCTCACACTCACCCCACACAGCCTCACACTCACCACGCACTGCTTCACAGTCACCCTGCACGGCCTCACACTCACCCCCCACAGCCTCACACTCACCCCCCACAGCCTCACACTCACCCCCCACAGCCTCACACTCACCCCCCACAGCCTCACACTCACCCCCCACAGCCTCACACTCACCCCCCACAGCCTCACACTCACCCCCCACAGCCTCACACTCACCCCCCACAGCCTCACACTCACCCCCCACAGCCTCACATTCACCCCCCACAGCCTCACTCTCACCCCACAGCCTCACACGCACCCCCCACATCCTCACACACACCACACGCAGCCTCACTCTCACCCCACACAGTCTCTCACACACCCGACACTCACCCCACACAGCCTCACACACACCTCACACACACCCCACAGAGTCTCACACTCAACCCACACAGCCTCACACTCACCCCGCGCAGCCTCACACTCACCCCGCGCAGCCTCACACTCACCCCGCGCAGCCTCACACTCACCCCGCGCAGCCTCACACTCACCCCGCGCAGCCTCACACTCACCCCGCGCAGCCTCACACTCACCCCGCGCAGCCTCACACTCACCCCGCGCAGCCTCACACTCACCCCGCGCAGCCTCACACTCACCCCGCGCAGCCTCACACTCACCCCGCGCAGCCTCACACTCACCCCGCGCAGCCTCACACTCACCCCGCACAGCCTCACACTCACCCCGCACAGCCTCACACTCACCCCGCACAGCCTCACACTCACCCCGCACAGCCTCACACTCACCCACACAGCCTCACTCACACTCAACACTCAGCCCAAACCCAGCCTCACACTCACGCCACACAGCCTCACAAACACCCCACACATAACCTCAAACTCACCCCCCACAGCCTCAAACTCACCCCCCACAGCCTCACACTCACCCCACACAGAATCTCACACACACCATGCACTGCCTCACACACACCCCACACAAACCAAACACACCCCACACACACACCCCACACACACACCCCACACACACACCCCACACACACACCCCACACACACACCCCACACACACACCCCACACACACACCCCACACACACACCCCACACACACACCCCACACCCCCAACACCCCCAACACACACCCGCACACTCACCACACACAGCCACAGACTCACAAAACTCACCCCACACAACCTCACACTCAATCTACACAGCCTCACACTCAATCTACACAGCCTCACACTCACCTCAAACACTATACACACACATCACGCAGAGCCTCAAATTCACACCACACAGCCTCACACTCACCCCGCACAGCCTCACACTCAGTCCGCACAGCCTCACACTCAGTCCGCACAGCCTCACACTCACCCCGCACAGCCTCACACTCAGTCCGCACAGCCTCACACTCACCCCGCACAGCCTCACACTCACCCCGCACGGCCTCACACTCACCGCACACGGCCTCACACTCACCCCTCACTGCCTCACACTCACCCCGCACTGCCTCACACTCACCACGCACTGCTTCACAGTCACCCTGCACGGCCTCACACTCACCCCCCACGGCCTCACACTCACCCCCCACAGCCTCACACTCACCCCCCACAGCCTCACACTCACCCCCCACAGCCTCACATTCACCCCCCACAGCCTCACATTCACCCCCCACAGCCTCACACTCACCCCACACAGCCTCACACACAGCCTCACATTCACCCAACACACAGTCTCACACTCACCCCGCACAGCCTCACACACAGCCTCACACTCCCCACACTCATCCCACACACACCCTGCACAGCCTCACACTCACAATGCACAGCCTCACGCTCACCACACACAGCCTCACGCTCACCCCACACAGCCTCACGCTCACCCCGCACAGCCTCACACTCAACCCACACAGCCGCACGCTCACCCTGCACAGCCTCACACTCACCCCACACTCACCCCGCGCAGCCTCACGCTCACCGCACACAGCCTCACACTCACCCCACACACAGCCCCACAGTCACCGCACACAGCCTCACACTCACCCCACACACAGCCCCACACTCACCCCGCACAGCCTCACACTCACCCCGCACAGCCTCACGCTCACCCCGCACAGACTCACGCTCACCCCGCACAGCCTCACGCTCACCCCGCACAGCCTCACGCTCACCCCACACTCACCCCGCACAGCCTCACGCTCACCGCACACAGCCTCACACTCACCCCACACACAGCCCAACACTCACCACACACAGCCTCACACTCACCCCACACAGTCTCACGCTCACCCCGCACAGCCTCACACTCACCCCACACTCACCCAACCACAGCCTCACCCTCACCCCACACAGCCTCACGCTCACCCCGCACAGCCTCACACTCAACCCACACAGCCTCACGCTCACCCTGCACAGCCTCACACTCACCCCACACTCACCCCGCACAGCCTCACGCTCACCGCACACAGCCTGACACTCACCCCACACACAGCCCCACACTCACCCCACACAGCCTCACGCTCACCCCGCACAGACTCATACTCACCCCACACAGCCTCACGCTCACCCCGCACAGCGTCTCACTCCCACCACACAGACTCACGCTCACCCTGCACAGCCTCACACTCACCCCCCACAGCCTCACGCTCACCCCACGCAACCTCACATTCACCCCACGCAACCTCACATTCACCCCACGCAACCTCACACTCACCCCACGCAACCTCACACTCACCCCACGCAACCTCACACTCACCCCACGCAACCTCACACTCACCCCACGCAACCTCACACTCACCCCACACACAACCTCACACACAACCTCACACTCACCCCACACACAACCTCACACTCACCCCACACACAACCTCACACTCACCCCACACACAACCTCACTCACCCCACACACCTCACACTCACCCCACACACAACCTCACACTCACCCCACACACAACCTCACACTCACCCCACACACAACCTCACACTCACCCCACACACAACCTCACACTCACCCCACACACAACCTCACACTCACCCCACACACAACCTCACACTCACCCCACACACAACCTCACACTCATTCCAAACAACCCACACATAGCCTCACACTCACCCCACACACAGACTCACACACACCCCACACAACCTCACACTCACCCCACACACCCCATATTCACCCCACAGACACGCCACACTCATCCCAGACACCCCACACAGCCTCACAATCACCCCGCACAGTCTCACACTCACCCCGCACAGCCTCAAACTCACCCCGCACACAACCTCACACTCACCCCACACATAGCCTCACACTCACCCCACACACAGACTCACACACACCCCGCACAGCCTCACAATCACCCCGCACAGCCTCACACTCACCCCGCACAGCCTCACACTCACCCCGCACAGCCTCACACTCACCCCGCACAGCCTCACACTCACCCCGCACAGCCTCACACTCACCCCGCACAGCCTCACACTCACCCCGCACAGCCTCACACTCACCCCGCACAGCCTCACACTCACCCCGCACAGCCTCACACTCACCCCGCACAGCCTCACACTCACCCCGCACAGCCTCACACACAGCCTCACATTCACCCCACACAGCCTCACGCTCACCGCACACAGCCTCACACTCACTCCACACACAGCCCCACACTCACCACACACACAACCTCAAACTCACCCCACACACAACCTCACACTCACTCCAAACAACCCACACATAGCCTCACACTCACCCCGCATATAGCCTCACACTCACCCCACACACAGACTCACACACACCCCACACAACCTCACACTCACCCCACACACCCCATATTCACCCCACACACATGCCACACTCATCCAAGACACCCCACACAGCCTCACAATCACCCCGCACAGTCTCACACTCACCCCGCACAGCCTCACGCTCACACCGCACAGCCTCACGCTCACCCCACACAGCCTCTCACACAGCCTCACAATCCCCACACTCATCCCACACACACCCTGCACAGCCTCACACTCACAACGCACAGCCTCAAGCTCACCCCGCACAGCCTCACAATCACCCCCCACAGCCTCACACTCACCACACACAGCCTCACACTCACCACACACAGCCTCACACACACCCCGCACAGCCTCACACTCACCCCCCACAGCCACACACTCACCCCACACAGCCTTACCCTCACCCCACACAGCCTTATCCTCACCCCTCAAAGACTCACAATCACGCACACAGCCTTACACACACTCCGTACACACCCCACACAACCTCACACTCAACCCACGCGGCCTCACACACACCCCACACTTACCCCACACAGCCTCACTCACCCACACAGCCTCACTCACACTCAACACATCAGCCCAAACCCAGCCTCACACTCACGCCATACAGACTCACAAACACCCCACACTCAGCCCCACACTCAGCCCCACACTCACCCCACACTCACCCCACACTCACCAAACACACCTCCCACACCCGCAACACACACCTGCACACTCACCACACACAGCCACAGACTCACAAAACTCACCCCACACAACCTCACACTCACCCACACAGCCTCACACTCACCCACACAGCCTCACACTCACCCACACAGCCTCACACTCAATCTACACAGCCTCACACTCAATCTACACAGCCTCACACTCACCTCAAACACGATACACACTCACCCCGCACAGCCTCACACTCACCCCGCACAGCCTCACACTCACCCCGCACAGCCTCACACTCACCCCGCACAGCCTCACACTCACCCCGCACAGCCTCACACTCACCCCGCACAGCCTCACACTCACCCCGCACAGCCTCACACACAGCCCACACTCACACCACATAGCCGCACACACAGCCTCACACACAACCTACACAGCCTCACACTCACACCCCACACAGCCTCACAGTCACCCCACACAGCCTCACACACACCACACACAGCATCACAGTCACCTCACACAGCCTCACATTCACCCCCCACAGCCTCACATTCACCCCCACAGCCTCACACTCACATCCCACAGCCTCACACATACCACACGCAGCCTCACTCTCACCCCACACAGTCTCTCACACACCCGACACTCACCCCACACAACCTCACACTCACCCCACACAGCCTCACACTCACCCCCCACAGCCTCACACTCACCCCCCACAGCCTCACACTCACCCCCCACAGCCTCACATTCACCCCCCACAGCCTCACATTCACCCCCCACAGCCTCACACTCACCCCCCACAGCCTCACACATACCACACACAGCCTCACTCTCACCCCACAGCCTCACACGCACCCCCCACATCCTCACACACACCACACGCAGCCTCACTCTCACCCCACACAGTCTCTCACACACCCGACACTCAGCCCACACAACCTAACACTCACCCCACACAGCCTCACACTCACCCCACACAGCCTCACACACAGCCCACACTCACACCACATAGCCGCACACACAGCCTCACACACAACCTACACAGCCTCACACTCACACCCCACACAGCCTCACACTCACACCCCACACAGCCTCACACACACCACACACAGCATCACAGTCACCCCACACAGCCTCTCATACACCCCGCATAGCCTCACACTCACCCCGCACGGCCTCACAAAAACCGCGCACGGCCTCACACTCACCCCTCACTGCCTCACACTCACCCCGCACAGCCTCACACTCACCCCGCACAGCCTCACACTCACCCCGCACAGCCTCACACTCACCCCGCACAGCCTCACACTCACCCCGCACAGCCTCACACACAGCCCACACTCACACCACATAGCCGCACACACAGCCTCACACACAACCTACACAGCCTCACACTCACACCCCACACAGCCTCACACTCACACCCCACACAGCCTCACACACACCACACACAGCATCACAGTCACCCCACACAGCCTCTCATACACCCCGCATAGCCTCACACTCACCCCGCACGGCCTCACAAAAACCGCGCACGGCCTCACACTCACCCCTCACTGCCTCACACTCACCCCGCACTGCCTCACATTCACCACGCACTGCTTCACAGTAACCCTGCACGGCCTCAAACTCACCCCCCACAGCCTCACACTCACCCCCCACAGCCTCACACTCACCTCCCACAGCCTCACACTCACCTCCCACAGCCTCACATTCACCCCCCACAGCCTCACATTCACCCCCCACAGCCTCACACACACCACACAGAGCCTCACTCTCACCCCACAGCCTCACACGCACCCCCCACATCCTCTCACACACCACACGCAGCCTCACTCTCACCCCACACAGTCTCTCACACACCCGACACTCACCCCACACAACCTCACACTCACCCCACACAGCCTCACACTCACCACGCACTGCTTCACAGTCACCCTGCACGGCCTCACACTCACCCCCCACAGCCTCACACTCACCCCCCACAGCCTCACACTCACCCCCCACAGCCTCACACTCACCCCCCACAGCCTCACACTCACCCCCCACAGCCTCACACTCACCCCCCACAGCCTCACACTCACCCCCCACAGCCTCACACTCACCCCCCACAGCCTCACACTCACCCCCCACAGCCTCACATTCACCCCCCACAGCCTCACTCTCACCCCACAGCCTCACACGCACCCCCCACATCCTCACACACACCACACGCAGCCTCACTCTCACCCCACACAGTCTCTCACACACCCGACACTCACCCCACACAGCCTCACACACACCTCACACACACCCCACAGAGTCTCACACTCAACCCACACAGCCTCACACTCACCCCGCGCAGCCTCACACTCACCCCGCGCAGCCTCACACTCACCCCGCGCAGCCTCACACTCACCCCGCGCAGCCTCACACTCACCCCGCGCAGCCTCACACTCACCCCGCGCAGCCTCACACTCACCCCGCGCAGCCTCACACTCACCCCGCGCAGCCTCACACTCACCCCGCGCAGCCTCACACTCACCCCGCGCAGCCTCACACTCACCCCGCACAGCCTCACACTCACCCCGCACAGCCTCACACTCACCCCGCACAGCCTCACACTCACCCCGCACAGCCTCACACTCACCCCGCACAGCCTCACACTCACCCCGCACAGCCTCACACTCACCCCACACAGCCTCACACAGCCTCACTCACCCACACAGCCTCACTCACACTCAACACTCAGCCCAAACCCAGCCTCACACTCACGCCACACAGCCTCACAAACACCCCACACATAACCTCAAACTCACCCCCCACAGCCTCAAACTCACCCCCCACAGCCTCACACTCACCCCACACAGAATCTCACACACACCATGCACTGCCTCACACACACCCCACACAAACCAAACACACCCCACACACACACCCCACACACACACCCCACACACACACCCCACACACACACCCCACACACACACCCCACACACACACCCCACACACACACCCCACACACACACCCCACACACACACCCCACACACACACCCCACACCCCCAACACCCCCAACACACACCCGCACACTCACCACACACAGCCACAGACTCACAAAACTCACCCCACACAACCTCACACTCAATCTACACAGCCTCACACTCAATCTACACAGCCTCACACTCACCTCAAACACTATACACACACATCACGCAGAGCCTCAAATTCACACCACACAGCCTCACACTCACCCCGCACAGCCTCACACTCAGTCCGCACAGCCTCACACTCAGTCCGCACAGCCTCACACTCACCCCGCACAGCCTCACACTCAGTCCGCACAGCCTCACACTCACCCCGCACAGCCTCACACTCACCCCGCACGGCCTCACACTCACCGCACACGGCCTCACACTCACCCCTCACTGCCTCACACTCACCCCGCACTGCCTCACACTCACCACGCACTGCTTCACAGTCACCCTGCACGGCCTCACACTCACCCCCCACGGCCTCACACTCACCCCCCACAGCCTCACACTCACCCCCCACAGCCTCACACTCACCCCCCACAGCCTCACATTCACCCCCCACAGCCTCACATTCACCCCCCACAGCCTCACACTCACCCCACACAGCCTCACACACAGCCTCACATTCACCCAACACACAGTCTCACACTCACCCCGCACAGCCTCACACACAGCCTCACACTCCCCACACTCATCCCACACACACCCTGCACAGCCTCACACTCACAATGCACAGCCTCACGCTCACCACACACAGCCTCACGCTCACCCCACACAGCCTCACGCTCACCCCGCACAGCCTCACACTCAACCCACACAGCCGCACGCTCACCCTGCACAGCCTCACACTCACCCCACACTCACCCCGCGCAGCCTCACGCTCACCGCACACAGCCTCACACTCACCCCACACACAGCCCCACAGTCACCGCACACAGCCTCACACTCACCCCACACACAGCCCCACACTCACCCCGCACAGCCTCACACTCACCCCGCACAGCCTCATGCTCACCCCGCACAGACTCACGCTCACCCCGCACAGCCTCACGCTCACCCCGCACAGCCTCACGCTCACCCCACACTCACCCCGCACAGCCTCACGCTCACCGCACACAGCCTCACACTCACCCCACACACAGCCCAACACTCACCACACACAGCCTCACACTCACCCCACACAGTCTCACGCTCACCCCGCACAGCCTCACACTCACCCCACACTCACCCAACCACAGCCTCACCCTCACCCCACACAGCCTCACGCTCACCCCGCACAGCCTCACACTCAACCCACACAGCCTCACGCTCACCCTGCACAGCCTCACACTCACCCCACACTCACCCCGCACAGCCTCACGCTCACCGCACACAGCCTGACACTCACCCCACACACAGCCCCACACTCACCCCACACAGCCTCACGCTCACCCCGCACAGACTCATACTCACCCCACACAGCCTCACGCTCACCCCGCACAGCGTCTCACTCCCACCACACAGACTCACGCTCACCCTGCACAGCCTCACACTCACCCCCCACAGCCTCACGCTCACCCCACGCAACCTCACATTCACCCCACGCAACCTCACATTCACCCCACGCAACCTCACACTCACCCCACGCAACCTCACACTCACCCCACGCAACCTCACACTCACCCCACGCAACCTCACACTCACCCCACGCAACCTCACACTCACCCCACACACAACCTCACACACAACCTCACACTCACCCCACACACAACCTCACACTCACCCCACACACAACCTCACACTCACCCCACACACAACCTCACTCACCCCACACACCTCACACTCACCCCACACACAACCTCACACTCACCCCACACACAACCTCACACTCACCCCACACACAACCTCACACTCACCCCACACACAACCTCACACTCACCCCACACACAACCTCACACTCACCCCACACACAACCTCACACTCACCCCACACACAACCTCACACTCATTCCAAACAACCCACACATAGCCTCACACTCACCCCACACACAGACTCACACACACCCCACACAACCTCACACTCACCCCACACACCCCATATTCACCCCACAGACACGCCACACTCATCCCAGACACCCCACACAGCCTCACAATCACCCCGCACAGTCTCACACTCACCCCGCACAGCCTCAAACTCACCCCGCACACAACCTCACACTCACCCCACACATAGCCTCACACTCACCCCACACACAGACTCACACACACCCCGCACAGCCTCACAATCACCCCGCACAGCCTCACACTCACCCCGCACAGCCTCACACTCACCCCGCACAGCCTCACACTCACCCCGCACAGCCTCACACTCACCCCGCACAGCCTCACACTCACCCCGCACAGCCTCACACTCACCCCGCACAGCCTCACACTCACCCCGCACAGCCTCACACTCACCCCGCACAGCCTCACACTCACCCCGCACAGCCTCACACTCACCCCGCACAGCCTCACACACAGCCTCACATTCACCCCACACAGCCTCACGCTCACCGCACACAGCCTCACACTCACTCCACACACAGCCCCACACTCACCACACACACAACCTCAAACTCACCCCACACACAACCTCACACTCACTCCAAACAACCCACACATAGCCTCACACTCACCCCGCATATAGCCTCACACTCACCCCACACACAGACTCACACACACCCCACACAACCTCACACTCACCCCACACACCCCATATTCACCCCACACACATGCCACACTCATCCAAGACACCCCACACAGCCTCACAATCACCCCGCACAGTCTCACACTCACCCCGCACAGCCTCACGCTCACACCGCACAGCCTCACGCTCACCCCACACAGCCTCTCACACAGCCTCACAATCCCCACACTCATCCCACACACACCCTGCACAGCCTCACACTCACAACGCACAGCCTCAAGCTCACCCCGCACAGCCTCACAATCACCCCCCACAGCCTCACACTCACCACACACAGCCTCACACTCACCACACACAGCCTCACACACACCCCGCACAGCCTCACACTCACCCCCCACAGCCACACACTCACCCCACACAGCCTTACCCTCACCCCACACAGCCTTATCCTCACCCCTCAAAGACTCACAATCACGCACACAGCCTTACACACACTCCGTACACACCCCACACAACCACACACTCAACCCACGCGGCCTCACACACACCCCACACTTACCCCACACAGCCTCACTCACCCACACAGCCTCACTCACACTCAACACATCAGCCCAAACCCAGCCTCACACTCACGCCATACAGACTCACAAACACCCCACACTCAGCCCCACACTCAGCCCCACACTCACCCCACACTCACCCCACACTCACCAAACACACCTCCCACACCCGCAACACACACCTGCACACTCACCACACACAGCCACAGACTCACAAAACTCACCCCACACAACCTCACACTCACCCACACAGCCTCACACTCACCCACACAGCCTCACACTCACCCACACAGCCTCACACTCAATCTACACAGCCTCACACTCAATCTACACAGCCTCACACTCACCTCAAACACGATACACACACATCCCGCACAGCCTCACACTCACCCCGCACAGCCTCACACTCACCCCGCACAGCCTCACACTCACCCCGCACAGCCTCACACTCACCCCGCACAGCCTCACACTCACCCCGCACAGCCTCACACTCACCCCGCACAGCCTCACACACAGCCCACACTCACACCACATAGCCGCACACACAGCCTCACACACAACCTACACAGCCTCACACTCACACCCCACACAGCCTCACAGTCACCCCACACAGCCTCACACACACCACACACAGCATCACAGTCACCTCACACAGCCTCACATTCACCCCCCACAGCCTCACATTCACCCCCACAGCCTCACACTCACATCCCACAGCCTCACACATACCACACGCAGCCTCACTCTCACCCCACACAGTCTCTCACACACCCGACACTCACCCCACACAACCTCACACTCACCCCACACAGCCTCACACTCACCCCCCACAGCCTCACACTCACCCCCCACAGCCTCACACTCACCCCCCACAGCCTCACATTCACCCCCCACAGCCTCACATTCACCCCCCACAGCCTCACACTCACCCCCCACAGCCTCACACATACCACACACAGCCTCACTCTCACCCCACAGCCTCACACGCACCCCCCACATCCTCACACACACCACACGCAGCCTCACTCTCACCCCACACAGTCTCTCACACACCCGACACTCAGCCCACACAACCTAACACTCACCCCACACAGCCTCACACTCACCCCACACAGCCTCACACTCACCCCACACAGCCTCACACTCACCCCTCACTGCCTCACACTCACCCCTCACTGCCTCACACTCACCCCACACAGCCTCACACTCACCCCACACAGCCTCACACTCACCCCACACAGCCTCACACTCACCCCACACAGCCTCACACTCACCCCACACACACGCCACACTCATCCCAGACACCCCGCACAGCCTCACGCTCACCCCGCACAGCCTCACGCTCACCCCGCACAGCCTCACGCTCACCCCGCACAGCCTCACGCTCACCCCGCACAGCCTCACGCTCACCCCGCACAGCCTCACGCTCACCCCGCACAGCCTCACGCTCACCCCGCACAGCCTCACGCTCACACCGCACAGCCTCACGCTCACCCCGCACAGCCTCACGCTCACCCCGCACAGCCTCACACTCAGCACACACAGCCTCACACACACCACACACAGCCTCACACACACCCCACAAAGACTCACACTCACCCACACATCCTTACACACACTCCGTACACACACCACACAACTTCACACACACCACACACAGCCTCACACTCACCCCACACAGCCTCACACTCACCCCACACAGCCTCACACTCACCCCACACAGCCTCACACTCACCCCACACAGCCGCACACTCACCCCACACAGCCTCACACTCACCCCACACAGCCTCACACTCACCCCACACAGCCTCACACTCACCCCACACAGCCTCACACACACCCCACAAAGACTCACACTCACCCACACATCCTTACACACACTCCGTACACACACCACACAACTTCACACACACCACACACAGCCTCACACTCACCCCACACAGCCTCACACTCACCCCACACAGCCTCACACTCACCCCACACAGCCTCACACTCACCCCACACAGCCGCACACTCACCCCACACAGCCTCACACTCACCCCACACAGCCTCACACTCACCCCACACAGCCTCACACTCACCCCACACAGCCTCACACTCACCCCACACACAGCCCAACACTCACCACACACAGCCTCACACTCACCCCACACAGTCTCACGCTCACCCCGCACAGCCTCACACTCACCCCACACTCACCCAACCACAGCCTCACCCTCACCCCACACAGCCTCACGCTCACCCCGCACAGCCTCACACTCAACCCACACAGCCTCACGCTCACCCTGCACAGCCTCACACTCACCCCACACTCACCCCGCACAGCCTCACGCTCACCGCACACAGCCTGACACTCACCCCACACACAGCCCCACACTCACCCCACACAGCCTCACGCTCACCCCGCACAGACTCATACTCACCCCACACAGCCTCACGCTCACCCCGCACAGCGTCTCACTCCCACCACACAGACTCACGCTCACCCTGCACAGCCTCACACTCACCCCCCACAGCCTCACGCTCACCCCACACAACCTCACATTCACCCCACGCAACCTCACATTCACCCCACGCAACCTCACACTCACCCCACGCAACCTCACACTCACCCCACGCAACCTCACACTCACCCCACGCAACCTCACACTCGCCCCACGCAACCTCACACTCACCCCACACACAACCTCACACACAACCTCACACTCACCCCACACACAACCTCACACTCACCCCACACACAACCTCACACTCACCCCACACACAACCTCACTCACCCCACACACCTCACACTCACCCCACACACAACCTCACACTCACCCCACACACAACCTCACACTCACCCCACACACAACCTCACACTCACCCCACACACAACCTCACACTCACCCCACACACAACCTCACACTCACCCCACACACAACCTCACACTCACCCCACACACAACCTCACACTCACCCCACACACAACCTCACACTCATTCCAAACAACCCACACATAGCCTCACACTCACCCCACACACAGACTCACACACACCCCACACAACCTCACACTCACCCCACACACCCCATATTCACCCCACAGACACGCCACACTCATCCCAGACACCCCACACAGCCTCACAATCACCCCGCACAGTCTCACACTCACCCCGCACAGCCTCAAACTCACCCCGCACACAACCTCACACTCACCCCACACACAACCTCACACTCACCCCACACAGCCTCACACTCACTCCAAACAACCCACACATAGCCTCACACTCACCCCACACATAGCCTCACACTCACCCCACACACAGACTCACACACACCCCGCACAGCCTCACAATCACCCCGCACAGCCTCACACTCACCCCGCACAGCCTCACACTCACCCCGCACAGCCTCACACTCACCCCGCACAGCCTCACACTCACCCCGCACAGCCTCACACTCACCCCGCACAGCCTCACACTCACCCCGCACAGCCTCACACTCACCCCGCACAGCCTCACACTCACCCCGCACAGCCTCACACACAGCCTCACATTCACCCCACACAGCCTCACGCTCACCGCACACAGCCTCACACTCACCCCACACACAGCCCCACACTCACCACACACACAACCTCAAACTCACCCCACACACAACCTCACACTCACTCCAAACAACCCACACATAGCCTCACACTCACCCCGCATATAGCCTCACACTCACCCCACACACAGACTCACACACACCCCACACAACCTCACACTCACCCCACACACCCCATATTCACCCCACACACATGCCACACTCATCCAAGACACCCCACACAGCCTCACAATCACCCCGCACAGTCTCACACTCACCCCGCACAGCCTCACGCTCACACCGCACAGCCTCACGCTCACCCCACACAGCCTCTCACACAGCCTCACAATCCCCACACTCATCCCACACACACCCTGCACAGCCTCACACTCACAACGCACAGCCTCAAGCTCACCCCGCACAGCCTCACAATCACCCCCCACAGCCTCACACTCACCACACACAGCCTCACACTCACCACACACAGCCTCACACACACCCCGCACAGCCTCACACTCACCCCCCACAGCCACACACTCACCCCACACAGCCTTACCCTCACCCCACACAGCCTTATCCTCACCCCTCAAAGACTCACAATCACGCACACAGCCTTACACACACTCCGTACACACCCCACACAACCTCACACTCAACCCACGCGGCCTCACACACACCCCACACTTACCCCACACAGCCTCACTCACCCACACAGCCTCACTCACACTCAACACATCAGCCCAAACCCAGCCTCACACTCACGCCATACAGACTCACAAACACCCCACACTCAGCCCCACACTCAGCCCCACACTCACCCCACACTCACCCCACACTCACCAAACACACCTCCCACACCCGCAACACACACCTGCACACTCACCACACACAGCCACAGACTCACAAAACTCACCCCACACAACCTCACACTCACCCACACAGCCTCACACTCACCCACACAGCCTCACACTCACCCACACAGCCTCACACTCAATCTACACAGCCTCACACTCAATCTACACAGCCTCACACTCACCTCAAACACGATACACACACATCCCGCACAGCCTCACACTCACCCCGCACAGCCTCACACTCACCCCGCACAGCCTCACACTCACCCCGCACAGCCTCACACTCACCCCGCACAGCCTCACACTCACCCCGCACAGCCTCACACTCACCCCGCACAGCCTCACACTCACCCCGCACAGCCTCACACACAGCCCACACTCACACCACATAGCCGCACACACAGCCTCACACACAACCTACACAGCCTCACAGTCACACCCCACACAGCCTCACAGTCACCCCACACAGCCTCACACACACCACACACAGCATCACAGTCACCTCACACAGCCTCACATTCACCCCCCACAGCCTCACATTCACCCCCACAGCCTCACACTCACATCCCACAGCCTCACACATACCACACGCAGCCTCACTCTCACCCCACACAGTCTCTCACACACCCGACACTCACCCCACACAACCTCACACTCACCCCACACAGCCTCACACTCACCCCCCACAGCCTCACACTCACCCCCCACAGCCTCACACTCACCCCCCACAGCCTCACATTCACCCCCCACAGCCTCACATTCACCCCCCACAGCCTCACACTCACCCCCCACAGCCTCACACATACCACACACAGCCTCACTCTCACCCCACAGCCTCACACGCACCCCCCACATCCTCACACACACCACACGCAGCCTCACTCTCACCCCACACAGTCTCTCACACACCCGACACTCAGCCCACACAACCTAACACTCACCCCACACAGCCTCACACTCACCCCACACAGCCTCACACTCACCCCTCACTGCCTCACACTCACCCCACACAGCCTCACACTCACCCCACACAGCCTCACACTCACCCCACACAGCCTCACACTCACCCCACACACACGCCACACTCATCCCAGACACCCCGCACAGCCTCACGCTCACCCCGCACAGCCTCACGCTCACCCCGCACAGCCTCACGCTCACCCCGCACAGCCTCACGCTCACCCCGCACAGCCTCACGCTCACCCCGCACAGCCTCACGCTCACACCGCACAGCCTCACGCTCACCCCGCACAGCCTCACGCTCACCCCGCACAGCCTCACACTCAGCACACACAGCCTCACACACACCACACACAGCCTCACACACACCCCACAAAGACTCACACTCACCCACACATCCTTACACACACTCCGTACACACACCACACAACTTCACACACACCACACACAGCCTCACACTCACCCCACACAGCCTCACACTCACCCCACACAGCCTCACACTCACCCCACACAGCCTCACACTCACCCCACACAGCCTCACACTCACCCCACACAGCCTCACACTCACCCCACACAGCCGCACACTCACCCCACACAGCCTCACACTCACCCCACACAGCCTCACACTCACCCCACACAGCCTCACACTCACCCCACACAGCCTCACACACAGTCCACACAGCCTCTCACTCACCCCGCACAGCCTCACACTCACCACCCACAGCCTCACACTCACCACCCACAGCCTCACACACTCCACCCACAGCCTCACACTCACCCCGCACAGCCTCACACTCACCCCGCACAGCCTCACACTCACCCCGCACAGCCTCACACTCAGCACACACAGCCTCACACACACCACACACAGCCTCACACACACCCCACAAAGACTCACACTCACCCACACATCCTTACACACACTCCGTACACACACCACACAACTTCACACACACCACACACAGCCTCACACTCACCCCACACAGCCTCACACTCACCCCACACAGCCTCACACTCACCCCACACAGCCTCACACTCACCCCACACAGCCTCACACTCACCCCACACAGCCTCACACTCACCCCACACAGCCTCACACTCACCCCGCACAGCCTCACACTCACCCCGCACAGCCTCTCACTCACCCCGCACAGCCTCTCACTCACCCCGCACAGCCTCACACTCACCCCGCACAGCCTCACACTCACCCCGCACAGCCTCACACTCACCACCCACAGCCTCACACACACCCCACAAAGACTCACACTCACCCACACAGCCTTACACACACTCCGTACACACACCACACAACTTCACACACACCACACACAGTCTCACACTCACCCCACACAGCCTCACACTCACCCCACACAGCCTCACACTCACCCCACACAGCCTCACACTCACCCCACACAGCCTCACACTCACCCCACACAGCCTCACACTCACCCCACACAGCCTCACACTCACCCCACACAGCCTCACACTCACCCCACACAGCCTCACACACAGTCCACACAGCCTCTCACTCACCCCGCACAGCCTCACACTCACCACCCACAGCCTCACACTCACCACCCACAGCCTCACACACTCCACCCACAGCCTCACACTCACCCCGCACAGCCTCACACTCACCCCGCACAGCCTCACACTCATCCCACACTTACCCCACACAGCCTCACTCACCCACACAGCCTCACTCACACTCAACACTCAGCTCAAACCCAGCCTCACACTCACGCCACACAGCCTCACACACCCCCCACACACACCCCCCACACACACCCCCCACACACACCCCCCACACACACCCCCCACACACACCCCCCACACACACCCCCCACACACACCCCCCACACACACCCCCCACACACACCCCCCACACACACCCCCCACACACACCCCCCACACACACCCCCCACACACACCCCCCACACACACCCCCCACACACACCCCCCACACACACCCCCCACACACACCCCCCACACACACCCCCCACACACACCCCCCACACACACCCCCCACACAACACACCTCACACACACCCCACACAGCCTCACACTCACCCCACACAGCCTCACACTCACTCCAAACAACCCACACATAGCCTCACACTCAGCCCACACACCCCACACTCATCCCAGACACCCCACACAGCCTCACAATCACGCCGCACAGCCTCACACTCACACCGCACAGCCTCACGCTCTCCCCGCACAGCCTCACGCTCACCCCGCACAGACTCACGCTCACCACGCACAGCCTCGCGCTCACCCCGCACAGCCTCGCGCTCACCCCGCACAGCCTCACGCTCACCCCGCACAGCCTCACGCTCACCCCGCACAGCCTCACACTCAACCCGCACAGCCTCACACTCACACCTCATAGCCTCACACTCAGCACACACAGCCTCACACACACCACACACAGCCTCACACACACTACAAACAGCCTCACACACACCACACACAGCCTCACACACACCACAAACAGCCTCACACACACCCCACAAAGACTCACACTCACCCACACAGCCTTACACACTCTCCGTACACACCCCACACAACTTCACACACACCACACACAGCCTCACACACACTCCACACAGCCTCACGCTCTCCACCTACAGCCTCACGCTCTCCACCCACAGCCTCACGCTCTCCACCTACAGCCTCACGCTCAGCCCGCACAGCCTCACACTCAGCCCGCACAGCCTCACACTCAGCCCGCACAGCCTCACACTCAGCCCGCACAGCCTCACACTCAGCCCGCACAGCCTCACACTCAGCCCGCACAGCCTCACACTCAGCCCGCACAGCCTCACACTCAGCCCGCACAGCCTCACACTCAGCCCGCACAGCCTCACACTCAGCCCGCACAGCCTCACACTCAGCCCGCACAGCCTCACACTCAGCCCGCACAGCCTCACACTCAGCCCGCACAGCCTCACACTCAGCCCGCACAGCCTCACACTCAGCCCGCACAGCCTCACACTCAGCCCGCAGTCTCACACTCAGCCCGCACAGCCTCACAATCACCCATCGCTTACCCCACACAGCCTCACTCACCCACACAGCCTCACTCACACTCAACACTCAGCCCAAACCCAGCCTCACACTCACGAGACACAGCCTCACAAACACCCCACACATAGCCTCACAGTCACCCCGCACAGCCTCACACTCATCCCACACAGACTCACACTCATCCCACGCGGCCTCACACACACCCCACACAGCCTCACACTCACCCGCTACAGCCTTACACTCACCCGCTACAGCCTTACACTCACCCCCTAAAGCCTCACACTCACCCCACACAGCCTCACACTCACCCCACACAGACTCTCACTCACCCCACACAACCTCACACTCACCCCTCACAGCCTCACACACAGCCCACACTCACACCACATAGCCTCACACTCAGCACACACAGCCTCACACAAAACCCACACAGCCTCACACTCAGACCACACACAGCCTCACAGTCACCCCACACAGCCTCACACACACCACACACAGCATCACAGTCACCCCACACACCCTCACACACACCCCACAAAGACTCACACACACCCACACAGCCTTACACACACTCCATGCACACCCCACACAAATTCACACACACCAAACACAGCCTCACACACACTCCACACAGCCTCTCACTCACCCCACACAGCCTCACACACACTCCAATGCCTCACATTCACACCCCACAGCCTCACATTCACCCCCCACAACCTCACACTCACCCCCCACAGCCTCACACACACCACAGATAGCCTCACTCTCACCCCACAGCCTCACACGCACCCCCAACATCCTCTCACACACCACACGCAGCCTCACTCTCACCCCACACAGTCTCTCACACACCCGACACTCACCCCACACAGCCTCACACTCACCTCACACACACCCCACAGAGTCTCACACTCACCCCACACAGCCTCACACTCACCCCACACAGCCTCACACTCACCCCACACAGCCTCACACTCACCCCACACAGCCTCACACTCACCCCACACGGCCTCACACTCACCCCACACGGCCTCACACTCACCCCACACAGCCTCACACTCACCTCAAACACTATACACACACATCCCACACACAACCTCACACTCACCCCACACACAACCTCACACTCACCCCACACACAACCTCACACTCACCCCACACAGCCTCACACTGACTCCAAACAACCCCCACATAGCCTCACACTCACCCCACACACAGACTCACACACACCCCACACAACCTCACACTCACACCACACACCCCATATTCACCCCACACACACGCCACACTCATCCCAGACACCCTGCACAGCCTCACACTCAGCACACACAGCCTCACACACACCACACACAGCCTCACTCTCATACCACACACAGCATCACAAACACCCCACAAAGACTCACTCACCCACACAGCCTTACACACACTCCGTACACATCCCACACAACTTCACACACATCCCACACAACTTCACACACACCACACACAGCCTCACACTCACCCCACACAGCCTCACACTCACCCCACACAGCCTCACACTCTTCACCCACAGCCACACACTCTCCACCCACAGCCTCACACTCTCCACCCACAGCCTCACACTCTCCACCCACAGCCTCACACTCACACCGCACAGCCTCACACTCACCCCACACAGCCTCACAATCACCCCACGCGGCCTCACACACACCCCACACTTACCCCACACAGCCTCACTCACCCACACAGCCTCACACTCACTCAACACTCAGCCCAAATCCAGCCTCACACTCACGCCACACAGCCACACAAACACCCCACACATAGCCTCACACTCACCCCCCCCACAGCCTCACACTCACCCCCCCACAGCCTCACACTCACCCCCCACAGCCGCAAACTCACCCCCCACAGCGTCACACACACCCCCCACAGCCTCACACTCACCCCGCACAGCCTCACACTCACCCCGCACAGCCTCACACTCACCCCGCACAGCCTCACACACAGCCTCACATTCACCCCACACAGCCTCACGCTCACCGCACACAGCCTCACACTCACCCCACACACAGCCCCACACTCACCACACACACAACCTCAAACTCACCCCACACACAACCTCACACTCACTCCAAACAACCCACACATAGCCTCACACTCACCCCGCATATAGCCTCACACTCACCCCACACACAGACTCACACACACCCCACACAACCTCACACTCACCCCACACACCCCATATTCACCCCACACACATGCCACACTCATCCAAGACACCCCACACAGCCTCACAATCACCCCGCAGTCTCACACTCACCCCGCACAGCCTCACGCTCACACCGCACAGCCTCACGCTCACCCCACACAGCCTCTCACACAGCCTCACAATCCCCACACTCATCCCACACACACCCTGCACAGCCTCACACTCACAACGCACAGCCTCAAGCTCACCCCGCACAGCCTCACAATCACCCCCCACAGCCTCACACTCACCACACACAGCCTCACACTCACCACACACAGCCTCACACACACCCCGCACAGCCTCACACTCACCCCCCACAGCCACACACTCACCCCACACAGCCTTACCCTCACCCCACACAGCCTTATCCTCACCCCTCAAAGACTCACAATCACGCACACAGCCTTACACACACTCCGTACACACCCCACACAACCTCACACTCAACCCACGCGGCCTCACACACACCCCACACTTACCCCACACAGCCTCACTCACCCACACAGCCTCACTCACACTCAACACATCAGCCCAAACCCAGCCTCACACTCACGCCATACAGACTCACAAACACCCCACACTCAGCCCCACACTCAGCCCCACACTCAGCCCCACACTCAGCCCCACACTCACCAAACACACCTCCCACACCCGCAACACACACCTGCACACTCACCACACACAGCCACAGACTCACAAAACTCACCCCACACAACCTCACACTCACCCACACAGCCTCACACTCACCCACACAGCCTCACACTCACCCACACAGCCTCACACTCAATCTACACAGCCTCACACTCAATCTACACAGCCTCACACTCACCTCAAACACGATATACACACATCCCGCACAGCCTCACACTCACCCCGCACAGCCTCACACTCACCCCGCACAGCCTCACACTCACCCCGCACAGCCTCACACTCACCCCGCACAGCCTCACACTCACCCCGCACACCCCATATTCACCCCACACACACACCACACTCATCCCAGACACCCTGCACAGCCTCACACTCAGCACACACAGCCTCACACACACCACACACAGCCTCACTCTCATACCACACACAGCATCACAAACACCCCACAAAGACTCACTCACCCACACAGCCTTACACACACTCCGTACACATCCCACACAACTTCACACACATCCCACACAACTTCACACACACCACACACAGCCTCACACTCACCCCACACAGCCTCACACTCACCCCACACAGCCTCACACTCTTCACCCACAGCCACACACTCTCCACCCACAGCCTCACACTCTCCACCCACAGCCTCACACTCTCCACCCACAGCCTCACACTCACACCGCACAGCCTCACACTCACCCCACACAGCCTCACAATCACCCCACGCGGCCTCACACACACCCCACACTTACCCCACACAGCCTCACTCACCCACACAGCCTCACACTCACTCAACACTCAGCCCAAATCCAGCCTCACACTCACGCCACACAGCCACACAAACACCCCACACATAGCCTCACACTCACCCCCCCCACAGCCTCACACTCACCCCCCCACAGCCTCACACTCACCCCCCACAGCCGCAAACTCACCCCCCACAGCGTCACACACACCCCCCACAGCCTCACACTCACCCCACACAGAATCTCACACACACCATGCACTGCCTCACACACACCCCATACTCACCCTCACACACCCCACGCTCACCCCACGCACACCCCACACACACCCCCCACACACACCCCACACACACCCCACACACACCCCACACACACCCCACACACACCCCAAACACACCCACAAACACCCCACACACGCACCCCGCACAACCTAACACTCACCCCACACAGCCTCACACTCACCCCACACAGCCTCACACTCACCCCACACAGCCTCACACTCACCCCACACAGACCCACACACACCCCACACACACACCCCACACACACCCCACACACACACCCCGCACAGCCTCACACTCACCCCGCACAGCCTCACACTCACCCCGCACAGCCTCACACTCACCCCGCACAGCCTCACACTCACCCCGCACAGCCTCACACTCACCCCGCACAGCCTCACACACAGCCCGCACAGCCTCACACACAGCCCACACTCACACCACATAGCCGCACACACAGCCTCACACACAACCTACACAGCCTCACACTCACACCCCACACAGCCTCACAGTCACCCCACACAGCCTCACACACACCACACACAGCATCACAGTCACCTCACACAGCCTCACATTCACCCCCCACAGCCTCACATTCACCCCCACAGCCTCACACTCACATCCCACAGCCTCACACATACCACACGCAGCCTCACTCTCACCCCACACAGTCTCTCACACACCCGACACTCACCCCACACAACCTCACACTCACCCCACACAGCCTCACACTCACCCCCCACAGCCTCACACTCACCCCCCACAGCCTCACACTCACCCCCCACAGCCTCACACTCACCCCCCACAGCCTCACATTCACCCCCCACAGCCTCACACTCACCCCCCACAGCCTCACACATACCACACACAGCCTCACTCTCACCCCACAGCCTCACACGCACCCCCCACATCCTCACACACACCACACGCAGCCTCACTCTCACCCCACACAGTCTCTCACACACCCGACACTCAGCCCACACAACCTAACACTCACCCCACACAGCCTCACACTCACCCCACACAGCCTCACACTCACCCCACACAGCCTCACACTCACCCCTCACTGCCTCACACTCACCCCACACAGCCTCACACTCACCCGACACAGCCTCACACTCACCCCACACAGCCTCACACTCACCCCACACACACGCCACACTCATCCCAGACACCCCGCACAGCCTCACGCTCACCCCGCACAGCCTCACGCTCACACCGCACAGCCTCACGCTCACCCCGCACAGCCTCACGCTCACCCCGCACAGCCTCACGCTCACCCCGCACAGCCTCACGCTCACCCCGCACAGCCTCACGCTCACCCCGCACAGCCTCACGCTCACCCCGCACAGCCTCACGCTCACACCGCACAGCCTCACGCTCACCCCGCACAGCCTCACGCTCACCCCGCACAGCCTCACACTCAGCACACACAGCCTCACACACACCACACACAGCCTCACACACACCCCACAAAGACTCACACTCACCCACACATCCTTACACACACTCCGTACACACACCACACAACTTCACACACACCACACACAGCCTCACACTCACCCCACACAGCCTCACACTCACCCCACACAGCCTCACACTCACCCCACACAGCCTCACACTCACCCCACACAGCCGCAAACTCACCCCCCACAGCGTCACACACACCCCCCACAGCCTCACACTCACCCCACACAGAATCTCACACACACCATGCACTGCCTCACACACACCCCATACTCACCCTCACACACCCCACGCTCACCCCACGCACACCCCACACACACCCCCCACACACACCCCACACACACCCCACACACACCCCACACACACCCCACACACACCCCACACACACCCCACACACACCCCACACACACCCCAAACACACCCACAAACACCCCACACACGCACCCCGCACAACCTAACACTCACCCCACACAGCCTCACACTCACCCCACACAGCCTCACACTCACCCCACACAGCCTCACACTCACCCCACACAGACCCACACACACCCCACACACACACCCCACACACACCCCACACACACACCCCGCACAGCCTCACACTCACCCCGCACAGCCTCACACTCACCCCGCACAGCCTCACACTCACCCCGCACAGCCTCACACTCACCCCGCACAGCCTCACACTCACCCCGCACAGCCTCACACTCACCCCGCACAGCCTCACACACAGCCCGCACAGCCTCACACACAGCCCACACTCACACCACATAGCCGCACACACAGCCTCACACACAACCTACACAGCCTCACACTCACACCCCACACAGCCTCACAGTCACCCCACACAGCCTCACACACACCACACACAGCATCACAGTCACCTCACACAGCCTCACATTCACCCCCCACAGCCTCACATTCACCCCCACAGCCTCACACTCACATCCCACAGCCTCACACATACCACACGCAGCCTCACTCTCACCCCACACAGTCTCTCACACACCCGACACTCACCCCACACAACCTCACACTCACCCCACACAGCCTCACACTCACCCCCCACAGCCTCACACTCACCCCCCACAGCCTCACACTCACCCCCCACAGCCTCACACTCACCCCCCACAGCCTCACATTCACCCCCCACAGCCTCACACTCACCCCCCACAGCCTCACACATACCACACACAGCCTCACTCTCACCCCACAGCCTCACACGCACCCCCCACATCCTCACACACACCACACGCAGCCTCACTCTCACCCCACACAGTCTCTCACACACCCGACACTCAGCCCACACAACCTAACACTCACCCCACACAGCCTCACACTCACCCCACACAGCCTCACACTCACCCCACACAGCCTCACACTCACCCCTCACTGCCTCACACTCACCCCACACAGCCTCACACTCACCCCACACAGCCTCACACTCACCCCACACAGCCTCACACTCACCCCACACAGCCTCACACTCACCCCACACACACGCCACACTCATCCCAGACACCCCGCACAGCCTCACGCTCACCCCGCACAGCCTCACGCTCACACCGCACAGCCTTACGCTCACCCCGCACAGCCTCACGCTCACCCCGCACAGCCTCACGCTCACCCCGCACAGCCTCACGCTCACCCCGCACAGCCTCACGCTCACCCCGCACAGCCTCACGCTCACACCGCACAGCCTCACGCTCACCCCGCACAGCCTCACGCTCACCCCGCACAGCCTCACACTCAGCACACACAGCCTCACACACACCACACACAGCCTCACACACACCCCACAAAGACTCACACTCACCCACACATCCTTACACACACTCCGTACACACACCACACAACTTCACACACACCACACACAGCCTCACACTCACCCCACACAGCCTCACACTCACCCCACACAGCCTCACACTCACCCCACACAGCCTCACACTCACCCCACACAGCCGCACACTCACCCCACACAGCCTCACACTCACCCCACACAGCCTCACACTCACCCCACACAGCCTCACACTCACCCCACACAGCCTCTCACTCACCCCGCACAGCCTCACACTCACCACCCACAGCCTCACACTCACCACCCACAGCCTCACACTCACCACCCACAGCCTCACACACTCCACCCACAGCCTCACACTCACCCCGCACAGCCTCACACTCACCCCGCACAGCCTCACACTCAGCACACACAGCCTCACACACACCACACACAGCCTCACACACACCCCACAAAGACTCACACTCACCCACACATCCTTACACACACTCCGTACACACACCACACAACTTCACACACACCACACACAGCCTCACATTCACCCCACACAGCCTCACACTCACCCCACACAGCCTCACACTCACCCCACACAGCCTCACACTCACCCCACACAGCCTCACACTCACCCCACACAGCCTCACATTCACCCCCCACAGCCTCACACTCTCCCCACACAGCCTCACACTCACCCCGCACAGCCTCACACTCACCACCCACAGCCTCACACACACCCCACAAAGACTCACACTCACCCACACAGCCTTACACACACTCCGTACACACACCACACAACTTCACACACACCACACACAGTCTCACACTCACCCCACACAGCCTCACACTCACCCCACACAGCCTCACACTCACCCCACACAGCCTCACACTCACCCCACACAGCCTCACACTCACCCCACACAGCCTCACACTCACCCCACACAGCCTCACACTCACCCCACACAGCCTCACACACAGTCCACACAGCCTCTCACTCACCCCGCACAGCCTCACACTCACCACCCACAGCCTCACACTCACCACCCACAGCCTCACACACTCCACCCACAGCCTCACACTCACCCCGCACAGCCTCACACTCACCCCGCACAGCCTCACACTCATCCCACACTTACCCCACACAGCCTCACTCACCCACACAGCCTCACTCACACTCAACACTCAGCTCAAACCCAGCCTCACACTCACGCCACACAGCCTCACAAACACCCCACACATAACCTCACACCCCCCACACACACCCCCCACACACACCCCCCACACACACCCCCCACACACACCCCCCACACACACCCCCCACACACACCCCCCACACACACCCCCCACACATACCCCCCACACAACACACCTCACACAACACACCTCACACACACCCCACACAGCCTCACATTCACCCCACACAGCCTCACACTCACTCCAAACAACCCACACATAGCCTCACACTCAGCCCACACACCCCATATTCACCCCACACACACCCCACACTCATCCCAGACACCCCACACAGCCTCACAATCACGCCGCACAGCCTCACACTCACACCGCACAGCCTCACGCTCTCCCCGCACAGCCTCACGCTCACCCCGCACAGCCTCACGCTCACCACGCACAGCCTCACGCTCACCACGCACAGCCTCGCGCTCACCCCGCACAGCCTCGCGCTCACCCCGCACAGCCTCACGCTCACCCCGCGCAGCCTCACACTCAACCCGCACAGCCTCACACTCACACCTCATAGCCTCACACTCAGCACACACAGCCTCACACACACCACACACAGCCTCACACAAACTACAAACAGCCTCACACACACCACACACAGCCTCACACACACTACAAACAGCCTCACACACACCCCACAAAGACTCACACTCACCCACACAGCCTTACACACTCTCCGTACACACCCCACACAACTTCACACACACCACACACAGCCTCACACACACTCCACACAGCCTCACGCTCTCCACCCACAGCCTCACGCTCTCCACCCACAGCCTCACGCTCTCCACCTACAGCCTCACGCTCAGCCCGCACAGCCTCACACTCAGCCCGCACAGCCTCACACTCAGCCCGCACAGCCTCACACTCAGCCCACACAGCCTCACACTCAGCCCGCACAGCCTCACACTCAGCCCGCACAGCCTCACACTCAGCCCGCACAGCCTCACACTCAGCCCGCACAGCCTCACACTCAGCCCGCACAGCCTCACACTCAGCCCGCACAGCCTCACACTCAGCCCGCACAGCCTCACACTCAGCCCGCACAGCCTCACACTCAGCCCGCACAGCCTCACACTCAGCCCGCACAGCCTCACACTCAGCCCGCACAGCCTCACACTCAGCCCGCACAGCCTCACACTCAGCCCGCAGTCTCACACTCAGCCCGCACAGCCTCACAATCACCCATCGCTTACCCCACACAGCCTCACTCAACCACACAGCCTCACTCACACTCAACACTCAGCCCAAACCCAGCCTCACACTCACGAGACACAGCCTCACAAACACCCCACACATAGCCTCACAGTCACCCCGCACAGCCTCACACTCATCCCACACAGACTCACACTCATCCCACGCGGCCTCACACACACCCCACACTTACCCCACACAGCCTCACTCACCCACACAGCCTCACTCACACTCAACACTCAGCCCAAACCCAGCCTCACACTCACGAGACACAGCCTCACAAACACCCCACACATAGCCTCACAGTCACCCCACACAGAATCTCACCCACACCATGCACTGCCTCATACACACCCCACACAAACCAAACACACCCCCCACACACCCCCCACACACTCACAAAACTCACCCCACACAACCTCACACTCAATCTACACAGCCTCACACTCACCTCAAACACTATACACACACATCCCGCAGAGCCTCAAATTCACACCGCACAGCCTCACACTCACCCTGCACAGCCTCACACTCACCCTGCACAGCCTCACACTCACCCTGCACAGCCTCACACTCACCCAGCACAGCCTCACACTCACCCCGCACAGCCTCACACTCACCCCGCACAGCCTCACACTCACCCCGCACAGCCTCACACTCACCCGCTACAGCCTTACACTCACCCCCTATAGCCTCACACTCACCCCACACAGCCTCACACTCACCCCACACAGACTCTCACTCACCCCACACAGACTCTCACTCACCCCACACAGACTCTCACTCACCCCACACAGACTCTCACTCACCCCTCACAGCCTCACACACAGCCCACACTCACACCACATAGCCTCACACTCAGCACACACAGCCTCACACAAAACCCACACAGCCTCACACTCAGACCACACACAGCCTCACAGTCACCCCACACAGCCTCACACACACCACACACAGCATCACAGTCACCCCACACACCCTCACACACACCCCACAAAGACTCACACACACCCACACAGCCTTACACACACTCCATGCACACCCCACACAAATTCACACACACCAAACACAGCCTCACACACACTCCACACAGCCTCTCACTCACCCCACACAGCCTCACACACACTCCAATGCCTCACATTCACCCCCCACAGCCTCACATTCACCCCCCACAACCTCACACTCACCCCCCACAGCCTCACACACACCACAGACAGCCTCACTCTCACCCCACAGCCTCACACGCACCCCCAACATCCTCACACACACCACACGCAGCCTCACTCTCACCCCACACAGTCTCTCACACACCCGACACTCACCCCACACAGCCTCACACTCACCTCACACACACCCCACAGAGTCTCACACTCACCCCACACAGCCTCACACTCACCCCACACAGCCTCACACTCACCCCACACAGCCTCACACTCACCCCACACAGCCTCACACTCACCCCACACGGCCTCACACTCACCCCACACAGCCTCACACTCACCTCAAACACTACACACACACATCCCACACACAACCTCACACTCACCCCACACACAACCTCACACTCACCCCACACACAACCTCACACTCACCCCACACACAACCTCACACTCACCCCACACACAACCTCACACTCACCCCACACAGCCTCACACTGACTCCAAACAACCCCCACATAGCCTCACACTCACCCCACACACAGACTCACACACACCCCACACAACCTCACACTCACACCACACACCCCATATTCACCCCACACACACGCCACACTCATCCCAGACACCCTGCACAGCCTCACACTCAGCACACACAGCCTCACACACACCACACACAGCCTCACTCTCATACCACACACAGCATCACAAACACCCCACAAAGACTCACTCACCCACACAGCCTTACACACACTCCGTACACATCCCACACAACTTCACACACATCCCACACAACTTCACACACACCACACACAGCCTCACACTCACCCCACACAGCCTCACACTCACCCCACACAGCCTCACACTCTTCACCCACAGCCACACACTCTCCACCCACAGCCTCACACTCTCCACCCACAGCCTCACACTCTCCACCCACAGCCTCACACTCTCCACCCACAGCCTCACACTCACACCGCACAGCCTCACACTCACCCCACACAGCCTCACAATCACCCCACGCGGCCTCACACACACCCCACACTTACCCCACACAGCCTCACTCACCCACACAGCCTCACACTCACTCAACACTCAGCCCAAATCCAGCCTCACACTCACGCCACACAGCCACACAAACACCCCACACATAGCCTCACACTCACCCCCCCCACAGCCTCACACTCACCCCCCACAGCCTCACACTCACCCCCCACAGCCGCAAACTCACCCCCCACAGCGTCACACACACCCCCCACAGCCTCACACTCACCCCACACAGAATCTCACACACACCATGCACTGCCTCACACACACCCCATACTCACCCTCACACACCCCACGCTCACCCCACGCACACCCCCCACACACCCCCCCCACACACCCCACACACACCCCACACACACCCCACACACACCCCACACACACCCCACACACACCCCACACACCCCCCACACACCCACAAACACCCCACACACGCACCCCGCACAACCTAACACTCACCCCACACAGCCTCGCACTCACCCCACACAGCCTCACACTCACCCCACACAGCCTCACACTCACCCCACACAGACCCACACACACCCCACACACACACCCCACACACACCCCACACACACACCCCGCACAGCCTCACACTCACCCCGCACAGCCTCACACTCACCCCGCACAGCCTCACACTCACCCCGCACAGCCTCACACTCACCCCGCACAGCCTCACACTCACCCCGCACAGCCTCACACTCACCCCGCACAGCCTCACACTCACCCCGCACAGCCTCACACTCACCCCGCACAGCCTCACACTCAGCCCGCACAGCCTCACACTCAGCCCGCACAGCCTCACACTCACCCCACACACAACCTCACACTCACACCACACAGCCTCACACTCACTCCAAACAACGCACACATAGCCTCACACTCAGCCCACACACCCCATATTCACCCCACACACACCCCACACTCATCCCAGACACCCCACACAGCCTCACAATCACCCCGCACAGCCTCACACTCACCCCGCACAGACTCACGCTCACCCCGCACAGACTCACACTCACACCACATAGCCTCACACTCAGCACACACAGCCTCACACACCACACACAGCCTCACATACACCACAAACAGCCTCACACACACCCCACAAAGACTCACACTCACCCACACAGCCTTACACACACTCCGTACACACCCCACACAACTTCACACACACCACACACAGCCTCACACACACTCCACACAGCCTCTCACTCACCCCACACAGCCTCACACACACCCCACACAGCCTCACACTCTCCACCCACAGCCTCACACTCTCCACCCACAGCCTCACACTCTCCACCCACAGCCTCACACTCTCCACCCACAGCCTCACACTCTCCACCCACAGCCTCACACTCACCCCCCACAGCCTCACACTCACCCGCTACAGCCTCACACTCACCCGCTACAGCCTCACACTCACCCCACACAGCCTCACTTTCACCCCACACAGCCTCACACTCACCCCACACAGCCTCACACTCACCCCACACAGCCTCACACTCACCCCACACAGCCTCACACACAGTGCAAACTCACACCACATAGCCTCAAACTCACCCCACACAGCCTCACATTCACCCCCCTCAGCCTCACATTCACCCCCCACAGCCTCACACACACCACACACAGCCTCACTCACCCCACAGCCTCACACGCACCCCCCACAGCCTCACACACGCCACACACAGCCTAACTCTCACCCCACACTGACTCTCACACACCCGACACGCACCCCGCACAACCTAACTCTAACCCCACAACGCCTCACACACACCACACACAGCCTCACACTCACCCCACACAGCCTCACACTCACCCCACACAGCCTCACACTCACCCCAAACAGCCTCACACTCACCCCACACAGCCTCACACTCACCCCACACAGCCTCACACTCACCCCACACAGCCTCACACTCACCCCACACAGCCTCACACTCACCCCACACAGCCTCACACTCACCCCACACAGCCTCACACTCACCCCACACAGCCTCACACTCACCCCACACAGCCTCACACTCACTCCAAACAACCCACACATCGCCTCACACTCACCCCTCCCACAGACTCACACACACCCCACACAGCCTCACACTCAGCCCACACACCCCATATTCACCCCACACACAGCCCACACTCATCCCAGACACCCCACACAGCCTCACACTCACACCGCACAGCCTCACGCTCACCCCAGACACCCCGCACAGCCTCACACTCACCCCAAACACTATAAACACACATCCCGCAGAGCCTCAAATTCACACCACACAGCCTCACACTCTCCCGGCACAGCCTCACACACACCCCGCAAAGCCTCACACTCACCCCGCACAGCCTCACACTCACCCCGCACAGCCTCACACTCACCCCGCACAGCCTCACACTCACCCCGCACAGCCTCACACTCAGTCCGAACAGCCTCACACTCAGTCCGAACAGCCTCACACTCAGTCCGCACAGCCTCACACTCAGCCCGCACAGCCTCACACTCAGCCCGCACAGCCTCACACTCACCCCGCACAGCCTCACACTCAGCCCGCACAGCCTCACAATCAGCCCGCAAAGCCTCACACTCAGTCCGCACAGCCTCACACTCAGTCCGCACAGCCTCACACTCAGTCCGCACAGCCTCACACTCAGTCCGCACAGCCTCACACTCACCCGCTACAGCCTCACACTCACCCGCTACAGCCTCACACTCACCCGCTACAGCCTCACACTCACCCCCTAAAGCCTCACACTCACCTCACACAGCCTCACACTCACCCCACACAGCCTCACACACAGCCCACACTCACACCACAGACTCACACACAACCCACACAGCCTCACACTCACAACACACACAGCCTCACAGTCCCCCCACACAGCCTCACACGCACCACACACAGCCTCACAGTCCCCCCACACAGCCTCACATACACCCCACACACCCTCACACTCAGTCCGCACAGCCTCTCACTCAGTCCGCACAGCCTCACACTCACTCCACACAGCCTCACACTCACCCCACACAGCCTCACACTCACCCGCTACAGCCTTACACTCACCCCCTACAGCCTCACACACACCCCACACAGCCTCACACTCACCCCACACAGCCTCACACTCTCCACCCACAGCCTCACACTCTCCACCCACAGCCTCAAACTCACCCCCCACAGCGTCACACTCACCCCCCACAGCCTCACATTCACCCCACACAGAATCTCACACACACCATGCACTGCCTCACACACAAACCACACACAAACCACACACAAACCACACACAAACCACACACACCCCACACACAAACCACACACCCCCGCACACAAAGCCACAGACTCACAAAACTCACCCCACACAGCCTCACACTCACCCACACAGCCTCACACTCAATCTACACAGCCTCAGACTCACCTCAAACACTATACACACACATCCCGCAGAGCCTCAAATTCACACCGCACAGCCTCACACTCGCCCCGCACAGCCTCACACTCACCCCGCACAGCCTCACACTCACCCCGCACAGCCTCACACTCACCCCGCACAGCCTCACACTCACCCCGCACAGCCTCACACTCACCCCGCACAGCCTCACACTCACCCCGCACAGCCTCACACTCACCCCGCACTGCCTCACACTCAGTCCGCACAGCCTCACACTCAGTCCGCACAGCCTCACACTCACCCCGCACAGCCTCACACTCAGTCCGCACAGCCTCACACTCAGTCCGCACAGCCTCACACTCAGTCCGCACAGCCTCACACTCAGTCCGCACAGCCTCACACTCAGTCCGCACAGCCTCACACTCACCCGCTACAGCCTCACACTCACTCCCCACAGCCTCACACTCACCCACAAAACCTCACACTGAATCTACACAGCCTCACACTCACCTCAAACACTATACACTCTCACCCCACACAGCCTCACACACACCCCACACAGCCACACTACCCACACAACCACACACTCACCCCACACAACCTCACACTCACCCCACACACAACCTTCAAACTCACCCCACACACAACCTCACACTCACCCCACACAGCCTCACACTCACTCCAAAAACCCACACATAGCCTCACACTCACCCCGCACACAGACTCACACACACCCCACACAACCTCACACTCACCCCACACACCACATATTCACCCCACACACCCGCCACACTCATCCCAGACACCCCACACAGCCTCACAATCACCCCGCACAGTCTCACACTCACCCCGCACAGCCTCACACGCAGCCTCACACTCCCCACACTCATCCCACACACACCCCGCACAGCCTCACGCTCACACCGCACAGCCTCACGCTCTAACCACACAGACTCACACTCGCCCCGCACAGCCTCACACTCGCCCCGCACAGCCTCACACTCGCCCCGCACAGCCTCACACTCGCCCCGCACAGCCTCACACTCGCCCCGCACAACCTCACAATCGCCCCGCACAGCCTCACACTCGCCCCGCACAGCCTCACACTCGCCCCGCACAGCCTCACACTCTCCCCGCACAGCCTCACACTCTCCCCGCACAGCCTCACACTCTCCCGGCACAGCCTCACACTCGCCCCGCACAGCCTCACACTCGCCCCGCACAGCCTCACACTCGCCCCGCACAGCCTCACATTCGCCCCGCACAGCCTCACACTCGCCCCGCACAGCCTCACACTCGCCCCGCACAGCCTCACACTCGCCCCGCACAGCCTCACACTCGCCCCGCACAGCCTCACACTCGCCCCGCACAGCCTCACACTCGCCCCGCACAGCCTCACACTCGCCCCGCACAGCCTCTCACTCGCCCCGCACAGCCTCTCACTCGCCCCGCACAGCCTCACACTCACCCCACACAGCCTCACACTCACCCGCTACAGCCTTACACTCACCCCCTACAGCCTCACACTCACCCCACACAGCCTCACACTCTCCACCCACAGCCTCAAACTCACCCCCCACAGCGTCACACTCACCCCACACAGAATCTCACACACACCATGCACTGCCTCACACACAAACCACACACAAACCACACACAAACCACACACAAACCACACACAAACCACACACACCCCCAACACACACCCGCACACAAAGCCACAGACTCACAAAACTCACCCCACACAACCTCACACTCACCCACACAGCCTCACACTCACCCCGCACAGCCTCACACTCACCCACACAGCCTCACACTCAATCTACACAGCCTCAGACTCACCTCAAGCACTATACTCACACATCCTGCAGAGCCTCAAATTCACACCGCACAGCCTCACACTCACCCCGCACAGCCTCACACTCACCCCGCACAGCCTCACACTCACCCCGCACAGCCTCACACTCACCCCGCACAGCCTCACACACAGTCCGCACAGCCTCACACTCAGTCCGCACAGCCTCACACTCAGTCCGCACAGCCTCACACTCAGTCCGCACAGCCTCACACTCAGTCCGCTCAGCCTCACACTCACCCCGCACAGCCTCACACTCAGTCCGCACAGCCTCACACTCAGTCCGCACAGCCTCACACTCAGTCCGCACAGCCTCACACTCAGTCCGCACAGCCTCACACTCAGTCCGCACAGCCTCACACTCAGTCCGCACAGCCTCACACTCACCCACAAAACCTCACACTGAATCTACACAGCCTCACACTCACCTCAAACACTATACACACTCACCCCACACAGCCTCACACACACCCCACACAGCCACACAACTCACACAACCTCACACTCACCCCACACAACCTCACACTCACCCCGCACAACCTCACACTCACCCCACACACAACCTCACACTCACCCCACACACAACCTCAAACTCACCCCACACACAACCTCACACTCACCCCACACAGCCTCACACTCACTCCAAATAACCCACACATAGCCTCACACTCACCCCGCACACAGACTCACACACACCCCACACAACCTCACACTCACCCCACACACCACATATTCACCCCACACACCCGCCACACTCATCCCAGACACCCCACACAGCCTCACAATCACCCCGCACAGCCTCACACACAGCCTCACATTCCCACACTCATCCCACACACACCCCGCACAGCCTCACGCTCACACCGCACAGCCTCACGCTCGCCCCGCACAGCCTCACTCTCGCCCCGCACAGCCTCACACTCGCCCGGCACAGCCTCACACTCGCCCCGCACAGCCTCACACTCGCCCCGCACAGCCTCACACTCGCCCCGCACAGCCTCACACTCGCCCCGCACAGCCTCACACTCGCCCCGCACAGCCTCACACTCGCCCCGCACAGCCTCACACTCGCCCCGCACAGCCTCACACTCGCCCCGCACAGCCTCACACTCGCCCCGCACAGCCTCACACTCGCCCCGCACAGCCTCACACTCGCCCCGCACAGCCTCACACTCGCCCCGCACAGCCTCACACTCGCCCCGCACAGCCTCACACTCGCCCCGCACAGCCTCACACTCGCCCCGCACAGCCTCACACTCGCCCCGCACAGCCTCACACTCGCCCCGCACAGCCTCACACTCGCCCCGCACAGCCTCACACTCGCCCCGCACAGCCTCACACTCGCCCCGCACAGCCTCACACTCGCCCCGCACAGCCTCACACTCGCCCCGCACAGCCTCACACTCGCCCCGCACAGCCTCACACTCGCCCCGCACAGCCTCACACTCGCCCCGCACAGCCTCACACTCGCCCCGCACAGCCTCACACTCGCCCCGCACAGCCTCACACTCGCCCCGCACAGCCTCACACTCGCCCCGCACAGCCTCACACTCGCCCCGCACAGCCTCACACTCGCCCCGCACAGCCTCACACTCGCCCCGCACAGCCTCACACTCGCCCCGCACAGCCTCACACTCGCCCCGCACAGCCTCACACTCGCCCCGCACAGCCTCACACTCGCCCCGCACAGCCTCACACTCGCCCCGCACAGCCTCACACTCACCCCCCACAGCCTCACACTCACCCCCCACAGCCTCACATTCACCCCCCACAGCCTCACACTCACCCCCCACAGCCTCACACATACCACACACAGCCTCACTCTCACCCCACAGCCTCACACGCACCCCCCACATCCTCACCCACACCACACGCAGCCTCACTCTCACCCCACACAGTCTCTCACACACCTGACACTCACCCCACACAACCTAACACTCACCCCACACAGCCTCACACTCACCCCACACAGCCTCACACTCACCCCACACAGCCTCACACTCACCCCACACAGCCTCACACTCACCCCTCACTGCCTCACACTCACCTCACACAGCCTCACACTCACCCCACACAGCCTCACACTCACCCCACACAGCCTCACACTCACCCCACACAGCCTCACACTCACCCCACACACACGCCACACTCATCCCAGACACCCCGCACAGCCTCACGCTCACCCCGCACAGCCTCACGCTCACCCCGCACAGCCTCACGCTCACCCCGCACAGCCTCACGCTCACACCGCACAGCCTCACGCTCACACCGCACAGCCTCACGCTCACACCGCACAGCCTCACGCTCACCCCGCACAGCCTCACGCTCACCCCGCACAGCCTCACACTCAGCACACACAGCCTCACACTCAGCACACACAGCCTCACACACACCACACACAGCCTCACACACACCCCACAAAGACTCACACTCACCCACACATCCTTACACACACTCCGTACACACACCACACAACTTCACACACACCACACACAGCCTCACACTCACCCCACACAGCCTCACACTCACCCCACACAGCCTCACACTCACCCCACACAGCCTCACACTCATCCCACACAGCCTCACACTCACCCCACACAGCCTCACACTCACCCCACACAGCCTCACACTCACCCCACACAGCCTCACACTCACCCCACACAGCCTCACACACCCGACACTCACCCCACACAACCTAACACTCACCCCACACAGCCTCACACACACCCCGCACAGCCTCACACTCACCACCCACAGCCTCACACTCACCACCCACAGCCTCACACACACCACCCACAGCCTCACACACTCCACCCACAGCCTCACACACTCCACCCACAGCCTCACACTCACCCCGCACAGCCTCACACTCACCCCGCACAGCCTCGCACTCACCCCGCACAGCCTCACACTCACCCCGCACAGCCTCACACACACCACACACAGCCTCACACACTCACCCACACATCCTTACACACACTCCGTACACACACCACACAACTTCACACACACCACACACAGCCTCACACTCACCCCACACAGCCTCACACTCACCCCACACAGCCTCACACTCACCCCACACAGCCTCACACTCACCCCACACAGCCTCACACTCACCCCACACAGCCTCACACTCACCCCACACAGCCTCACACTCACCCCACACAGCCTCACACTCACCCCACACAGCCTCACACTCACCCCACACAGCCTCACACTCACCCCACACAGCCTCACACTCACCCCACACAGCCTCACACTCACCCCACACAGCCTCACACTCACCCCACACAGCCTCACACTCACCCCACACAGCCTCACACACACCCCACACAGCCTCACACTCACCCCACACAGCCTCACACTCACCCCACACAGCCTCACACTCACCCCACACAGCCTCACACACAGTCCACACAGCCTCTCACTCACCCCGCACAGCCTCACACTCACCCCGCACAGCCTCACACTCACCCCGCACAGCCTCACACTCACCACCCACAGCCTCACACACACCCCACAAAGACTCACACTCACCCACACAGCCTTACACACACTCCGTACACACACCACACAACTTCACACACACCACACAGTCTCACACTCACCCCACACAGCGTCACACTCACCCCACACAGCCTCACACTCACCCCACACAGCCTCACACTCACCCCACACAGCCTCACACTCACCCCACACACACGCCACACTCATCTCAGACACCCCGCACAGCCTCACGCTCACCCCGCACAGCCTCACGCTCACCCCGCACAGCCTCACGCTCACCCCGCACAGCCTCACGCTCACACCGCACAGCCTCACGCTCACACCGCACAGCCTCACGCTCACCCCGCACAGCCTCACGCTCACCCCGCACAGCCTCACACTCAGCACACACAGCCTCACACACACCACACACAGCCTCACACACACCCCACAAAGACTCACACTCACCCACACATCCTTACACACACTCCGTACACACACCACACAACTTCACACACACCACACACAGCCTCACACTCACCCCACACAGCCTCACACTCACCCCACACAGCCTCACACTCACCCCACACAGCCTCACACTCATCCCACACAGCCTCACACTCACCCCACACAGCCTCACACTCACCCCACACAGCCTCACACACCCGACACTCACCCCACACAACCTAACACTCACCCCACACAGCCTCACACACACCCCACAAAGACTCACACTCACCCACACATCCTTACACACACTCCGTACACACACCACACAACTTCACACACACCACACACAGCCTCACACTCACCCCACACAGCCTCACACTCACCCCACACAGCCTCACACTCACCCCACACAGCCTCACACTCACCCCACACAGCCTCACACTCACCCCACACAGCCTCACACTCACCCCACACAGCCTCACACTCACCCCACACAGCCTCTCACTCACCCCGCACAGCCTCACACTCACCACCCACAGCCTCACACTCACCACCCACAGCCTCACACACTCCACCCACAGCCTCACACACTCCACCCACAGCCTCACACTCACCCCGCACAGCCTCACACTCACCCCGCACAGCCTCACACTCAGCACACACAGCCTCACACACACCACACACAGCCTCACACACTCACCCACAAATCCTTACACACACTCCGTACACACACCACACAACTTCACACACACCACACACAGCCTCACACTCACCCCACACAGCCTCACACTCGCCCCACACAGCCTCACACTCACCCCACACAGCCTCACACTCACCCCACACAGCCTCACACTCACCCCACACAGCCTCACACTCACCCCACACAGCCTCACACTCACCCCACACAGCCTCACACTCACCCCACACAGCCTCACACTCACCCCACACAGCCTCACACTCACCCCACACAGCCTCACACTCACCCCACACAGCCTCACACTCACCCCACACAGCCTCACACACAGTCCACACAGCCTCTCACTCACCCCGCACAGCCTCACACTCACCCCGCACAGCCTCACACTCACCACCCACAGCCTCACACACAACCCACAAAGACTCACACTCACCCACGCAGCCTTACACACACTCCGTACACACACCACACAACTTCACACACACCACACACAGTCTCACACTCACCCCACACAGCCTCACACTCACCCCACACAGCCTCACACTCACCCCACACAGCCTCACACTCACCCCACACAGCCTCACACTCACCCCACACAGCCTCACACTCACCCCACACAGCCTCACACACAGTCCACACAGCCTCTCACTCACCCCGCACAGCCTCAAACTCACCACCCACAGCCTCACACTCACCACCCACAGCCTCACACACTCCACCCACAGCCTCACACTCCACCCGCACAGCCTCACACTCACCCCGCACAGCCTCACACTCACCCCGCACAGCCTCACACTCACCCCGCACAGCCTCACACTCACCCCACACTTACCCCACACAGCCTCACTCACCCACAGCCTCACTCACACTCAACACTCAGCTCAAAAACAGCCTCACACTCACGCCACACAGCCTCACAAACACCCCACACATAACCACACACCCCCCACACACACCCCCCACACACACCCCCCACACACACCCCCCACACACACCCCCCACACACACCCCCCACACACACCCCCCACACACACCCCCCACACACACCCCCCCACACACACCCCCCACACACACCCCCCACACACACCCCCCACACACACCCCCCACACACACCCCCCACACAACACCCCCCACACACACCCCCCACACACACCCCCCACACAACACCCCCCACACACACCCCACACAGCCTCACACTCACCCCACACAGCCTCACACTCACTCCAAACAACCCACACATAGCCTCACACTCAGCCCACACACCCCATATTCACCCCACACACACCCCACACTCATCCCAGACACCCCACACAGCCTCACAATCACACCGCACAGCCTCACGCTCTCCCCGCACAGCCTCACGCTCACCCCGCACAGCCTCACGCTCACCACGCACAGCCTCACGCTCACCCCACACAGCCTCACACTCACCCCACACAGCCTCATAATCACACCGCACAGCCTCACGCTCTCCCCGCACAGCCTCACGATCACCCCGCACAGCCTCACGCTCACCCCGCACAGCCTCACACTCAACCCGCACAGCCTCACACTCACACCTCATAGCCTCACAGTCAGCACACACAGCCTCACACACACCACACACAGCCTCACACACACCACACACAGCCTCACACACACTACAAACAGCCTCACACACACCCCACAAAGACTCACACTCACCCACACAGCCTTACACACTCTCCGTACACACCCCACACAACTTCACACACACCACACACAGCCTCACACACACTCCACACAGCCTCACGCTCTCCACCCACAGCCTCACGCTCTCCACCCGCAGCCTCACGCTCTCCACCCGCAGCCTCACGCTCTCCACCCGCAGCCTCACGCTCTCCACCCGCAGCCTCACGCTCTCCACCTGCAGCCTCACACTCAGCCCGCACAGCCTCACACTCAGCCCGCACAGCCTCACACTCAGCCCGCACAGCCTCACACTCAGCCCGCACAGCCTCACACTCAGCCCGCACAGCCTCACACTCAGCCCGCACAGCCTCACACTCAGCCCGCACAGCCTCACACTCAGCCCGCACAGCCTCACACTCAGCCCGCACAGCCTCACACTCAGCCCGCACAGCCTCACACTCAGCCCGCACAGCCTCACACTCACCCCGCACAGCCTCACAATCACCCATCGCTTACCCCACACAGCCTCACTCACCCACACAGCCTCACTCACACTCAACACTCAGCCCAAACCCAGCCTCACACTCACGAGACACAGCCTCACAAACACCCCACACATAGCCTCACAGTCACCCCGCACAGCCTCACACTCATCCCACACAGACTCACACTCACCCCACGCGGCCTCACACACACCCCACACTTACCCCACACAGCCTCACTCACCCACACAGCCTCACTCACACTCAACACTCAGCCCAAACCCAGCCTCACACTCACGAGACACAGCCTCACAAACACCCCACACATAGCCTCACAGTCACCCCACACAGAATCTCACCCACACCATGCACTGCCTCATACACACCCCACACAAACCAAACACACCCCCCACACACCCCCCACACACCCCCCACACACTCACAAAACTCACCCCACACAACCTCACACTCAATCTACACAGCCTCACACTCACCTCAAACACTATACACACACATCCCGCAGAGCCTCAAATTCACACCGCAGAGCCTCAAATTCACACCGCACAGCCTCACACTCACCCTGCACAGCCTCACACTCACCCTGCACAGCCTCACACTCACCCTGCACAGCCTCACACTCACCCTGCACAGCCTCACACTCACCCAGCACAGCCTCACACTCACCCCGCACAGCCTCACACTCACCCCGCACAGCCTCACACTCACCCCGCACAGCCTCACACTCACCCCGCACAGCCTCACACTCACCCCGCACAGCCTCACACTCACCCCGCACAGCCTCACACTCACCCGCTACAGCCTTACACTCACCCGCTACAGCCTCACACTCACCCCACACAGCCTCACACTCACCCCACACAGCCTCACACTCACCCCACACAGACTCTCACTCACCCCACACAACCTCACACTCACCCCTCACAGCCTCACACACAGCCCACACTCACACCACATAGCCTCACACTCAGCACACACAGCCTCACACAAAACCCACACAGCCTCACACTCAGACCACACACAGCCTCACAGTCACCCCACACAGCCTCACACACACCACACACAGCATCACAGTCACCCCACACACCCTCACACACACCCCACAAAGACTCACACACACTCCATGCACACCCCACACAAATTCACACACACCAAACACAGCCTCACACACACTCCACACAGCCTCTCACTCACCCCACACAGCCTCACACACACTCCAATGCCTCACATTCACCCCCCACAGCCTCACATTCACCCCCCACAACCTCACACTCACCCCCCACAACCTCACACACACCACAGACAGCCTCACTCTCACCCCACAGCCTCACACGCACCCCCAACATCCTCACACACACCACACGCAGCATCACTCTCACCCCACACAGTCTCTCACACACCCGACACTCACCCCACACAGCCTCACACTCACCTCACACACACCCCACAGAGTCTCACACTCACCCCACACAGCCTCACACTCACCCCACACAGCCTCACACTCACCCCACACAGCCTCACACTCACCCCACACAGCCTCACACTCACCCCACACAGCCTCACACTCACCCCACACAGCCTCACACTCACCCCACACAGCCTCACACTCACCCCACACAGCCTCACACTCACCCCACACAGCCTCACACTCACCCCACACAGCCTCACACTCACCCCACACAGCCTCACACTCACCCCACACAGCCTCACACTCACCCCACACAGCCTCACACTCACCCCACACAGCCTCACACTCACCCCACACAGCCTCACACTCACCCCACACAGCCTCACACTCACCCCACACAGGCTCACAATCACCTCAAACACTATACACACACATCCCACACACAACCTCACACTCACCCCACACACAACCTCACACTCACCCCACACACAACCTCACACTCACCCCACACACAACCTCACACTGACTCCAAACAACCTCCACATAGCCTCACACTCACCCCACACACAGACTCACACACACCCCACACAACCTCACACTCACACCACACACCCCATATTCACCCCACACACACGCCACACTCATCCCAGACACCCTGCACAGCCTCACACTCAGCACACACAGCCTCACACACACCACACACAGCCTCACTCTCATACCACACACAGCATCACAAACACCCCACAAAGACTCACTCACCCACACAGCCTTACACACACTCCGTACACATCCCACACAACTTCACACACACCATCCACAGCCTCACACTCACCCCACACAGCCTCACACTCACCCCACACAGCCTCACACTCACCCCACACAGCCTCACACTCACCCCACACAGCCTCACACTCTTCACCCACAGCCACACACTCTCCACCCACAGCCTCACACTCTCCACCCACAGCCTCACAGTCTCCACCCACAGCCTCACACTCTCCACCCACAGCCTCACACTCTCCACCCACAGCCTCACACTCTCCACCCACAGCCTCACACTCACACCGCACAGCCTCACACTCACCCCACACAGCCTCACAATCACCCCACGCGGCCTCACACACACCCCACACTTACCCCACACAGCCTCACTCACCCACACAGCCTCACACTCACTCAACACTCAGCCCAAATCCAGCCTCACACTCACGCCACACAGCCACACAAACACCCCACACATAGCCTCACACTCACCCCCCCCACAGCCTCACACTCACCCCCCACAGCCTCACACTCACCCCCCACAGCCTCACACTCACCCCCCACAGCCGCAAACTCACCCCCCACAGCGTCACACACACCCCCCACAGCCTCACACTCACCCCACACAGAATCTCACACACACCATGCACTGCCTCACACACACCCCATACTCACCCTCACACACCCCACGCTCACCCCACGCACACCCCCCACACACCCCCCACACACACCCCCCACACACACCCCCCACACACACCCCCCACACACACCCCCCACACACACCCCCCACACACCCCCCACACACCCCCCACACACCCCCCACACACAAACCACACACAAACCACACACACCCCACACACACCCCACACACACCCCACACACACCCCACACACACCCCACACACGCACCCCGCACAACCTCACACTCACCCCACACAGCCTCACACTCACCCCACACAGCCTCACACTCACCCCACACAGACACCCCGCACAGCCTCACACTCACCCCGCACAGCCTCACACTCACCCCGCACAGCCTCACACTCACCCCGCACAGCCTCACACTCACCCCGCACAGCCTCACACTCACCCCGCACAGCCTCACACTCACCCCGCACAGCCTCACACTCACCCCGCACAGCCTCACACTCAGCCCGCACAGCCTCACACTCAGCCCGCACAGCCTCACACTCAGCCCGCACAGCCTCACACTCAGCCCGCACAGCCTCACACTCAGCCCGCACAGCCTCACACTCAGCCCGCACAGCCTCACACTCAGCCCGCACAGCCTCACACTCACCCCGCACAGCCTCACACTCACTCCAAACAACGCACACATAGCCTCACACTCAGCCCACACACCCCATATTCACCCCACACACACCCCACACTCATCCCAGACACCCCACACAGCCTCACAATCACCCCGCACAGCCTCACACTCACCCCGCACAGACTCACGCTCACCCCGCACAGACTCACACTCACACCACATAGCCTCACACTCAGCACACACAGCCTCACACACCACACACAGCCTCACATACACCACAAACAGCCTCACACACACCCCACAAAGACTCACACTCACCCACACAGCCTTACACACACTCCGTACACACCCCACACAACTTCACACACACCACACACAGCCTCACACACACTCCACACAGCCTCACACTCTCCACCCACAGCCTCACACGCACCCCCAACATCCTCACACACACCACACGCAGCATCACTCTCACCCCACACAGTCTCTCACACACCCGACACTCACCCCACACAGCCTCACACTCACCTCACACACACCCCACAGAGTCTCACACTCACCCCACACAGCCTCACACTCACCCCACACAGCCTCACACTCACCCCACACAGCCTCACACTCACCCCACACAGCCTCACACTCACCCCACACAGCCTCACACTCACCCCACACAGCCTCACACTCACCCCACACAGCCTCACACTCACCCCACACAGCCTCACACTCACCCCACACAGCCTCACACTCACCCCACACAGCCTCACACTCACCCCACACAGCCTCACACTCACCCCACACAGCCTCACACTCACCCCACACAGCCTCACACTCACCCCACACAGCCTCACACTCACCCCACACAGCCTCACACTCACCCCACACAGCCTCACACTCACCCCACACAGCCTCACACTCACCCCACACAGCCTCACACTCACCCCACACAGCCTCACAATCACCTCAAACACTATACACACACATCCCACACACAACCTCACACTCACCCCACACACAACCTCACACTCACCCCACACACAACCTCACACTCACCCCACACACAACCTCACACTGACTCCAAACAACCCCCACATAGCCTCACACTCACCCCACACACAGACTCACACACACCCCACACAACCTCACACTCACACCACACACCCCATATTCACCCCACACACACGCCACACTCATCCCAGACACCCTGCACAGCCTCACACTCAGCACACACAGCCTCACACACACCACACACAGCCTCACTCTCATACCACACACAGCATCACAAACACCCCACAAAGACTCACTCACCCACACAGCCTTACACACACTCCGTACACATCCCACACAACTTCACACACACCATCCACAGCCTCACACTCACCCCACACAGCCTCACACTCACCCCACACAGCCTCACACTCACCCCACACAGCCTCACACTCACCCCACACAGCCTCACACTCTTCACCCACAGCCACACACTCTCCACCCACAGCCTCACACTCTCCACCCACAGCCTCACACTCTCCACCCACAGCCTCACACTCTCCACCCACAGCCTCACACTCTCCACCCACAGCCTCACACTCTCCACCCACAGCCTCACACTCACACCGCACAGCCTCACACTCACCCCACACAGCCTCACAATCACCCCACGCGGCCTCACACACACCCCACACTTACCCCACACAGCCTCACTCACCCACACAGCCTCACACTCACTCAACACTCAGCCCAAATCCAGCCTCACACTCACGCCACACAGCCACACAAACACCCCACACATAGCCTCACACTCACCCCCCCCACAGCCTCACACTCACCCCACACAGCCTCACACTCACCCCCCACAGCCTCACACTCACCCCCCACAGCCGCAAACTCACCCCCCACAGCGTCACACACACCCCCCACAGCCTCACACTCACCCAACACAGAATCTCACACACACCATGCACTGCCTCACACACACCCCATACTCACCCTCACACACCCCACGCTCACCCCACGCACACCCCCCACACACCCCCCACACACCCCCCACACACACCCCCCACACACACCCCCCACACACCCCCCACACACCCCCCACACACCCCCCACACACCCCCCACACACCCCCCACACACCCCCCACACACCCCCCACACACAAACCACACACAAACCACACACAAACCACACACACCCCACACACACCCCACACACACCCCACACACACCCCACACACACCCCACACACGCACCCCGCACAACCTCACACTCACCCCACACAGCCTCACACTCACCCCACACAGCCTCACACTCACCCCACACAGACACCCCGCACAGCCTCACACTCACCCCGCACAGCCTCACACTCACCCCGCACAGCCTCACACTCACCCCGCACAGCCTCACACTCACCCCGCACAGCCTCACACTCACCCCGCACAGCCTCACACTCACCCCGCACAGCCTCACACTCACCCCGCACAGCCTCACACTCACCCCGCACAGCCTCACTCTCAGCCCGCACAGCCTCACACTCAGCCCGCACAGCCTCACACTCAGCCCGCACAGCCTCACACTCAGCCCGCACAGCCTCACACTCAGCCCGCACAGCCTCACACTCAGCCCGCACAGCCTCACACTCACCCCGCACAGCCTCACACTCACTCCAAACAACGCACACATAGCCTCACACTCAGCCCACACACCCCACATTCACCCCACACACACCCCACACTCATCCCAGACACCCCACACAGCCTCACAATCACCCCGCACAGCCTCACACTCACCCCGCACAGACTCACGCTCACCCCGCACAGACTCACACTCACCCCGCACAGACTCACACTCACACCACATAGCCTCACACTCAGCACACACAGCCTCACACACCACACACAGCCTCACATACACCACAAACAGCCTCACACACACCCCACAAAGACTCACACTCACCCACACAGCCTTACACACACTCCGTACACACCCCACACAACTTCACACACACCACACACAGCCTCACACACACTCCACACAGCCTCACACTCTCCACCCACAGCCTCACACTCTCCACCCACAGCCTCACACTCTCCACCCACAGCCTCACACTCTCCACCCACAGCCTCACAGTCTCCACCCACAGCCTCACACACACCCCCCACAGCCTCACACTCACCCCCCACAGCCTCACACTCACACCCCACAGCCTCACACTCACCCGCTACAGCCTCACTTTCACCCCACACAGCCTCACTTTCACCCCACACAGCCTCACACTCACCCCACACAGCCTCACACTCACCCCACACAGCCTCACACTCACCCCTCACAGCCTCACACACAGTGCAAACTCACACCACATAGCCTCAAACTCACCCCACACAGCCTCACATTCACCCCCCTCAGCCTCACATTCACCCCCCACAGCCTCACACACCACACACAGCCTCACTCACCCCACAGCCTCACACGCACCCCCCACAGCCTCACACACGCCACACACAGCCTAACTCTCACCCCACACTGACTCTCACACACCCGACATGCACCCCGCACAACCTAACTCTAACCCCACACAGCCTCACACACACCACACACAGCCTCACACGCACCCCACACAGCCTCACACTCACCCCACACAGCCTCACACTCACCCCACACAGCCTCACACTCACCCCACACAGCCTCACACTCACCCCACACAGCCTCACACTCACCCCACACAGCCTCACACTCACCCCACACAGCCTCACACTCACCCCACACAGCCTCACACTCACCCCACACAGCCTCACACTCACCCCACACAGCCTCACACTCACCCCACACAGCCTCACACTCACCCCACACAGCCTCACACTCACCCCACACAGCCTCACACTCACTCCAAACAACCCACACATCGCCTCACACTCACCCCTCCCACAGACTCACACACACCCCACACAGCCTCACACTCAGCCCACACACCCCATATTCACCCCACACACACCCCACACTCATCCCAGACACCCCACACAGCCTCACACTCACACCGCACAGCCTCACGCTCACCCCAGACACCCCGCACAGCCTCACACTCACCCCGCACAGCCTCACACTCACCCCAAACACTATAATCACACATCCCGCAGAGCCTCAAATTCACACCACACAGCCTCACACTCACCCGGCACAGCCTCACACACACCCCGCACAGCCTCACACTCACCCCGCACAGCCTCACACTCACCCCGCACAGCCTCACACTCAGTCCGCACAGCCTCACACTCAGCCCGCACAGCCTCACACTCAGCCCGCACAGCCTCACACTCAGCCCGCACAGCCTCACACTCAGCCCGCACAGCCTCACAATCAGTCCGCACAGCCTCACACTCAGTCCGCACAGCCTCACACTCAGTCCGCACAGCCTCACACTCAGTCCGCACAGCCTCACACTCAGTCCGCACAGCCTCACACTCAGTCCGCACCGCTTCACACTCAGTCCGCACCGCCTCACACTCACCCCGCACCGCCTCACACTCACCCCGCACCGCCTCACACTCACCCCGCACCGCCTCACACTCACCCCGCACAGCCTCACACTCAACCCGCACAGCCTCACACTCACCCGCTACAGCCTCACACTCACCCGCTACAGCCTCACACTCACCCCCTAAAGCCTCACACTCACCTCACACAGCCTCACACTCACCCCACACAGCCTCACACACAGCCCACACTCACACCACATAGCCTCACACTCAGCACACACAGACTCACACACAACCCACACAGCCTCACACTCACCCCACACAGCCTCACACGCACCACACACAGCCTCACAGTCCCCCCACACAGCCTCACATACACCCCACACACCCTCACACTCAGTCCGCACAGCCTCTCACTCAGTCCGCACAGCCTCTCACTCACCCCACACAGCCTCACACGCACCACACACAGCATCACACGCACCCCACACAGCCTCTCACTCACCCCACACAGCCTCTCACTCACCCCACACAGCCTCACACTCACCCCACACAGCCTCACACTCTCCACCCACAGCCTCACACTCTCCACCCACAGCCTCAAACTCACCCCCCACAGCGTCACACTCACCCCCCACAGCATCTCACACACACCATGCACTGCCTCACACACAAACCACACACAAACCACACACAAACCACACGCAAACCACACACAAACCACACAGACCCCACACACACCCCCAACACACACCCGCACACAAAGCCACAGACTCACAAAACTCACCCCACACAACCTCACACTCACCCACACAGCCTCACACTCAATCTACACAGCCTCAGACTCACCTCAAACACTATACTCACACATCCTGCAGAGCCTCAAATTCACACCGCACAGCCTCACACTCACCCGCTACAGCCTCACACTCACCCCCTAAAGCCTCACACTCACCTCACACAGCCTCACACTCACCCCACACAGCCTCACACACAGCCCACACTCACACCACATAGCCTCACACTCAGCACACACAGACTCACACACAACCCACACAGCCTCACACTCACCCCACACAGCCTCACACGCACCACACACAGCCTCACAGTCCCCCCACACAGCCTCACATACACCCCACACACCCTCACACTCAGTCCGCACAGCCTCTCACTCAGTCCGCACAGCCTCTCACTCACCCCACACAGCCTCACACTCACCCCGCACAACCTCACACTCACCCACACAGCCTCACACTCAATCTACACAGCCTCACACTCACCTCAAACACTATACACACACATCCCGCAGAGCCTCAAATTCACACCGCACAGCCTCACACTCACCCCGCACAGCCTCACACTCACCCCGCACAGCCTCACACTCACCCCGCACAACCTCACACTCACCCACACAGCCTCACACTCAATCTACACAGCCTCACACTCACCTCAAACACTATACACACACATCCCGCAGAGCCTCAAATTCACACCACACAGCCTCACACTCACCCCGCACAGCCTCACACTCACCCCGCACAGCCTCACACTCACCCCACACAGCCTCACACTCAGTCCGCACAGCCTCACACTCAGTCCGCACAGCCTCACACTCAGTCCGCACAGCCTCACACTCAGTCCGCACAGCCTCACACTCAGTCCGCACAGCCTCACACTCAGTCCGCACAGCCTCACACTCACCCGCTATAGGCTCACACTCACTCCCCACAGCCTCACACTCACCCACAAAACCTCACACTGAATCTACACAGCCTCACACTCACCTCAAACACTATACACACTCACCCCACACAGCCTCACACACACCCCACACAGCCACACTACCCACACAACCTCACACTCACCCCACACAACCTCACACTCACCCCACACACAACCTTCAAACTCACCCCACACACAACCTCACACTCACCCCACACAGCCTCACACTCACTCCAAATAACCCACACATAGCCTCACACTCACCCCGCACACAGACTCACACACACCCCACACAACCTCACACTCACCCCACACACCACATATTCACCCCATACACCCGCCACACTCATCCCAGACACCCCACTCAGCCTCACAATCACCCCGCACAGTCTCACACTCACCCCGCACAGCCTCACACGCAGCCTCACACTCCCCACACTCATCCCACACACACCCCGCACAGCCTCACACTCGCCCCGCACAGCCTCACACTCACCCCGCACAGCCTCACACTCACCCCGCACAGCCTCACACTCACCCCGCACAGCCTCACACTCACCCCGCACAGCCTCACACTCACCCCGCACAGCCTCACACTCACCCCGCACAGCCTCACACTCACCCCGCACAGCCTCACACTCAGCCCGCACAGCCTCACACTCAGCCCGCACAGCCTCACACTCAGCCCGCACAGCCTCACACTCAGCCCGCACAGCCTCACACTCAGCCCGCACAGCCTCACACTCACCCCACACACAACCTCACACTCACACCACACAGCCTCACACTCACTCCAAACAACGCACACATAGCCTCACACTCAGCCCACACACCCCATATTCACCCCACACACACCCCACACTCATCCCAGATACCCTACACAGCCTCACAATCACCCCGCACAGACTCACACTCACCCCGCACAGACTCACACTCACACCACATAGCCTCACACTCAGGACACACAGCCTCACATACACCACAAACAGCCTCACACACACCCCACAAAGACTCACACTCACCCACACAGCCTTACACACACTCCGTACACACCCCACACAACTTCACACACACCACACACAGCCTCACACACTCCACCCACAGCCTCACACTCTCCACCCACAGCCTCACACTCTCCACCCACAGCCTCACACTCTCCACCCACAGCCTCACACTCTCCACCCACAGCCTCACACTCTCCACCCACAGCCTCACACTCTCCACCCACAGCCTCACACTCACCCCCCACAGCCTCACACTCACCCCCCACAGCCTCACACTCACACCCCACAGCCTCACACTCACCCGCTACAGCCTCACTTTCACCCCACACAGCCTCACACTCACCCCACACAGCCTCACACTCACCCCACACAGCCTCACACTCACCCCTCACAGCCTCACACACAGTGCAAACTCACACCACATAGCCTCAAACTCACCCCACACAGCCTCACATTCACCCCCCTCAGCCTCACATTCACCCCCCACAGCCTCACACACACCACACACAGCCTCACTCACCCCACAGCCTCACACGCACCCCCCACAGCCTCACACACGCCACACACAGCCTAACTCTCACCCCACACTGACTCTCACACACCCGACACGCACCCCGCACAACCTAACTCTAACCCCACACAGCCTCACACACACCACACACAGCCTCACACTCACCCCACACAGCCTCACACTCACCCCACACAGCCTCACACTCACCCCACACAGCCTCACACTCACCCCACACAGCCTCACACTCACCCCACACAGCCTCACACTCACCCCACACAGCCTCACACTCACCCCACACAGCCTCACACTCACCCCACACAGCCTCACACTCACCCCACACAGCCTCACACTCACCCCACACAGCCTCACACTCACCCCACACAGCCTCACACTCACCCCACACAGCCTCACACTCACTCCAAACAACCCACACAGCGCCTCACACTCACCCCTCCCACAGACTCACACACACCCCACACAGCCTCACACTCAGCCCACACACCCCATATTCACCCCACACACACCCCACACTCATCCCAGACACCTCACACAGCCTCACACTCACACCGCACAGCCTCACGCTCACCCCAGACACCCCGCACAGCCTCACACTCAGACCGCACAGCCTCACACTCAGCCCGCACAGCCTCACACTCAGCCCGCACAGCCTCACAATCAGTCCGCACAGCCTCACACTCAGTCCGCACAGCCTCACACTCAGTCCGCACAGCCTCACACTCAGTCCGCACAGCCTCACACTCAGTCCGCACAGCCTCACACTCAGTCCGCACAGCTTCACACTCAGTCCGCACCGCCACACACTCACCCCGCACCGCCTCACACTCACCCCGCACCGCCTCACACTCACCCCCTAAAGCCTCACACTTACCTCACACAGCCTCACACTCACCCCACACAGCCTCACACACAGCCCACACTCACACCACATAGCCTCACACTCAGCACACACAGACTCACACACAACCCACACAGCCTCACACTCACAACACACACAGCCTCACAGTCCCCCCACACAGCCACACACGCACCACACACAGCCTCACAGTCCCCCCACACAGCCTCACATACACCCCACACACCCTCACACTCAGTCCGCACAGCCTCTCACTCAGTCCGCACAGCCTCACACTCACCCCACACAGCCTCACACGCACACCACACAGCATCACACACACCCCACACAGCCTCTCACTCACCCCACACAGCCTCACACTCACCCCACACAGCCTCACACTCACCCCACACAGCCACACACTCACCCCACAAAGCCTCACACTCACCCGCTACAGCCTTACACTCACCCCCTACAGTCTCACACACACCCCACACAGCCTCACACTCACCCCACACAGCCTCACACTCTCCACCCACAGCCTCACACTCTCCACCCACAGCCTCAAACTCACCCCCCACAGCGTCACACTCACCCCCCACAGCCTCACATTCACCCCACACAGAATCTCACACACACCATGCACTGCCTCACACACAAACCACACACACCCCACACACAAACCACACACAAACCACACACAAACCACACACAAACCACACACACCCCACACACACCCCCACACAAAGCCACAGACTCACAAAACTCACCCCACACAGCCTCACACTCACCCACACAGCCTCACACTCAATCTACACAGCCTCAGACTCACCTCAAACACTATACTCACACATCCCGCACAGCCTCACACTCACCCCGCACAGTCTCACACTCACCCCGCACAGCCTCACACGCAGCCTCACACTCCCCACACTCATCCCACACACACCCCGCACAGCCTCACACTCGCCCCGCACAGCCTCACACTCGCCCCGCACAGCCTCACACTCGCCCCGCACAGCCTCACACTCGCCCCGCACAGCCTCACACTCGCCCCGCACAGCCTCACACTCGCCCCGCACAGCCTCACACTCGCCCCGCACAGCCTCACACTCGCCCCGCACAGCCTCACACTCGCCCCGCACAGCCTCACACTCGCCCCGCACAGCCTCACACTCGCCCCGCACAGCCTCACACTCGCCCCGCACAGCCTCACACTCGCCCCGCACAGCCTCACACTCGCCCCGCACAGCCTCACACTCGCCCCGCACAGCCTCACACTCGCCCCGCACAGCCTCACACTCGCCCCGCACAGCCTCACACTCGCCCCGCACAGCCTCACACTCGCCCCGCACAGCCTCACACTCGCCCCGCACAGCCTCACACTCGCCCCGCACAGCCTCACACTCGCCCCGCACAGCCTCACACTCGCCCCGCACAGCCTCACACTCGCCCCGCACAGCCTCACACTCGCCCCGCACAGCCTCACACTCGCCCCGCACAGCCTCACACACACCCCACACAGCCTCACACTCACCCCACACAGCCTCACACTCACCCCACACAGCCTCACACTCACCCGCTACAGCCTTACACTCACCCCCTACAGCCTCACACACACCCCACACAGCCTCACACTCACCCCACACAGCCTCACACTCTCCACCCACAGCCTCAAACTCACCCCCCACAGCGTCACACTCACCCCCCACAGCCTCACATTCACCCCACACAGAATCTCACACACACCATGCACTGCCTCACACACAAACCACACACAAACCACACACACCCCACACACACCCCACACACACACCCGCGCACAATGCCACAGACTCACAAAACTCACCCCACACAACCTCACACTCACCCACACAGCCTCACACTCAATCTACACAGCCTCAGACTCACCTCAAACACTATACTCACACATCCTGCAGAGCCTCAAATTCACACCGCACAGCCTCACACTCACCCCGCACAGCCTCACACTCACCCCGCACAGCCTCACACTCACCCCGCACAGCCTCAAATTCACCCCGCACAGCCTCACACTCAGTCCGCACAGCCTCACACTCAGTCCGCACAGCCTCACACTCAGTCCGCACAGCCTCACACTCAGTCCGCACAGCCTCACACTCAGTCCGCACAGGCTCACACTCACCCGCTACAGGCTCACACTCACTCCCCACAGCCTCACACTCACCCACAAAACCTCACACTGAATCTACACAACCTCACACTCACCTCAAACACTATACACACTCACCCCTCACAGCCTCACACACACCCCACACAGCCACACAACTCACACAACCTCACGCTCACCCCACACAACCTCACACTCACCCCACACACAACCTCAAACTCACCCCACACACAACCTCACACTCACCCCACACAGCCTCACACTCACTCCAAATAACCCACACATAGCCTCACACTCACCCCGCACACAGACTCACACACACCCCACACAACCTCACACTCACCCCACACACCACATATTCACCCCACACACCCGCCACATTCATCCCAGACACCCCACACAGCCTCACAATCAACCCGCACAGTCTCACACTCACCCCGCACAGCCTCACACACAGCCTCACACTCCCCACACTCATCCCACACACACCCCGCACAGCCTCACCCTCACACCGCACCGCCTCACACTCACCCCGCACCGCCTCACACTCACCCCGCACCGCCTCACACTCACCCCGCACCGCCTCACACTCACCCCGCACCGCCTCACACTCACCCCGCACCGCCTCACACTCACCCCGCACCGCCTCACACTCACCCCGCACAGCCTCACACTCACCCCGCACAGCCTCACACTCACCCGCTACAGCCTCACACTCACCCGCTAAAGCCTCACACTCACCCCACACAGCCTCACACTCACCCCACACAGCCTCACACACAGCCCACACTCACACCACATAGCCTCACACTCAGCACACACAGACTCACACACAACCCACACAGCCTCACACTCACAACACACACAGCCTCACAGTCACCCCACACAGCCTCACACGCACCACACACAGCCTCACAGTCCCCCCACACAGCCTCACATACACCCCACACACCCTCACACTCAGTCCGCACAGCCTCTCACTCAGTCCGCACAGCCTCTCACTCACCCCACACAGCCTCACACGCACCCCACACAGCCTCACACTCACCCCACACAGCCTCACACTCACCCCACACAGCCTCACACTCTCCACCCACAGCCTCACACTCTCCACCCACAGCCTCACACTCTCCACCCACAGCCTCACACTCTCCACCCACAGCCTCACACTCTCCACCCACAGCCTCACACACACCCCACACAGCCTCACACTCTCCACCCACAGCCTCACACTCTCCACCCACAGCCTCAAACTCACCCCCCACAGCGTCACACTCACCCCCCACAGCCTCACATTCACCCCACACAGAATCTCACACACACCATGCACTGCCTCACACACAAACCACACACAAACCACACACAAACCACACACAAACCACACACAGACCACACACAAACCACACACACCCCACACACTCCCCCAACACACACCCGCACACAAAGCCACAGACTCACAAAACTCACCCCACACAACCTCACACTCACCCACACAGCCTCACACTCCATCTACACAGCCTCAGACTCACCTCAAACACTATACACACACATCCCGCACAGCCTCATGCTCACCACGCACAGCCTCACACTCACCCCGCACAGCCTCACACTCACCCCGCACAGCCTCACACTCACCCCGCACAGCCTCACACTCACCCCGCACAGCCTCACACTCAGTCCGCACAGCCTCACACTCAGTCCGCACAGCCTCACACTCAGTCCGCACAGCCTCACACTCAGTCCGCACAGCCTCACACTCAGTCCGCACAGCCTCACACTCAGTCCGCACAGCCTCACACTCAGTCCGCACAGCCTCACACTCACCCGCTACAGGCTCACACTCACTCCCCACAGCCTCACACTCACCCACAAAACCTCACACTCACCTCAAACACTATACACACTCACCCCACACAGCCTCACACACACCCCACACAGCCACACTACCCACACAACCTCACACTCACCCCACACAACCTCTCACTCACCCCACACACAACCTTCAAACTCACCCCACACACAACCTCACACTCACCCCACACAGCCTCACACTCACTCCAAATAACCCACACATAGCCTCACACTCACCCCGCACACAGACTCACACACACCCCACACAACCTCACACTCACCCCACACACCACATATTCACCCCATACACCCGCCACACTCATCCCAGACACCCCACTCAGCCTCACAATCACCCCGCACAGTCTCACACTCACCCCGCACAGCCTCACACGCAGCCTCACACTCCCCACACTCATCCCACACACACCCCGCACAGCCTCACACTCGCCCCGCACAGCCTCACACTCACCCCACACACACCCACACACACCCCACACAGACACCCCGCACAGCCTCACACTCACCCCGCACAGCCTCACACTCACCCCGCACAGCCTCACACTCACCCCGCACAGCCTCACACTCACCCCGCACAGCCTCACACTCACCCCGCACAGCCTCACACTCACCCCGCACAGCCTCACACTCACCCCGCACAGCCTCACACTCAGCCCGCACAGCCTCACACTCAGCCCGCACAGCCTCACACTCAGCCCGCACAGCCTCACACTCAGCCCGCACAGCCTCACACTCAGCCCGCACAGCCTCACACTCAGCCCGCACAGCCTCACACTCAGCCCGCACAGCCTCACACTCAGCCCGCACAGCCTCACACTCAGCCCGCACAGCCTCACACTCAGCCCGCACAGCCTCACACTCAGCCCGCACAGCCTCACACTCACCCCACACACAACCTCACACTCACACCACACAGCCTCACACTCACTCCAAACAACGCACACATAGCCTCACACTCAGCCCACACACCCTCACACTCAGCCCGCACAGCCTCACACTCACCCCACACACAACCTCACACTCACACCACACAGCCTCACACTCACTCCAAACAACGCACACATAGCCTCACACTCAGCCCACACACCCCATATTCACCCCACACACACCCCACACTCATCCCAGACACCCCGCACAGCCTCACAATCACCCCGCACAGCCTCACACTCACCCCGCACAGACTCACACTCACCCCGCACAGACTCACACTCACACCACATAGCCTCACACTCAGCACACACAGCCTCACACACCACACACAGCCTCACATACACCACAAACAGCCTCACACACACCCCACAAAGACTCACACTCACCCACACAGCCTTACACACACTCCGTTCACACCCCACACAACTTCACACACACCACACACAGCCTCACACACACTCCACACAGCCTCACACACACCCCACACAGCCTCACACTCTCCACCCACAGCCTCACACTCTCGACCCACAGCCTCACACTCTCCACCCACAGCCTCACACTCTCCACCCACAGCCTCACACTCTCCACCCACAGCCTCACACTCTCCACCCACAGCCTCACACACACCCCCCCACAGCCTCACACTCACACCCCACAGCCTCACACTCACACCCCACAGCCTCACACTCACCCGCTACAGCCTCACTTTCACCCCACACAGCCTCACACTCACCCCACACAGCCTCACACTCACCCCCACAGCCTCACACTCACCCCTCACAGCCTCACACACAGTGCAAACTCACACCACATAGCCTCAAACTCACCCCACACAGCCTCACATTCACCCCCCTCAGCCTCACATTCACCCCCCACAGCCTCACACACACCACACACAGCCTCACTCACCCCACAGCCTCACACGCACCCCCCACAGCCTCACACACGCCACACACAGCCTAACTCTCACCCCACACTGACTCTCACACACCCGACACGCACCCCGCACAACCTAACTCTAACCCCACACAGCCTCACACTCACCCCACACAGCCTCACACTCACCCCACACAGCCTCACACTCACCCCACACAGCCTCACACTCACCCCACACAGCCTCACACTCACCCCACACAGCCTCACACTCACCCCACACAGCCTCACACTCACCCCACACAGCCTCACACTCACCCCACACAGCCTCACACTCACTCCAAACAACCCACACATCGCCTCACACTCACCCCTCCCACAGACTCACACACAAACCACACAGCCTCACACTCAGCCCACACACCCCATATTCACCCCACACACACCCCACACTCATCCCAGACACCCCACACAGCCTCACACTCACACCGCACAGCCTCACGCTCACCCCAGACACCCCGCACAGCCTCACACTCACCCCAAACACTATAAACACACATCCCGCAGAGCCTCAAATTCACACCACACAGCCTCACACTCACCCGGCACAGCCTCACACACACCCCGCAAAGCCTCACACTCACCCCGCACAGCCTCACACTCACCCCGCACAGCCTCACACTCACCCCGCACAGGCTCACACTCAGTCCGCACAGCCTCACACTCAGTCCGCACAGCCTCACACTCAGCCCGCACAGCCTCACACTCAGCCCGCACAGCCTCACAATCAGTCCGCACAGCCTCACAATCAGTCCGCACAGCCTCACACTCAGTCCGCACAGCCTCACACTCAGTCCGCACAGCCTCACACTCAGTCCGCATAGCCTCACACTCAGTCCGCACAGCCTCACACTCAGTCCGCACCGCTTCACACTCAGTCCGCACGGCCACACACTCACCCCGCACCGCCTCACACTCACCCCGCACCGCCTCACACTCACCCCGCACCGCCTCACACTCACCTCACACAGCCTCACACTCACCCCACACAGCCTCACACACAGCCCACACTCACACCACATAGCCTCACACTCAGCACACACAGACTCACACACAACCCACACAGCCTCACACTCACAACACACACAGCCTCACAGTCACCCCACACAGCCTCACACGCACCACACACAGCCTCACAGTCCCCCCACACAGCCTCACATACACCCCACACACCCTCACACTCAGTCCGCACAGCCTCTCACTCAGTCCGCACAGCCTCACACTCACCCCACACAGCCTCACACGCACCACACACAGCCTCACACGCACCACACACAGCATCACACACACCCCACACAGCCTCTCACTCACCCCACACAGCCTCTCACTCACCCCACACAGCCTCACACTCACCCCACACAGCCTCACACTCACCCCACAAAGCCTCACACTCACCCGCTACAGCCTTACACTCACCCCCTACAGTCTCACACACACCCCACACAGCCTCACACTCACCCCACACAGCCTCACACTCTCCACCCACAGCCTCACACTCTCCACCCACAGCCTCAAACTCACCCCCACAGCGTCACACTCACCCCCCACAGCCTCACATTCACCCCACACAGAATCTCACACACACCATGCACTGCCTCACACACAAACCACACACAAACCACACACAAACCACACACAAACCACACACACCCCCAACACACACCCCCAACACACACCCGCACACAAAGCCACAGACTCACAAAACTCACCCCACACAACCTCACACTCACCCACACAGCCTCACACTCACCCACACAGCCTCACACTCAATCTACACAGCCTCAGACTCACCTCAAACACTATATTCACACATCCCGCAGAGCCTCAAATTCACACCGCAGAGCCTCACACTCACCCTGCACAGCCTCACACTCACCGCACACAGCCTCACACTCACCCCGCACAGCCTCACACTCACCCCGCACAGCCTCACACTCACCCCGCACAGCCTCACACTCACCCCGCACAGCCTCACACTCAGTCCGCACAGCCTCACACTCAGTCCGCACAGCCTCACACTCAGTCCGCACAGCCTCACACTCAGTCCGCACAGCCTCACACTCAGTCCGCACAGCCTCACACTCACCCGCTACAGGCTCACACTCACTCCCCACAGCCTCACACTCACCCACAAAACCTCACACTGAATCTACACAGCCTCACACTCACCTCAAACACTATACACACACACCCCACACAGCCTCACACACACCCCACACAGCCACACTACCCACACAACCTCACACTCACCCCACACAACCTCACACTCACCCCACACAACCTCACACTCACCCCACACAGCCTCACACTCACCCCGCACAGCCTCACATTCACCCTGCATAGCCTCACACTCAGTCCGCACAGCCTCACACTCAGTCCGCACAGCCTCACACTCAGTCCGCACAGCCTCACACTCAGTCCGCACAGCCTCACACTCACCCGCTACAGGCTCACACTCACTCCCCACAGCCTCACACTCACCCACAAAACCTCACACTGAATCTACACAGCCTCACACTCACCTCAAACACTATACACACTCACCCCACACAGCCTCACGCACACCCCACACAGCCACATTACCCACACAACCTCACACTCACCCCACACAACCTCACACTCACCCCACACACAACCTTCAAACTCACCCCGCACACAGACTCACACACACCCCACACAACCTCACACTCACCCCACACACCACATATTCACCCCACACACCCGCAACACTCATCCCAGACACCCCACTCAGCCTCACAATCACCCCGCACAGTCTCACACTCACCCCGCACAGCCTCACACGCAGCCTTACACTCCCCACACTCATCCCATACACACCCCGCACAGCCTCACACTCGCCCCGCACAGCCTCACACTCGCCCCGCACAGCCTCACACTCGCCCCGCACAGCCTCACACTCGCCCCGCACAGCCTCACACTCGCCCCGCACAGCCTCACACTCGCCCCGCACAGCCTCACACTCGCCCCGCACAGCCTCACACTCGCCCCGCACAGCCTCACACTCGCCCCGCACAGCCTCACACTCGCCCCGCACAGCCTCACACTCGCCCCGCACAGCCTCACACTCGCCCCGCACAGCCTCACACTCGCCCCGCACAGCCTCACACTCGCCCCGCACAGCCTCACACTCGCCCCGCACAGCCTCACACTCGCCCCGCACAGCCTCACACTCGCCCCGCACAGCCTCACACTCGCCCCGCACAGCCTCACACTCGCCCCGCACAGCCTCACACTCGCCCCGCACAGCCTCACACTCGCCCCGCACAGCCTCACACTCGCCCCGCACAGCCTCACACTCGCCCCGCACAGCCTCACACTCGCCCCGCACAGCCTCACACTCTTCCCGCACAGCCTCACACACACCCCACACAGCCTCTCACTCACCCCACACAGCCTCACACTCACCCCACACAGCCTCACACTCACCCCACACAGCCTCACACTCACCCGCTACAGCCTTACACTCACCCCCTACAGCCTCACACACACCCCACACAGCCTCACACTCACCCCACACAGCCTCACACTCACCCCACACAGCCTCACACTCACCCGCTACAGCCTTACACTCACCCCCTACAGCCTCACACACACCCCACACAGCCTCACACTCACCCCACACAGCCTCACACTCTCCACCCACAGCCTCACACTCTCCACCCACAGCCTCAAACTCACCCCCCACAGCGTCACACTCACCCCCCACAGCCTCACATTCACCCCACACAGAATCTCACACACACCATGCACTGCCTCACACACAAACCACACACAAACCACACACACCCCACACACACACCCGCGCACAATGCCACAGACTCACAAAACTCACCCCACACAACCTCACACTCACCCACACAGCCTCACACTCAATCTACACAGCCTCAGACTCACCTCAAACACTATACTCACACATCCTGCAGAGCCTCAAATTCACACCGCACAGCCTCACACTCACCCCGCACAGCCTCACACTCACCCCGCACAGCCTCACACTCACCCCGCACAGCCTCACATTCACCCCGCACAGCCTCACACTCAGTCCGCACAGCCTCACACTCAGTCCGCACAGCCTCACACTCAGTCCGCACACCCTCACACTCAGTCCGCACAGCCTCACACTCACCCGCTACAGGCTCACACTCACTCCCCACAGCCTCACACTCACCCACAAAACCTCACACTGAGTCTACACAACCTCACACTCACCTCAAACACTATACAAACTCACCCCTCACAGCCTCACACACACCCCACACAGCCACACAACTCACACAACCTCACACTCACCCCACACACAACCTCACACTCACCCCACACACAACCTCAAACTCACTCCACACACAACCTCACACTCACCCCACACAGCCTCACACTCACTCCAAATAACCCACACATAGCCTCACACTCACCCCGCACACAGACTCACACACACCCCACACAACCTCACACTCACCCCACACACCACATATTCACCCCACACACCCGCCACACTCATCCCAGACACCCCACACAGCCTCACAATCAACCCGCACAGTCTCACACTCACCCCGCACAGCCTCACACACAGCCTCACACTCCCCACACTCATCCCACACACACCCCGCACAGCCTCACCCTCGCCCCGCACAGCCTCACGCTCGCCCCGCACAGCCTCACGCTCGCCCCGCACAGCCTCACGCTCGCCCCGCACAGCCTCACGCTCGCCCCGCACAGCCTCACGCTCGCCCCGCACAGCCTCACGCTCGCCCCGCACAGCCTCACGCTCGCCCCGCACAGCCTCACGCTCGCCCCGCACAGCCTCACGCTCGCCCCGCACAGCCTCACGCTCGCCCCGCACAGCCTCACGCTCGCCCCGCACAGCCTCACGCTCGCCCCGCACAGCCTCACGCTCGCCCCGCACAGCCTCACGCTCGCCCCGCACAGCCTCACGCTCGCCCCGCACAGCCTCACGCTCGCCCCGCACAGCCTCACGCTCGCCCCGCACAGCCTCACGCTCGCCCCGCACAGCCTCACGCTCGCCCCGCACAGCCTCACGCTCGCCCCGCACAGCCTCACGCTCGCCCCGCACAGCCTCACGCTCGCCCCGCACAGCCTCACGCTCGCCCCGCACAGCCTCACGCTCGCCCCGCACAGCCTCACGCTCGCCCCGCACAGCCTCACGCTCGCCCCGCACAGCCTCACGCTCGCCCCGCACAGCCTCACGCTCGCCCCGCACAGCCTCACGCTCGCCCCGCACAGCCTCACGCTCGCCCCGCACAGCCTCACGCTCGCCCCGCACAGCCTCACGCTCGCCCCGCACAGCCTCACGCTCGCCCCGCACAGCCTCACGCTCGCCCCGCACAGCCTCACGCTCGCCCCGCACAGCCTCGTACTCGCCCCGCACAGCCTCGTACTCGCCCCGCACAGCCTCGTACTCGCCCCGCACAGCCTCGTACTCGCCCCGCACAGCCTCGTACTCGCCCCGCACAGCCTCGTACTCGCCCCGCACAGCCTCACACTCGCCCCGCACAGCCTCACACTCGCCCCGCACAGCCTCACACTCGCCCCGCACAGCCTCGTACTCGCCCCGCACAGCCTCGTACTCGCCCCGCACAGCCTCGTACTCGCCCCGCACAGCCTCGTACTCGCCCCGCACAGCCTCGTACTCGCCCCGCACAGCCTCGTACTCGCCCCGCACAGCCTCGTACTCGCCCCGCACAGCCTCGTACTCGCCCCGCACAGCCTCGTACTCGCCCCGCACAGCCTCGTACTCGCCCCGCACAGCCTCGTACTCGCCCCGCACAGCCTCGTACTCGCCCCGCACAGCCTCGTACTCGCCCCGCACAGCCTCGTACTCGCCCCGCACAGCCTCGTACTCGCCCCGCACAGCCTCGTACTCGCCCCGCACAGCCTCGTACTCGCCCCGCACAGCCTCGTACTCGCCCCGCACAGCCTCGTACTCGCCCCGCACAGCCTCGTACTCGCCCCGCACAGCCTCGTACTCGCCCCGCACAGCCTCACACTCACCCGCTACAGCCTTACACTCACCCCCTACAGCCTCACACACACCCCACACAGCCTCACACTCAGCCCACACAGCCTCACACTCACCCCACACAGCCTCACACTCTCCACCCACAGCCACACACTCTCCACCCACAGCCACACACTCTCCACCCACAGCCTCACACTCTCCACCCACAGCCTCACACTCTCCACCCACAGCCTCACAGTCACCACGCACAGCCTCACACTCACCCCACGCGGCCTCACACACACCCCACACTTACCCCACACAGCCTCACTCACCCACACAGCCTCACTCACACTCAACACTCAGCCCAAACCCAGCCTCACACTCACGCCACACAGCCACACAAACACCCCACACATAGCCTCACACTCACCCCCCCACAGCCTCACACTCACCCCCCTCATCCTCACACTCACCCCACACAGAATCTCACACACAACATGCACTGCCTCATACACACCCCACACACACCCCACACACACCCCACACACACCCCACACACACCCCACACACACACCCACACACACACCCACAACACACACCCGCACACTCACCACACACAGCCACAGACTCACAAAACTCACCCCACACAACCTCACACTCACCCACACAGCCTCACACTCAATCTACACAGCCTCACACTCACCTCAAACACTATAAACACACATCCCGCAGAGCCTCAAATTCACACCACACAGCCTCACACTCACCCGGCACAGCCTCACACACACCCCGCAAAGCCTCACACTCACCCCGCGCAGCCTCACAATCAGTCCGCGCAGCCTCACACTCAGTCCGCACAGCCTCACACTCAGTCCGCACAGCCTCACACTCAGTCCGCACAGCCTCACACTCAGTCCGCACAGCCTCACACTCAGTCCGCACAGCCTCACACTCAGTCCGCACATCCTCACACTCAGTCCGCACAGCCTCACACTCAGTCCGCACAGCCTCACACTCAGTCCGCACAGCCTCACACTCAGTCCGCACAGCCTCACACTCACCCCGCACAGCCTCACACTCACCCCGCACAGCCTCACACTCACCCCGCACAGCCTCACACTCACCCGCTACAGCCTCACACTCACCCACACAGCCTCACACTCAATCTACACAGCCTCACACTCACCTCAAACACTATACACACACATCTCGCACCGCCTCACACTCACCCCGCACCGCCTCACACTCACCCCGCACCGCCTCACACTCACCCCGCACCGCCTCACACTCACCCCGCACCGCCTCACACTCACCCCGCACCGCCTCACACTCACCCCGCACCGCCTCACACTCACCCCGCACCGCCTCACACTCACCCCGCACCGCCTCACACTCACCCCGCACCGCCTCACACTCACCCTGCACCGCCTCACACTCACCCCGCACCGCCTCACACTCACCCCGCACCGCCTCACACTCACCCCGCACCGCCTCACACTCACCCCGCACAGCCTCACACTCACCCCCAAAAGCCTCACACTCACCTCACACAGCCTCACACTCACCCCACACAGCCTCACACACAGCCCACACTCACACCACATAGCCTCACACTCAGCACACACAGACTCACACACAACCCACACAGCCTCACACTCACAACACACACAGCCTCACACTCACAACACACACAGCCTCACAGTCCCCCCACACAGCCTCACACGCACCACACACAGCATCACACGCACCCCACACAGCCTCTCACTCACCCCACACAGCCTCTCACTCACCCCACACAGCCTCACACTCACCCCACACAGCCTCACACTCACCCCACACAGCCTCACACTCACCCGCTACAGCCTTACACTCACCCCCTACAGCCTCACACACACCCCACACAGCCTCACACTCTCCACCCACAGCCTCACACTCTCCACCCACAGCCTCAAACTCACCCCCCACAGCGTCACACTCACCCCCCACAGCCTCACATTCACCCCACACAGAATCTCACACACACCATGCACTGCCTCACACACACCCCACACACACCCCACACACACCCCACACACACCCCACACACAAACCACACACACCCCACACACACCCCACACACACCCCACACACAAACCACACACAAACCACACACAAACCCCACACACAAACCACACACAAACCACACACACACCCCACACACAAACCCCACACAAACCACACACAAACCACACACAAACCCCACACACAAACCACACACACCCCCAACACACACCCGCACACAAAGCCACAGACTCACAAAACTCACCCCACACAACCTCACACTCACCCACACAGCCTCACACTCAATCTACACAGCCTCAGACTCACCTCAAACACTATACACACACATCCCGCACAGCCTCACACTCACCCCGCACAGCCTCACACTCACCCCGCACAGCCTCACACTCACCCCGCACAGCCTCACACTCACCCCGCACAGCCTCACACTCAGTCCGCACAGCCTCACACTCAGTCCGCACAGCCTCACACTCAGTCCGCACAGACTCACACTCTCTCCCCACAGCCTCACACTCACCCACAAAACCTCACACTGAATCTACACAGCCTCACACTCACCTCAAACACTATACACACACATCCCGCAGAGCCTCAAATTCACACCACACAGCCTCACACTCACCCGGCACAGCCTCACACACACCCCGCACAGCCTCACACTCACCCCGCACAGCCTCACACTCACCCCGCACAGCCTCACACTCAGTCCGCAAAGCCTCACACTCAGTCCGCACAGCCTCACACTCAGTCCGCACAGCCTCACACTCAGTCCGCACAGCCTCACACTCAGTCCGCACAGCCTCACACTCAGTCCGCACAGCCTCACACTCAGTCCGCACAGCCTCACACTCAGTCCGCACAGCCTCACACTCACCCCGCAAAGCCTCACACTCACCCCGCACAGCCTCACACTCACCCGCTACAGCCTCACACTCACCCACACAGCCTCACACTCAATCTACACAGCCTCACACTCACCTCAAACACTATACACACACATCTCGCACAGCCTCACACTCACCCCGCACAGCCTCACACTCTCCCCGCACCGCCTCACACTCACCCCGCACCGCCTCACACTCACCCCGCACCGCCTCACACTCACCACGCACCGCCTCACACTCACCCCGCACCGCCTCACACTCACCCCGCACCGCCTCACACTCGCCCCGCACCGCCTCACACTCACCCCGCACCGCCTCTCACTCACCCCGCACAGCCTCACACTCACCCGCTACAGCCTCACACTCACCCGCTACAGCCTCACACTCACCCCCTAAAGCCTCACACTCACCTCACACAGCCTCACACTCACCCCACACAGCCTCACACACAGCCCACACTCACACCACATAGCCTCACACTCAGCACACACAGACTCACACACAACCCACACAGCCTCACACTCACAACACACACAGCCTCACACTCACAACACACACAGCCTCACACTCACAACACACAGCCTCACACGCACCCCACACAGCATCACACACACCCCACACAGCCTCTCACTCACCCCACACAGCCTCTCACTCACCCCACACAGCCTCACACTCACCCCACACAGCCTCACACTCACCCCACACAGCCTCACACTCACCCCACGCAGCCTCACACTCACCCGCTACAGCCTTACACTCACCCCCTACAGCCTCACACACACCCCACACAGCCTCACACTCTCCACCCACAGCCTCACACTCTCCACCCACAGCCTCAAACTCACCCCCCACAGCGTCACACTCACCCCCCACAGCCTCACATTCACCCCACACAGAATCTCACACACACCATGCACTGCCTCACACACACCCCACACACACCCCACACACACCCCACACACCCCCCACACACAAACCACACACAAACCCCACACACAAACCACACACAAACCCCACACACCCCCCACACACACCCCACACACACCCCACACACACACCCCACACACACCCGCACACAAAGCCACAGACTCACAAAACTCACCCCACACAACCTCACACTCACCCACACAGCCTCACACTCAATCTACACAGCCTCACACTCACCTCAAAACACTATACACACACATCCCGCAGAGCCTCAAATTCACACCGTACAGCCTCACACTCAGTCCGCACAGACTCACACTCACCCCGCACAGCCTCACACTCACCCCGCACAGCCTCACACTCACCCCGCACAGCCTCACACTCACCCCGCACAGCCTCACACTCACCCCGCACAGCCTCACACACATCCCGCACAGCCTCACACTCACCCCGCACAGCCTCACACACATCCCGCACAGCCTCACACACACCCCACACAGCCACACTACCCACACAACCTCACACTCACCCCACACACAACCTCACACTCACCCCACACACAACCTCAAACTCACCCCACACACAACCTCACACTCACCCCGCACACAGACTCACACACACCCCACACAACCTCACACTCACCCCACACACCACATATTCACCCCACACACCCGCCACACTCATCTCAGACACCCCACACAGCCTCACACTCACCCCGCACAGCCTCACATTCACCCCGCACAGCCTCACACTCAGTCCGCACAGCCTCACACTCAGTCCGCACAGACTCACACTCAGTCCGCACAGCCTCACACTCACCCGCTACAGGCTCACACTCACTCCCCACAGCCTCACACTCACCCACAAAACCTCACACTGAATCTACACAGCCTCACACTCACCTCAAACACTATACACACACATCCCGCACAGCCTCACACACACCCCACACAGCCACACTACCCACACAACCTCACACTCACCCCACACACAACCTCAAACTCACCCCGCACACAACCTCACACTCACCCCACACAACCTCACACTCACCCCACACACCACATATTCACCCCACACACCCGCCACACTCATCTCAGACACCCCACACAGTCTCACACTCACCCCGCACAGACTCACAAGCAGCCTCACACTCCCCACACTCATCCCACACACACCCCGCACAGCCTCACGCTCGCCCCGCACAGCCTCACACTCGCCCCGCACAGCCTCACACTCGCCCCGCACAGCCTCACACTCGCCCCGCACAGCCTCACACTCGCCCCGCACAGCCTCACACTCGCCCCGCACAGCCTCACACTCGCCCCGCACAGCCTCACACTCGCCCCGCACAGCCTCACACTCGCCCCGCACAGCCTCACACTCGCCCCGCACAGCCTCACACTCGCCCCGCACAGCCTCACACTCGCCCCGCACAGCCTCACACTCGCCCCGCACAGCCTCACACTCGCCCCGCACAGCCTCACACTCGCCCCGCACAGCCTCACACTCGCCCCGCACAGCCTCACACTCGCCCCGCACAGCCTCACACTCGCCCCGCACAGCCTCACACTCGCCCCGCACAGCCTCACACTCGCCCCGCACAGCCTCACACTCGCCCCGCACAGCCTCACACTCGCCCCGCACAGCCTCACACTCGCCCCGCACAGCCTCACACTCGCCCCGCACAGCCTCACACTCGCCCCGCACAGCCTCACACTCGCCCCGCACAGCCTCACACTCGCCCCGCACAGCCTCACACTCGCCCCGCACAGCCTCACACTCGCCCCGCACAGCCTCACACTCGCCCCGCACAGCCTCACACTCGCCCCGCACAGCCTCACACTCGCCCCGCACAGCCTCACACTCGCCCCGCACAGCCTCACACTCGCCCCGCACAGCCTCACACTCGCCCCGCACAGCCTCACACTCGCCCCGCACAGCCTCACACTCGCCCCGCACAGCCTCACACTCGCCCCGCACAGCCTCACACTCGCCCCGCACAGCCTCACACTCGCCCCGCACAGCCTCACACTCGCCCCGCACAGCCTCACACTCGCCCCGCACAGCCTCACACTCGCCCCGCACAGCCTCACACTCGCCCCGCACAGCCTCACACTCGCCCCGCACAGCCTCACACTCGCCCCGCACAGCCTCACACTCGCCCCGCACAGCCTCACACTCGCCCCGCACAGCCTCACACTCGCCCCGCACAGCCTCACACTCGCCCCGCACAGCCTCACACTCGCCCCGCACAGCCTCACACTCGCCCCGCACAGCCTCACACTCGCCCCGCACAGCCTCACACTCGCCCCGCACAGCCTCACACTCGCCCCGCACAGCCTCACACTCGCCCCGCACAGCCTCACACTCGCCCCGCACAGCCTCACACTCGCCCCGCACAGCCTCACACTCGCCCCGCACAGCCTCACACTCGCCCCGCACAGCCTCACACTCGCCCCGCACAGCCTCACACTCGCCCCGCACAGCCTCACACTCGCCCCGCACAGCCTCACACTCGCCCCGCACAGCCTCACACTCGCCCCGCACAGCCTCACACTCGCCCCGCACAGCCTCACACTCGCCCCGCACAGCCTCACACTCGCCCCGCACAGCCTCACACTCGCCCCGCACAGCCTCACACTCGCCCCGCACAGCCTCACACTCGCCCCGCACAGCCTCACACTCGCCCCGCACAGCCTCACACTCGCCCCGCACAGCCTCACACTCGCCCCGCACAGCCTCACACTCGCCCCGCACAGCCTCACACTCGCCCCGCACAGCCTCACACTCGCCCCGCACAGCCTCACACTCGCCCCGCACAGCCTCACACTCGCCCCGCACAGCCTCACACTCGCCCCGCACAGCCTCACACTCGCCCCGCACAGCCTCACACTCGCCCCGCACAGCCTCACACTCGCCCCGCACAGCCTCACACTCGCCCCGCACAGCCTCACACTCGCCCCGCACAGCCTCACACTCGCCCCGCACAGCCTCACACTCGCCCCGCACAGCCTCACACTCGCCCCGCACAGCCTCACACTCGCCCCGCACAGCCTCACACTCGCCCCGCACAGCCTCACACTCGCCCCGCACAGCCTCACACTCGCCCCGCACAGCCTCACACTCGCCCCGCACAGCCTCACACTCGCCCCGCACAGCCTCACACTCGCCCCGCACAGCCTCACACTCGCCCCGCACAGCCTCACACTCGCCCCGCACAGCCTCACACTCGCCCCGCACAGCCTCACACTCGCCCCGCACAGCCTCACACTCGCCCCGCACAGCCTCACACTCGCCCCGCACAGCCTCACACTCGCCCCGCACAGCCTCACACACACCACGCACAGGCTCACTCTCACACCAAACACAGCATCACACACACCCCACAAAGACTCACACTCACCCACACAGCCTGACACACACTCCACACACACCCCACACAACTTCACACACACCACACACTCACCCCACACAGCCTCACACTCACCCCACACAGCCTCACACACGCTCCACACAGCCTCTCACTCACCCCACACAGCCTCACACACACCCCACACAGCCTTACACTCACCCGCTACAGCCTTACACTCACCCACTACAGCCTTACACTCACCCCCTACAGCCTCACACACACCCCACACAGCCTCACACTCACCCCACACAGCCTCACACTCACCCCACACAGCCTCACACTCTCCACCCACAGCCACACACTCTCCACCCACAGCCACACACTCTCCACCCACAGCCTCACACTCTCCACCCACAGCCTCACAGTCACCACGCTCAGCCTCACACTCACCCCACGCGGTCTCACACACACCCCACACTTACCCCACACAGCCTCACTCACTCACACAGCCTCACTCACACTCAACACTCAGCCCAAACCCAGCCTCACACTCACGCCACACAGCCACACAAACACCCCACACATAGCCTCACACTCACCCCCCCACAGCCTCACACTCACCCCCCTCATCCTCACACTCACCCCACACAGAATCTCACACACACCATGCACTGCCTCATACACACCCCACACACACCCCACACACACCCCACACACACCCCCACAACACACCCCACACACACACCCACAACACACACCCGCACACTCACCACACACAGCCACAGACTCTCAAAACTCACCCCACACAACCTCACACTCACCCACACAGCCTCACACTCAATCTACACAGCCTCACACACACCTCAAACACTATACACACACATCCCGCAGAGCCTCAAATTCACACCGCACAGCCTCACACTCACCCTGCACAGCCTCACACTCACCCCGCACCGCCTCACACTCACCCCGCACCGCCTCACACTCAGTCCGCACAGCCTCACACTCACCCGCTACAGCCTTACACTCACCCGCTACAGCCTCACACTCACCCCACACAGACTCACACACACCCCACACAGCCTCACACTCACCCCACACAGACTCACACTCACCCCGCAGAGCCTCACACTCACCCGCTACAGCCTCACACTCACCCGCTACAGCCTTACACTCACCCCCTACAGCCTCACACTATACACACACATCCCGCACAGCCTCCCACACACACCCCACACAGCCACACAACCCACACAACCTCACACTCACCCCACACAACCTCACACTCACCCCACACACAACCTCACACTCACCCCACACACAACTTCACACTCACCCCACACAGCCTCACACTCACTCCAAACAACCCACACATAGCCTCACACTCACCCCACACACAGACTCTCACACACCCCACGCAACCTCACACTCACCCCACACACCCCATATTCACCCCACACACCCGCCACACTCATCCCAGACACCCCACACAGACTCACAATCACCCCGCATAGCCTCACGCTCACACCGCACAGCCTCACGCTCACCCCACACAGACTCACACTCACCCCGCACAGCCTCACACTCACCCCGCACAACCTCAAACTCACCCCACATAGCCTACCGCTCAGCACACACAGCCTCACACACACCACACACAGCCTCACTCTCACACCCCACAAAGACTCACACTCACCCACACAGCCTTACACACACTCCGTACACACCCCACACAACTTCACACAAACCACACACAGCCTCACACTCACCCCACACAGCCTCACACTCACCCCACACAGCCTCACACTCACCCCACACAGCCTCACACTCACTCCGCACAGCCTCTCACTCACCCCGCACAGCCTCACAGACACCCCGCACAGACTCACACTCACCCCGCACAGCCTCACACTCACCCCGCACAGCCTCACACTCACCCCGCACAGCCTCACACTCACCCCGCACAGCCTCACACTCACCCCGCACAGCCTCACACTCACCCCGCACAGCCTCACACTCACCCCGCACAGCCTCACACTCACCCCGCACAGCCACACACTCTCCACCCACAGCCACACACTCTCCACCCACAGCCACACACTCTCCACCCACAGCCTCACACTCTCCACCCACAGCCTCACACTCTCCACCCACAGCCTCACACTCTTTACCCACAGCCTCACACTCTCCACCCACGGCCTCACACTCACCCCCACGGCCTCACAGTCACCCCACGCGGCCTCACAGTCACCCCACGCGGCCTCACACTCACCCCACACTTACCCCCCACAGCCTCACACTCACCCCCCACAGCCTCACACTCACCCCCCACAGAATCTCACACACACCATGCACTGCCTCACACACACAACCCACAAACAACCCACACACACCCCACACACACATCCCACACACTCACCAAACACACCCCACACTCACCCCACACACACAAAACGCACCTCACACACACTTCACAAACACCCCCCACACCCCCAACACACACCCGCACAATCACCACACACAGCCACAGACTCTCAAAACTAACCTCACACTCACCCTGCACAGCCTCACACTCAGTCCGCACAGCCTCACACTCAGTCCGCACAGCCTCACACTCAGTCCGCACAGCCTCACACTCAGTCCGCACAGCCTCACACTCAGTCCGCACAGCCTCACACTCACCCCGCACAGCCTCACACTCACCACGCACAGCCTCACACTCACCACGCACAGCCTCACACTCACCCCGCACAGCCTCACACTCACCCGCTACAGCCTCACACTCACCCTGCACAGCCTCACACTCACCCCGCACAGCCTCACATTCACCCCCCACAGCCTCACACTCACCCACAAAACCTCACACTGAATCTACACAGCCTCACACTCACCTCAAACACTATACACACACAACCCACACAACCTCACACTCACCCCACACAACCTCACACTCACCCCACACACAACCTCACACTCACCCCACACACAACCTCACACTCACCCCACACACAACCTCACACTCACCCCACACAGCCTCACACTCACTCCAAATAACCCACACATAGCCTCACACTCACCCCGCACACAGACTCACACACACCCCACACAACCTCACACTCACCCCACACACCCCATATTCACCCCACACACCCGCCACACTCATCCCAGACACCCCACACAGCCTCACAATCACCCCGCACAGTCTCACACTCACCCCGCACAGCCTCACACGCAGCCTCACACTCCCCACACTCATCCCACACACACCCCGCACAGCCTCACGCTCACCCCGCACAGCCTCACACTCACACCGCACAGCCTCACACTCACCCCGCAAAGCCTCACACTCACCCCGCACAGCCTCACACTCACCCCGCACAGCCTCACACTCGCCCCGCACAGCCTCACACTCACCCCGCACAGCCTCACACTCACCCCGCACAGCCTCACACTCACCCCGCACAGCCTCACACTCACCCCGCACAGCCTCACACTCACCCCGCACAGCCTCACACTCACCCCGCACAGCCTCACACTCACCCCGCACAGCCTCACACTCACCCCGCACAGCCTCACACTCACCCCGCACAGCCACACAACACACACAACCTCACACTCACCCCACACAACCTCACACTCACCCCTCACAACCTCACACTCACCCCACACACAACCTCACACTCACCCCACACACAACCTCACACTCACCCCACACACAACCTCATACTCACCCCACACAGCCTCACACTCACTCCAAACAACCCACACATAGCCTCACACTCACCCCACACACAGACTCACACACACCCCACACACACGCCACACTCATCCCAGACACCCCACACAGCCTCACAATCACCCCGCACAGTCTCACACACACCCCGCACAGCCTCACACACAGCCTCACACTCCCCACACTCATCCCACACACACCCCGCACAGCCTCACGCTCACACCGCACAGCCTCACGTTCACCCCGCTCAGACTCACGCTCACCCCGCTCAGACTCACACTCACCCCGCACAGCCTCACACTCACCCCGCACAGCCTCACACTCACCCCGCACAGCCTCACACTCACCCCGCACAGCCTCACACTCACCCCGCACAGCCTCACACTCACCCCGCACAGCCTCACACTCACCCCGCACCGCCTCACACTCACCCCGCACAGCCTCACACTCTCCACCCACAGCCACACACTCTCCACCCACAGCCACACACTCTCCACCCACAGCCACACACTCTCCACCCACAGCCTCACACTCTCCACCCACAGCCTCACACTCTTTACCCACAGCCTCACACTCTCCCCCCACAGTCTCACACTCTCCACCCACGGCCTCACACTCACCCCCACGGCCTCACAGTCACCCCACGCGGCCTCACAGTCACCCCACGCGGCCTCACACACACCCCACACTTACCTCACACAGCCTCACTCACCCACACAGCCTCACTCACACTCAACACTCAGCCCAAACCCAGCCTCACACTCACGGCACACAGCCTCACAAACACCCCCCACATAGCCTCACACTCATCCCCACAGCCTAACACTCACCCCCCACAGCCTCACACTCACCCCCCACAGCCTCACACTCACCCCACACAGAATCTCACACACACCATGCACTGCCTCACACACACAACCCACACACACCCCACACACACCCCACACACACACCCCACACTCACCAAACACACCCCACACTCACCCCACACACACAAAACGCACCTCACACACACTTCACAAACACCCCCCACACCCCCAACACACACCCGCACAATCACCACACACAGCCACAGACTCTCAAAACTCACCCCACACAACCTCACACTCACCCACACCGCCTCACACTCAATCTACACATCCTTACACTCACCTCAAACACTATACACACACATCACGCAGAGCCTCAAATTCACACCACACAGCCTCACAATCACCACGCACAGCCTCACACTCACCCCGCACAGCCTCACACTCACCCCGCAAAGCCTCACACTCACCCCGCACAGCCTCACACTCACCCCGCACAGCCTCACACTCAGTCCGCACAGCCTCACACTCACCCCGCACAGCCTCACACTCACCCCGCACAGCCTCACACTCACCCCGCACAGCCTCACACTCACCCGGCACAGCCTCAGACTCACCCCGCACAGCCTCACACTCACCCCGCACAGCCTCACATTCACCCCCCACAGCCTCACACTCACCCACAAAACCTCACACTGAATCTACACAGCCTCACACTCAACTCAAACACTATACACACACATCCCGCACAGCCTCACACACACCCCACACAGCCACACAACCCACACAACCTCACACTCACCCCACACAACCTCACACTCACCCCACACACAACCTCACACTCACCCCACACACAACCTCACACTCACCCCACACACAACCTCACACTCACCCCACACACAACCTCACACTCACCCCACACAGCCTCACACTCACCCCAAATAACCCACACATAGCCTCACACTCACCCCGCACACAGACTCACACACACCCCACACAACCTCACACTCACCCCACACACCCCATATTCACACCACACACCCGCCACACTCATCCCAGACACCCCACGCAGCCTCACAATCACCCCGCACAGTCTCACACTCACCCCGCACAGCCTCACACGCAGCCTCACACTCCCCACACTCATCCCACACACACCCCGCACAGCCTCACACTCACCCCGCACAGCCTCACACTCACCCCGCACAGCCTCACACTCACCCCGCACAGCCTCACACTCACCCCGCACAGCCTCACACTCACCCCGCACAGCCTCACACTCACCCCGCACAGCCTCACACTCACCCCGCACAGCCTCACACTCACCCCGCACAGCCTCACACTCACCCCGCACAGCCTCACACTCACCCCGCACAGCCTCACACTCACCCCGCACAGCCTCACACTCGCCCCGCACAGCCTCACACTCGCCCCGCACAGCCTCACACTCGCCCCGCACAGCCTCACACTCACCCCGCACAGCCTCACACTCACCCCGCACAGCCTCACACTCACCCCGCACAGCCTCACACTCACCCCGCACAGCCTCACACTCACCCCGCACAGCCTCACACTCACCCCGCACAGCCTCACACTCACCCCGCACAGCCTCACACTCACCCCGCACAGCCTCACACTCACCCCGCACAGCCTCACACTCACCCCGCACAGACTCACACTCACCCCGCACAGCCTGACACACACTCCACACACACCCCACACAACTTCACACACACCACACACTCACCCCACACAGCCTCACACTCACCCCACACAGCCTCACACACGCTCCACACAGCCTCTCACTCACCCCACACAGACTCACACACACCCCACACAGCCTCACACTCTCCACCCACAGCCTCACAGTCACCCCGCACAGCCTCACACTCATCCCACACAGACTCACACTCACCCCACGCGGCCTCACACACACCCCACACTTACCCCACACAGCCTCACTCACCCACACAGCCTCACTCACACTCAACACTCAGCCCAAACCCAGCCTCACACTCACGCCACACAGCCACACAAGCACCCCACACATAGCCTCACACTCACCCTCCCACAGCCTCACACTCACCCCCCTCATCCTCACACTCACCCCACACAGAATCTCTCACACACCATGCACTGCCTCATACACACCCCACACAAACCAAACACACCCCACACACACCCCATACTCACCCTCACACACCCCACGCACACCCCACGCACACCCCACGCACACACCCCACACACACCCCCCACACACACCCCCCACACACACCCCCCACACACACCCCCCACACACAAAACACACCTCACACACACCCCCCACACCCCCAACACACACACGCACACTCACCACACACAGCCACAGACTCACAAAACTCACCCCACACAACCTCACACTCACCCACACAGCCTCACACTCAATCTACACAGCCTCACACTCACCTCAACCACTATACACACACATCCCGCAGAGCCTCAAATTCACACGGCACAGCCTCACACACACCCCGCACAGCCTCACACTCAGTCCGCACAGCCTCACACTCAGTCCGCACAGCCTCACACTCAGTCCGCACAGCCTCACACTCAGTCCGCACAGCCTCACACTCAGTCCGCACAGCCTCACACTCAGTCCGCACAGCCTCACACTCAGTCCGCACAGCCTCACACTCAGTCCGCACAGCCTCACACTCAGTCCGCACAGCCTCACACTCAGTCCGCACAGCCTCACACTCACCCGTTACAGCCTCACACTCACCCGCACAGCCTCACACTCAATCTACACAGCCTCACACTCACCTCAAACACTATACACACACATCTCGCACAGCCTCACACTCACCCCGCACAGCCTCACACTCACCCTGCACAGCCTCACATTCACCCCGCACAGCCTCACACTCACCCCGCACAGCCTCACACTCACCCCGCACAGCCTCACACTCACCCGCTACAGCCTCACACTCACCCGCTACAGCCTTACACTCACCCCCTAAAGCCTCACACTCACCCCACACAGCCTCACACACAGCCCACACTCACACCACATAGCCTCACACTCAGCACACACAGACTCACACACAACCCACACAACCTCACACTCACCCCACACACAACCTCACACTCACCCCACACAGCCTCACACTCACTCCAAATAACCCACACATAGCCTCACACTCACCCCGCACATAGACTCACACACACCCCACACAACCTCACACTCACCCCACACAACCCATATTCACCCCACACACCCGCCACACTCATCCCAGACACCCCACTCAGCCTCACAATCACCCCGCACAGTCTCACACTCACCCCGCACAGCCTCACACGCAGCCTCACACTCCCCACACTCATCCCACACATACCCCGCACAGCCTCACGCTCTAACCACACAGACTCACACTCACCCCGCACAGCCTCACACTCGCCCCGCACAGCCTCACACTCACCCCGCACAGCCTCACACTCACCCCGCACAGCCTCACACTCACCCCGCACAGCCTCACACTCACCCCGCACAGCCTCACACTCACCCCACACAGCCTCACACACGCTCCACACAGCCTCACACACGCTCCACACAGCCTCTCACTCACCCCACACAGCCTTACACTCACCCGCTACAGCCTTACACTCACCCGCTACAGCCTTACACTCACCCCCTACAGCCTCACACACACCCCACACAGCCTCACACTCACCCCACACAGCCTCACACTCAACCCACACAGCCTCACACTCACCCCACACAGCCTCACACTCTCCACCCACAGCCACACACTCTCCACCCACAGCCTCACACTCTCCACCCACAGCCTCACAGTCACCACGCACAGCCTCACACTCATCCCACACAGCCTCACACTCACCCCACGCGGCCTCACACTCACCCCACGCGGCCTCACACACACCCCACACTTACCCCACACAGCCTCACTCACCCACACAGCCTCACTCACACTCAACACTCAGCCCAAACCCAGCCTCACACTCACGCCACACAGCCACACAAACACCCCACACATAGCCTCACACTCACCCCCCCACAGCCTCACACTCACCCCACACAGAATCTCACACACACCATGCACTGCCTCATACACACGCCATGCACTGCCTCATACACACCCCATGCACTGCCTCATACACACCCCACACACACCCCACACACACCCCACACACACCCACAACACACAGCCACAGACTCACAAAACTCACCCCACACAGCCTCACACTCACCTCAAACACTATACACACACATCCCGCAGAGCCTCAAATTCACACCGCACAGCCTCACACTCACCCTGCACAGCCTCACACTCACCCCGCACAGCCTCACACTCACCCAGCACAGCCTCACACTCACCCAGCACAGCCTCACACTCACCCCGCACAGCCTCACTCACCCCGCACAGCCTCACACTCACCCCGCACAGCCTGACACTCACCCCGCACAGCCTGACACTCACCCCGCACAATCTCACTCACCCCGCACAGCCTCATACTCACCCGCTACAGCCTTACACTCACCCGCTACAGCCTCACACACACCCCACACAGACTCACACACACCCCACACAGCCTCACACTCACCCCGCACAGCCTCACACTCACCCCGCACAGCCTCACACTCACCCCGCACAGCCTCACACTCACCCCGCACAGCCTCACACTCACCCCACACAGCCTCACACTCACCCCACACAGCCTCACACACAGCCTCACACTCACCCCGCACAGCCTCACACTCACCCCGCAGAGCCTCACACTCACCCGCTACAGCCTTACACTCACCCCCTACAGCCTCACACTATACACACACATCCCGCACAGCCTCACACACACACCCCACACAGCCACACAACCCACACAACCTCACACTCACCCCACACAACCTCACACTCACCCCACACACAACCTCACACTCACCCCACACAGCCTCACACTCACTCCAAACAACCCACACATAGCCTCACACTCACCCCACACACAGTCTCACACATACCCCACACACCCCATATTCACCCCACACACCCGCCACACTCATCCCAGACACCCCACACAGCCTCACAATCACCCCGCACAGTCTCACACTCACCCCGCACAGCCTCACACACAGCCTCACACTCCCCACACTCATCCCACACACGCCCCGCACAGCCTCACGCTCACACCGCACAGCCTCACGCTCACCCCGCACAGCCTCACACTCACCCCGCACAGCCTCACACTCACCCCGCACAGCCTCACACTCACCACGCACAGCCTCAAACTCACCCCACATAGCCTAACGCTCAGCACACACAGCCTCACACACACCACACACAGCCTCACTCTCACACCACACACAGCATCACACACACCCCACAAAGACTCACACTCACCCACACAGCCTTACACACACTCCGTACACACCCCACACAACTTCACACACACCACACACAGCCTCACACTCACCCCGCACAGCCTCACACTCACCCCGCACAGCCTCACACACACTCCGCACAGCCTCACACTCACCCCGCACAGCCTCACACTCACCCCGCACAGCCTCACACTCACCCCGCACAGCCTCACACTCACCCCGCACAGCCTCACACTCACCCCGCACAGCCTCACACTCACCCCGCACAGCCTCACACTCACCCCGCACAGCCTCACACTCACCCCGCACAGCCTCACACTCACCCCGCACAGCCTCACACTCACCCCGCACAGCCTCACACTCACCCCGCACAGCCTCACACTCACCCCGCACAGCCTCACACACACCCCGCACAGCCTCACACTCTCCACCCACAGCCACACACTCTCCACCCACAGCCACACACTCTCCACCCACAGCCTCACACTCTCCACCCACAGCCTCACACTCTCCACCCACAGCCTCACACTCTTTATCCACAGCCTCACACTCTTTACCCACAGCCTCACACTCTCCCCCCACAGCCTCACACTCTCCACCCACAGCCTCACACTCTCCACCCACAGCCTCACACTCACCCCGCACAGCCTCACAGTCACCCCACGCGGCCTCTCACACACCCCACACAGCCTCACTCACCCACACAGCCTCACTCACACTCAACACTCAGCCCAAACCCAGCCTCACACTCATGCCACACAGCCTCACAAACACCCCCCACACAGCCTCACACTCACCCCCCCCACAGCCTCACACTCACGCCACACAGCCTCACAAACACCCCACACATAGCCTCACACTCACCCCACACAGAATCTCACACACACCATGCACTGCCTCATACACACCCCATGCACTGCCTCATACACACCCCACACACACCCACAACACACAGCCACAGACTCACAAAACTCACCCCACACAGCCTCACACTCACCTCAAACACTATACACACACATCCCGCAGAGCCTCAAATTCACACCGCACAGCCTCACACTCACCCTGCACAGCCTCACACTCACCCCGCACAGCCTCACACTCACCCAGCACAGCCTCACACTCACCCCGCACAGCCTCACTCACCCCGCACAGCCTCACACTCACCCCGCACAGCCTCACACTCACCCCGCACAGCCTCACACTCTCCACCCACAGCCACACACTCACCCGCTACAGCCTTACACTCACCCGCTACAGCCTTACACTCACCCGCTACAGCCTCACACACACCTCACAAAGACTCACACACACCCCACACAGCCTCACACTCACCCCGCACAGCCTCACACTCACCCCGCACAGCCTCACACTCACCCCGCACAGCCTCACACTCACCCCACACAGCCGCACACACAGCCTCACACTCACCCCGCACAGCCTCACACTCACCCCGCAGAGCCTCAAACTCACCCGTTACAGCCTTACACTCACCCCCTACAGCCTCACACTATACACACACATCCCGCACAGCCTCACACACACACCCCACACAGCCACACAACCTCACACTCACCCCACACAACCTCACACTCACCCCACACAACCTCACACTCACCCCACACAACCTCACACTCACCCCACACAACCTCACACTCACCCCACACAACCTCACACTCACCCCACACAACCTCACACTCACCCCACACAACCTCACAGTCACCCCACACACAACCTCACACTCACCCCACACACAACCTCACACTCACCCCACACACAACCTCACACTCACCCCACACAGCCTCACACTCACTCCACACAACCCACACATAGCGTCACACTCACCCCACACACAGACTCACACATACCCCACACACCCCATATTCACCCCACACACCCGCCACACTCATCCCAGACACCCCACACAGCCTCACAATCACCCCGCACAGTCTCACACTCACCCCGCACAGCCTCACACACAGCCTCACACTCCCCACACTCATCCCACACACGCCCCGCACAGCCTCACACTCACACCGCACAGCCTCACGCTCACCCCACACAGACTCACACTCACCACGCACAGCCTCACACTCACCCCGCACAGCCTCACACTCACCCCGCACAGCCTCACACTCACCCCGCACAGCCTCACACTCACCCCGCACAGCCTCACACTCACCCCGCACAGCCTCACACTCACCCCGCACAGCCTCACACTCACCCCGCACAACCTCAAACTCACCCCACATAGCCTAACGCTCAGCACACACAGCCTCACACACACCACACACAGCCTCACTCTCACAACACACACAGCATCACACACACCCCACAAAGACTCACACTCACCCACACAGCCTTACACACACTCCGTACACACCCCACACAACTTCACACACACCACACACAGCCTCACAGTCACCCCGCACAGCCTCACACACACTCCGCACAGCCTCTCATTCACCCCGCACAGCCTCACAGACACCCCGCACAGCCTCACACTCACCCCGCACAGCCTCACACTCCCCCCGCACAGCCTCACACTCACCCCGCACAGCCTCACACTCACCCCGCACAGCCTCACACTCACCCCGCACAGCCTCACACTCACCCCGCACAGCCTCACACTCACCCCGCACAGCCTCAAACTCACCCCACATAGCCTAACGCTCAGCAAACACAGCCTCACACACACCACACACAGCCTCACTCTCACACCACACACAGCATCACACACACCCCACAAAGACTCACACTCACCCACACAGCCTTACACACACTCCGTACACACCCCACACAACTTCACACACACCACACACAGCCTCACACTCACCCCGCACAGCCTCACACTCACCCCGCACAGCCTCACACACACTCCGCACAGCCTCACACTCACCCCGCACAGCCTCACAGACACCCCGCACAGCCTCACACTCACCCCGCACAGCCTCACACTCACCCCGCACAGCCTCACACTCACCCCGCACAGCCTCACACTCACCCCGCACAGCCTCACACTCACCCCGCACAGCCTCACACTCACCCCGCACAGCCTCACACTCACCCCGCACAGCCTCACACTCACCCCGCACAGCCTCACACTCACCCCGCACAGCCTCACACTCACCCCGCACAGCCTCACACTCACCCCGCACAGCCTCACACTCACCCCGCACAGCCTCACACACACCCCGCACAGCCTCACACTCTCCACCCACAGCCACACACTCTCCACCCACAGCCACACACTCTCCACCCACAGCCACACACTCTCCACCCACAGCCTCACACTCTCCACCCACAGCCTCACACTCTCCACCCACAGCCTCACACTCTTTACCCACAGCCTCACACTCTTTACCCACAGCCTCACACTCTCCCCCCACAGCCTCACACTCTCCACCCACAGCCTCACACTCTCCACCCACAGCCTCACACTCACCCTGCACAGCCTCACTCACCCACACAGCCTCACTCACACTCAACACTCAGCCCAAACCCAGCCTCACACTCACGCCACACAGCCTCACAAACACTCCCCACACAGCCTCACACTCACCCCCCCCCACCGCCTCACACTCACGCCACACAGCCTCACAAACACCCCACACATAGCCTCACACTCACCCCCCCACAGCCTCACATTCACCCCACACAGAATCTCACACACCCCATGCACTGCCTCATACACACCCCATGCACTGCCTCATACACACCCCACACACACCCCACACACACCCACAACACACAGCCACAGACTCACAAAACTCACCCCACACAGCCTCACACTCACCTCAAACACTATACACACACATCCCGCAGAGCCTCAAATTCACACCGCACAGCCTCACACTCACCCTGCACAGCCTCACACTCACCCCGCACAGCCTCACACTCACCCAGCACAGCCTCACACTCACCCCACACAGCCTCACACTCACCCCGCACAGCCTCACACTCACCCCGCACAGCCTCACACTCACCCCGCACAGCCTCACACTCACCCCGCACAGCCTCACACTCTCCACCCACAGCCACACACTCACCCGCTACAGCCTTACACTCACCCGCTACAGCCTTACACTCACCCGCTACAGCCTCACACACACCTCACAAAGACTCACACACACCCCACACAGCCTCACACTCACCCCGCACAGCCTCACACTCACCCCGCACAGCCTCACACTCACCCCACACAGCCGCACACACAGCCTCACACTCACCCCGCACAGCCTCACACTCACCCCGCAGAGCCTCACACTCACCCCGCAGAGCCTCACACTCACCCGCTACAGCCTTACACTCACCCCCTACAGCCTCACACTATACACACACATCCCGCACAGCCTCACACACACACCCCACACAGCCACACAACCTCACACTCACCCCACACAACCTCACACTCACCCCACACAACCTCACACTCACCCCACACACAACCTGACAGTCACCCCACACACAACCTCACACTCACCCCACACACAACCTCACACTCACCCCACACAGCCTCACACTCACTCCACACAACCCACACATAGCGTCACACTCACCCCACACACAGACTCACACATACCCCACACACCCCATATTCACCCCACACACCCGCCACACTCATCCCAGACACCCCACACAGCCTCACAATCACCCCGCACAGTCTCACACTCACCCCGCACAGCCTCACACTCCCCACACTCATCCCACACACGCCCCGCACAGCCTCACGCTCACACCGCACAGCCTCACGCTCACCCCGCACAGACTCACACTCACCCCGCACAGCCTCACACTCACCCCGCACAGCCTCACACTCACCCCGCACAGCCTCACACTCACCCCGCACAGCCTCACACTCACCCCGCACAACCTCAAACTCACCCCACATAGCCTAACGCTCAGCACACACAGCCTCACACACACCACACACAGCCTCACTCTCACAACACACACAGCATCACACACACCCCACAAAGACTCACACTCACCCACACAGCCTTACACACACTCCGTACACACCCCACACAACTTCACACACACCACGCACAGCCTCACAGTCACCCCGCACAGCCTCACACACACTCCGCACAGCCTCTCATTCACCCCGCACAGCCTCACAGACACCCCGCACAGCCTCACACTCACCCCGCACAGCCTCACACTCACCCCGCACAGCCTCACACTCACCCCGCACAGCCTCACACTCACCCCGCACAGCCTCACACTCACCCCGCACAGCCTCACACTCACCCCGCACAGCCTCACACTCACCCCGCACAGCCACACACTCTCCACCCACAGCCACACACTCTCCACCCACAGCCTCACACTCTCCACCCACAGCCTCACACTCTTTACCCACAGCCTCACAGTCACCCCACGCGGCCTCTCACACACCCCACACTTACCCCACACAGCCTCACTCACCCACACAGCCTCACTCACACTCAACACTCAGCCCAAACCCAGCCTCACACTCACGCCACACAGCCTCACAAACACCCCCCCCACAGCCCCACACACACCCCCCACACACACCCCCCACACACACCCCCCCCACACACACCCCCCCCCCCACACACACCCCCCCCACACACACACCCCCCCCCACACACACCCCCCCCACACACACCCCCCACACACACCCCCCACACACCCCCCCCACACACACCCCCCACACACACACCCCCCACACACACACCCCCCACACACACACCCCCCCCACACACACACCCCCCCCCACACACCCCCCACACACACCCCCCACACACACCCCCCACACACACCCAACACACCCCACACTCACACCACACACACAAAACGCACCTCACACACACTTCACAAACACCCCCCACACCCCCAACACACACCCGCACAATCACCACACACAGCCACAGACTCTCAAAACTCACCCCACTCAACCTCACACTCACCCCCACAGCTTCACACTCACCCACAAAACCTCACACTGAATCTACACAGCCTCACACGCACCTCAAACACTATACACACACATCCCGCACAGCCTCACACACACCCCACACAGCCACACAACCCACACAGCCTCACACTCACCCCGCACAGCCTCACACTCACCCCGCACAGCCTCACACTCACCCCGCACAGCCTCACACTCACCCCGCACAGCCTCACACTCACCCCGCACAGCCTCACACTCACCCCGCACAGCCTCACACTCTCCACCCACAGCCACACACTCTCCACCCACAGCCACACACTCTCCACCCACAGCCACACACTCTCCACCCACAGCCTCACACTCTCCACCCACAGCCTCACACTCTTTACCCACAGCCTCACACTCTCCCCCCACAGCCTCACACTCTCCACCCACAGCCTCACACTCTCCACCCACAGCCTCACGCTCACCCCGCACAGCCTCTCAGTCACCCCACGCGGCCTCTCACACACCCCACACTTACCCCACACAGCCTCACTCACCCACACAGCCTCACTCACACTCAACACTCAGCCCAAACCCAGCCTCACACTCACGCCACACAGCCTCACAAACACCCCCCACACAGCCTCACACTCACCCCCCCCACAGCCTCACACTCACCCCCCACAGCCTCACACTCACCCCCCACAGCCTCACACTCACCCCCCACAGCCTCACACTCACCCCCCATAGCCTCACACTCACCCCCCACAGCCTCACACTCACCCCACTCAGCCTCACACTCACCCCACACAGAATCTCACACACACCCCACACACACCCCACACACACCCCCCACACACACCCCACACACATCCCACACACACCCCACACACACCCCCCACACACACACCCCACACTCACACCACACACACAAAACGCACCTCACACACACTTCACAAACACCCCCCACACCCCCAACACACACCCGCACAATCACCACACACAGCCACAGACTCTCAAAACTCACCCCACTCAACCTCACACTCACCCCCACAGCCTCACACTCACCCACAAAACCTCACACTGAATCTACACAGCCTCACACGCACCTCAAACACTATACACACACATCCCGCACAGCCTCACACACACCCCACACAGCCACACAACCCACACAGCCTCACACTCACCCCACACAACCTCACACTCACCCCACACACAACCTCACACTCACCCCACACACAACCTCACACTCACCCCACACACAACCTCACACTCACCCCACACAGCCTCACACTCACTCCAAATAACCCACACATAGCCTCACACTCACCCCGCACACAGACTCACACACACCCCACACAACCTCACACTCACCCCACACACCCCATATTCACCCCACACACCCGCCACACTCATCCCAGACACCCCACACAGCCTCACAATCACCCCGCACAGTCTCACACTCACCCCGCGCAGCCTCACACACCCCGCACAGCCTCACACTCACCCCGCACAGCCTCACACTCACCCCGCACAGCCTCACACTCACCCCGCACAGCCTCACACTCACCCCGCACAGCCTCACACTCACCCCGCACAGCCTCACACTCACCCCGCACAGCCTCACACTCACCCCGCACAGCCTCACACTCACCCCGCACAGCCTCACACTCACCCCGCACAGCCTCACACTCACCCCGCACAGCCTCACACTCACCCCGCACAGCCTCACACTCACCCCGCACAGCCTCACACTCACCCCGCACAGCCTCACACTCACCCCGCACAGCCTCACACTCACCCCGCACAGCCTCACACTCACCCCGCACAGCCTCACACTCACCTCGCACAGCCTCACACTCACCCCGCACAGCCTCACACTCACCCCGCACTGCCTCACACTCACCCCGCCCAGCCTCACACTCACCCCGCCCAGCCTCACACTCACCCCGCACAGCCTCACACTCACCCCGCACCGCCTCACACTCACCCCGCACCGCCTCACACTCACCCCGCACAGCCTCACACTCACCCCGCACAGCCTCACACACACCACACACAGCCTCACTCTCACACCAAACACAGCATCACACACACCCCACAAAGACTCACACTCACCCACACAGCCTCACACTCAGCACACACAGCCTCACACTCAGCACACACAGCCTCACTCTCACACCAAACACAGCATCACACACACCCCACAAAGACTCACACTCACCCACACAGCCTGACACACATTCCACACACACCCCACACAACTTCACACACACCACACACTCACCCCACACAGCCTCACACTCGCTCCACACAGCCTCTCACTCACCCCACACAGCCTCACACTCTCCACCCACAGCCACACACTCTCCACCCACAGCCTCACACTCTCCACCCACAGCCTCACACTCTCCACCCACAGCCTCACAGTCACCCCGCACAGCCTCACAGTCACCCCGCACAGCCTCACACTCATCCCACACAGACTCACACTCACCCCACGCGGCCTCACACACACCCCACACTTACCCCACACAGCCTCACTCACCCACACAGCCTCACTCACACTCAACACTCAGCCCAAACCCAGCCTCACACTCACGCCACACAGCCACACAAACACCCCACACATAGCCTCACACTCACCCCCCCACAGCCTCACACTCACCCCCCTCATCCTCACACTCACCCCACACAGAATCTCACACACACCATGCACTGCCTCATACACACCCCACACAAACCAAACACACCCCACACAGACCCCATACTCACCCACGCACACCCCACGCACACCCCAGCACACCCCACGCACACCCCACGCACACACCCCCCACACACACCCCCCACACACACACCCACCAAACACACCCCACACTCACCCCACACACACAAAACACACCTCACACACACCTCACACACACCCCCCACACCCCCAACACACACACGCACACTCACCACACACAACCTCACACTCACCCACACAGCCTCACACTCAATCTACACAGCCTCACACTCACCTCAAACACTATAAACACTCACCCGGCACAGCCTCACACACACCCGGCACAGCCTCACACTCTGTCCGCACAGCCTCACACTCTGTCCGCACAGCCTCACACTCTGTCCGCACAGCCTCACACTCTGTCCGCACAGCCTCACACTCTGTCCGCACAGCCTCACACTCTGTCCGCACAGCCTCACACTCTGTCCGCACAGCCTCACACTCTGTCCGCACAGCCTCACACTCTGTCCGCACAGCCTCACACTCTGTCCGCACAGCCTCACACTCTGTCCGCACAGCCTCACACTCTGTCCGCACAGCCTCACACTCTGTCCGCACAGCCTCACACTCTGTCCGCACAGCCTCACACTCTGTCCGCACAGCCTCACACTCTGTCCGCACAGCCTCACACTCTGTCCGCACAGCCTCACACTCTGTCCGCACAGCCTCACACTCTGTCCGCACAGCCTCACACTCTGTCCGCACAGCCTCACACTCTGTCCGCACAGCCTCACACTCTGTCCGCACAGCCTCACACTCAGTCCGCACAGCCTCACACTCACCTCAAACACTATACACACACATCTCGCACAGCCTCACACTCACCCCGCACAGCCTCACACTCACCCCGCACAGCCTCACACTCACCCCGCACAGCCTCACACTCACCCCGCACAGCCTCACACTCACCCCGCACAGCCTCACACTCACCCGCTACAGCCTCACACTCACCCGCTACAGCCTCACACTCACCCGCTACAGCCTTACACTCACCCCCTAAAGCCTCACACTCACCTCACACAGCCTCACACTCACCCCACACAGCCTCACACAAAGCCCACACTCACACCACATAGCCTCACACTCAGCACACACAGACTCACACACAACCCACACAGCCTCACACTCACAACACACACAGCCTCACAGTCCCCCCACACAGCCTCACACGCACCACACACAGCATCACAGTCACCCCACACAGCCTCACATACACCCCACACACCCTCACACACACCCCACAAAGACTCACACATACCCACACAGCCTCACACACACTCCACACAGCCTCTCACTCACCCCACACAGCCTCACAATTACCCCGCACAGCCTCACAATCACCCCGCACAGCCTCACAATCACCCCGCACAGCCTCACGCTCACCCCGCACAGCCTCACACTCACCCAACACAGCCTTACGCTCACCCCGCACAGCCTCACACTCACCTCAAACACTATACACACACATCCCGCACAGCCTCACACACACCCCACACAGCCTCTCACTCACCCCACACAGCCTCTCACTCACCCCACACAGCCTCTCACTCACCCCACACAGCCTCTCACTCACCCCACACAGCCTCTCACTCACCCCACACAGCCTCACACTCACCCCACACAGCCTCACACTCACCCCACACAGCCTCACACTCACCCCACACAGCCTCACTCTCACCCCACGCGGTCTCACACACACCCCACACTTACCCCACACAGCCTCACTCACCCACACAGCGTCACTCTCATTCAACACTCAGCCCAAACCCAGCCTCACACTCATGCCACACAGCCTCACAAACACCCCACACATAGCCTCACACTCACCCCCCCCACAGCCTCACAATCACCCCCCACAGCCTCACACTCACCCCCCACAGCTTCAAACTCACCCCCCACAGCGTCACACTCACCCCCCACAGCCTCACATTCACCCCACACAGAATCTCACACACACCATGCACTTCCTCACACACACCCCACACAAACGACACACACCCCACGCACACTCCCCGCACACTCCCCGCACACTCCCCGCACACTCCCCGCACACTCCCCGCACACTCCCCGCACACTCCCCGCACACTCCCCGCACACTCCCCGCACACTCCCCGCACACTCACCACACACACCCCCAACACACACCCGCACACTCACCACACAAAGCCACAGACTCACAAAACTCACCCCACACAACCTCACACTCACCCACACAGCCTCACACTCAATCTACACAGCCTCACACTCACCTCAAACACTATACTCACACATCCCGCAGAGCCTCAAATTCACACCGCACAGCCTCACACTCGCCCCGCACAGCCTCACACTCACCCCGCACAGCCTCACACTCACCCCGCACAGCCTCACACTCACCCCGCACAGCCTCACACTCAGTCCGCACAGCCTCACACTCAGTCCGCACAGCCTCACACTCAGTCCGCACAGCCTCACACTCACCCCGCACAGCCTCACACTCAGTCCGCACAGCCTCACACTCACCCGTTACAGCCTCACACTCACCCACAAAACCTCACACTCAATCTACACAACCTCACACTCACCTCAAACACTATACACACACATCCCGCACAGCCTCACACACACCCCACACAGCCACACAACCCCACACTCACCCCACACAACCTCACACTCACCCCACACACAACCTCACACTCACCCCACACACAACCTCACACACACTCCACACAACCTCACACTCACCCCACACAACCCATATTCACCCCACACACCCGCCACACTCATCCCAGACACCCCACACAGCCTCACAATCACCCCGCACAGTCTCACACTCACCCCGCACAGCCTCACACGTAGCCTCACACTCCCCACACTCATCCCACACACACCCCGCACAGCCTCACGCTCTAACCACACAGACTCACACTCACCCCGCACAGCCTCACACTCGCCCCGCACAGCCTCACACTCGCCCCGCACAGCCTCACACTCGCCCCGCACAGCCTCACACTCGCCCCGCACAGCCTCACACTCGCCCCGCACAGCCTCACACTCGCCCCGCACAGCCTCACACTCGCCCCGCACAGCCTCACACTCGCCCCGCACAGCCTCACACTCGCCCCGCACAGCCTCACACTCGCCCCGCACAGCCTTACACTCACCCGCTACAGCCTTACACTCACCCCCTACAGCCTCACACACACCCCACACAGCCTCACACTCACCCCACACAGCCTCACACTCTCCACCCACAGCCACACACTCTCCACCCACAGCCTCACACTCTCCACCCACAGCCTCACACTCATCCCACACAGCCTCACACTCATCCCACACAGCCTCACACTCACCCCACGCGGCCTCACACACACCCCACACTTACCCCACACAGCCTCACTCACCCACACAGCCTCACTCACACTCAACACTCAGCCCAAACCCAGCCTCACACTCACGCCACACAGCCACACAAACACCCCACACATAGCCTCACACTCACCCCCCCACAGCCTCACACTCACCCCACACAGAATCTCACACACACCATGCACTGCCTCATACACACCCCACACACACCCCACACACACACACCACACACAGCCACAGACTCACAAAACTCACCCCACACAGCCTCACGCTCACCTCAAACACAATACACACACATGCCGCAGAGCCTCAAATTCACACCGCACAGCCTCACACTCACCCCGCACAGCCTCACACTCACCCAGCACAGCCTCACACTCACCCTGCAAAGCCTCAGTCACCCCGCACAGCCTCACACTCACCCCGCACAGCCTCACACTCACCCCGCACAGCCTCACACTCACCCCGCACAATCTCACTCACCCCGCACAGCCTCACACTCACCCGCTACAGCCTTACACTCACCCGCTACAGCCTTACGCTCACCCGCTACAGCCTCACACACACCCCACAGACTCACACACACCCCACACAGCCTCACACTCACCCCGCACAGCCTCACACTCACCCCGCACAGCCTCACACTCACCCGCTACAGCCTTACACTCACCCCCTACAGCCTCACACGAAACACACACATCCCGCACAGCCTCACACACACACCCCACACAGCCACACAACCCACACAACCTCACACTCACCCCACACAACCTCACACTCACCCCACACAACCTCACACTCACCCCACACAACCTCACAGTCACCCCACACACAACCTCACACTCACCCCACACACAACCTCACACTCACCCCACACAGCCTCACACTCACTCCAAACAACCCACACATAGCCTCACACTCACCCCACACACAGACTCACACACACCCCACACAACCTCACACTCACCCCACACACCCGCCACACTCATCCCAGACACCCCACACAGCCTCACAATCACCCCGCACAGCCTCACACTCATCCCACACAGACTCACACTCACCCCACGCGGCCTCACACACACCCCACACTTACCCCACACAGCCTCACTCACCCACACAGCCTCACTCACACTCAACACTCAGCCCAAACCCAGCCTCACACTCACGCCACACAGCCACACAAACACCCCACACATAGCCTCACACTCACCCCCCCACAGCCTCACACTCACCCCCCTCATCCTCACACTCACCCCACACAGAATCTCACACACACCATGCACTGCCTCATACACACCCCACACAAACCAAACACACCCCACACAGACCCCATACTCACCCACGCACACCCCACGCACACCCCAGCACACCCCACGCACACCCCACGCACACACCCCCCACACACACCCCCCACACACACACCCACCAAACACACCCCACACTCACCCCACACACACAAAACACACCTCACACACACCTCACACACACCCCCCACACCCCCAACACACACACGCACACTCACCACACACAACCTCACACTCACCCACACAGCCTCACACTCAATCTACACAGCCTCACACTCACCTCAAACACTATAAACACTCACCCGGCACAGCCTCACACACACCCGGCACAGCCTCACACTCTGTCCGCACAGCCTCACACTCTGTCCGCACAGCCTCACACTCTGTCCGCACAGCCTCACACTCTGTCCGCACAGCCTCACACTCTGTCCGCACAGCCTCACACTCTGTCCGCACAGCCTCACACTCTGTCCGCACAGCCTCACACTCTGTCCGCACAGCCTCACACTCTGTCCGCACAGCCTCACACTCTGTCCGCACAGCCTCACACTCTGTCCGCACAGCCTCACACTCTGTCCGCACAGCCTCACACTCTGTCCGCACAGCCTCACACTCTGTCCGCACAGCCTCACACTCTGTCCGCACAGCCTCACACTCTGTCCGCACAGCCTCACACTCTGTCCGCACAGCCTCACACTCTGTCCGCACAGCCTCACACTCTGTCCGCACAGCCTCACACTCTGTCCGCACAGCCTCACACTCTGTCCGCACAGCCTCACACTCAGTCCGCACAGCCTCACACTCACCTCAAACACTATACACACACATCTCGCACAGCCTCACACTCACCCCGCACAGCCTCACACTCACCCCGCACAGCCTCACACTCACCCCGCACAGCCTCACACTCACCCCGCACAGCCTCACACTCACCCCGCACAGCCTCACACTCACCCGCTACAGCCTCACACTCACCCGCTACAGCCTCACACTCACCCGCTACAGCCTCACACTCACCCGCTACAGCCTTACACTCACCCCCTAAAGCCTCACACTCACCTCACACAGCCTCACACTCACCCCACACAGCCTCACACAAAGCCCACACTCACACCACATAGCCTCACACTCAGCACACACAGACTCACACACAACCCACACAGCCTCACACTCACAACACACACAGCCTCACAGTCCCCCCACACAGCCTCACACGCACCACACACAGCATCACAGTCACCCCACACAGCCTCACATACACCCCACACACCCTCACACACACCCCACAAAGACTCACACATACCCACACAGCCTCACACACACTCCACACAGCCTCTCACTCACCCCACACAGCCTCACAATTACCCCGCACAGCCTCACAATCACCCCGCACAGCCTCACAATCACCCCGCACAGCCTCACGCTCACCCCGCACAGCCTCACACTCACCCAACACAGCCTTACGCTCACCCCGCACAGCCTCACACTCACCTCAAACACTATACACACACATCCCGCACAGCCTCACACACACCCCACACAGCCTCTCACTCACCCCACACAGCCTCTCACTCACCCCACACAGCCTCTCACTCACCCCACACAGCCTCTCACTCACCCCACACAGCCTCTCACTCACCCCACACAGCCTCACACTCACCCCACACAGCCTCACACTCACCCCACACAGCCTCACACTCACCCCACACAGCCTCACTCTCACCCCACGCGGTCTCACACACACCCCACACTTACCCCACACAGCCTCACTCACCCACACAGCGTCACTCTCATTCAACACTCAGCCCAAACCCAGCCTCACACTCATGCCACACAGCCTCACAAACACCCCACACATAGCCTCACACTCACCCCCCCCACAGCCTCACAATCACCCCCCACAGCCTCACACTCACCCCCCACAGCTTCAAACTCACCCCCCACAGCGTCACACTCACCCCCCACAGCCTCACATTCACCCCACACAGAATCTCACACACACCATGCACTTCCTCACACACACCCCACACAAACGACACACACCCCACGCACACTCCCCGCACACTCCCCGCACACTCCCCGCACACTCCCCGCACACTCCCCGCACACTCCCCGCACACTCCCCGCACACTCCCCGCACACTCCCCGCACACTCCCCGCACACTCACCACACACACCCCCAACACACACCCGCACACTCACCACACAAAGCCACAGACTCACAAAACTCACCCCACACAACCTCACACTCACCCACACAGCCTCACACTCAATCTACACAGCCTCAGACTCACCTCAAACACTATACTCACACATCCCGCAGAGCCTCAAATTCACACCGCACAGCCTCACACTCGCCCCGCACAGCCTCACACTCACCCCGCACAGCCTCACACTCACCCCGCACAGCCTCACACTCACCCCGCACAGCCTCACACTCAGTCCGCACAGCCTCACACTCAGTCCGCACAGCCTCACACTCAGTCCGCACAGCCTCACACTCACCCCGCACAGCCTCACACTCAGTCCGCACAGCCTCACACTCACCCGTTACAGCCTCACACTCACCCACAAAACCTCACACTCAATCTACACAACCTCACACTCACCTCAAACACTATACACACACATCCCGCACAGCCTCACACACACCCCACACAGCCACACAACCCCACACTCACCCCACACAACCTCACACTCACCCCACACACAACCTCACACTCACCCCACACACAACCTCACACACACTCCACACAACCTCACACTCACCCCACACAACCCATATTCACCCCACACACCCGCCACACTCATCCCAGACACCCCACACAGCCTCACAATCACCCCGCACAGTCTCACACTCACCCCGCACAGCCTCACACGTAGCCTCACACTCCCCACACTCATCCCACACACACCCCGCACAGCCTCACGCTCTAACCACACAGACTCACACTCACCCCGCACAGCCTCACACTCGCCCCGCACAGCCTCACACTCGCCCCGCACAGCCTCACACTCGCCCCGCACAGCCTCACACTCGCCCCGCACAGCCTCACACTCGCCCCGCACAGCCTCACACTCGCCCCGCACAGCCTCACACTCGCCCCGCACAGCCTCACACTCGCCCCGCACAGCCTCACACTCGCCCCGCACAGCCTCACACTCGCCCCGCACAGCCTTACACTCACCCGCTACAGCCTTACACTCACCCCCTACAGCCTCACACACACCCCACACAGCCTCACACTCACCCCACACAGCCTCACACTCTCCACCCACAGCCACACACTCTCCACCCACAGCCTCACACTCTCCACCCACAGCCTCACACTCATCCCACACAGCCTCACACTCATCCCACACAGCCTCACACTCACCCCACGCGGCCTCACACACACCCCACACTTACCCCACACAGCCTCACTCACCCACACAGCCTCACTCACACTCAACACTCAGCCCAAACCCAGCCTCACACTCACGCCACACAGCCACACAAACACCCCACACATAGCCTCACACTCACCCCCCCACAGCCTCACACTCACCCCACACAGAATCTCACACACACCATGCACTGCCTCATACACACCCCACACACACCCCACACACACACACCACACACAGCCACAGACTCACAAAACTCACCCCACACAGCCTCACGCTCACCTCAAACACAATACACACACATGCCGCAGAGCCTCAAATTCACACCGCACAGCCTCACACTCACCCCGCACAGCCTCACACTCACCCAGCACAGCCTCACACTCACCCTGCAAAGCCTCAGTCACCCCGCACAGCCTCACACTCACCCCGCACAGCCTCACACTCACCCCGCACAGCCTCACACTCACCCCGCACAATCTCACTCACCCCGCACAGCCTCACACTCACCCGCTACAGCCTTACACTCACCCGCTACAGCCTTACGCTCACCCGCTACAGCCTCACACACACCCCACAGACTCACACACACCCCACACAGCCTCACACTCACCCCGCACAGCCTCACACTCACCCCGCACAGCCTCACACTCACCCGCTACAGCCTTACACTCACCCCCTACAGCCTCACACGAAACACACACATCCCGCACAGCCTCACACACACACCCCACACAGCCACACAACCCACACAACCTCACACTCACCCCACACAACCTCACACTCACCCCACACAACCTCACACTCACCCCACACAACCTCACAGTCACCCCACACACAACCTCACACTCACCCCACACACAACCTCACACTCACCCCACACAGCCTCACACTCACTCCAAACAACCCACACATAGCCTCACACTCACCCCACACACAGACTCACACACACCCCACACAACCTCACACTCACCCCACACACCCGCCACACTCATCCCAGACACCCCACACAGCCTCACAATCACCCCGCACAGTCTCACACTCACCCCGCACAGCCTCACACACAGCCTCCCACTCCCCACACTCATCCCACACACGCCCCGCACAGCATCACACTCACACCGCACAGCCTCACGCTCACCCCGCACAGACTCACACTCACCCCGCACAGCCTCACACTCACCCCGCACAGCCTCACACTCACCCCGCACAGCCTCACACTCACCCCGCACAGCCTCACACTCACCCCGCACAACCTCAAACTCACCCCACATAGCCTAACGCTCAGCACACACAGCCTCACACACACCACACACAGCCTCACTCTCACACCACACACAGCATCACACACACTCCACAAAGACTCACAATCACCCACACAGCCTTACACACACTCCGTACACACCCCACACAACTTCACACACACCACGCACAGCCTCACACTCACCCCGCACAGCCTCACACTCACCCCGCACAGCCTCACACTCACCCCGCACAGCCTCACACTCACCCCGCACAGCCTCACACTCACCCCGCACAGCCTCACACTCACCCCGCACAGCCTCACACTCACCCCGCACAGCCTCACACTCACCCCGCACAGCCTCACACTCACCCCGCACAGCCTCACACTCACCCCGCACAGCCTCACACTCACCCCGCACATCCTCACACTCACCCCGCACAGCCTCACACTCACCCCGCACAGCCTCACACTCACCCCGCACAGCCTCACACTCACCCCGCACAGCCTCACACTCACCCCGCACAGCCTCACACTCACCCCGCACAGCCTCACACTCACCCCGCACAGCCTCACACTCACCCCGCACAGCCTCACACTCACCCCGCACAGCCTCACACTCACCCCGCACAGCCTCACACTCTCCACCCACAGCCACACACTCTCCACCCACAGCCACACACTCTCCACCCACAGCCACACACTCTCCACCCACAGCCTCACACTCTTTACCCACAGCCTCACACTCTTTACCCACAGCCTCACACTCTCCCCCCACAGCCTCACACTCTCCCCCCACAGCCTCACACTCACCCCGCACAGCCTCACAGTCACCCCACGCGGCCTCTCACACACCCCACACTTACCCCACACAGCCTCACTCACCCACACAGCCTCACTCACACTCAACATTCAGCCCAAACCCAGCCTCACACTCACGCCACACAGCCTCACAAACACCCCCCACATAGCCTCACACTCACCCCCCCCACAGCCTCACACTCACCCCCCACAGCCTCACACTCACCCCCCACAGCCTCACACTCACCCCCCACAGCCTCACACTCACCCCCCACAGCCTCACACTCACCCCCCACAGCCTCACACTCACCCCCCACAGCCTCACACTCACCCCACACAGAATCTCACACACACCATGCACTGCCTCACACACACCCCACACACACCCCACACACACCCCCCACACACCCCACACACACCCCACACACCCCCCACACACACACCCCACACACACACCCCACACACACACCCCACACTCACCAAACACACCCCACACTCACACCACACACACAAAACGCACCTCACACACACTTCACAAACACCCCCCACACCCCCAACACACACCCGCACAATCACCACACACAGCCACAGACTCTCAAAACTCACCCCACACAACCTCACACTCACCCACACCGCCTCACACTCAATCTACACATCCTCACACTCACCTCAAACACTATACACACACATCACGCAGAGCCTCAAATTCACACCACACAGCCTCACAATCACCACGCACAGCCTCACACTCACCCCGCACAGCCTCACACTCAACCCGCACAGCCTCACACTCAACCCGCACAGCCTCACACTCAGCACACGCAGCGTCACACACACCCCACACAGCCTCACATACACCACAAACAGCCTCACACACACCCCACAGACTCACACTCACCTACACATCCTTGCACACACTCTGTACACACCCCACACAACTTCACACACACCACACACAGCCTCACACTCACCCCACACAGCCTCACACTCACCCCACACAGCCTCACACTCACCCCACACAGCCTCACACTCACCCGCTACCGCCTTACACTCACCCCCTACAGCCTCGCACACAACCCACACAGCCTTACACTCACCCCACACAGCCTCACACTCTCCACCCACAGCCTCACATTCTCCACCCACAGCCTCACACGCACCCCACACTGACCCCACACAGCCTCACTCACCCACACAGCCTCACTCTCTCTCAACACTCAGCCCAAACCCAGCCTCACACTCACGCCACACAGCCTCACAAACACCCCACACGTAGCCTCACACTCACACCCCCCACAGCTTCACACTCACCCCGCACAGCCTCACACTCACCCGCTACAGCCTTACACTCACCCGCTACAGTCTTACACTCACCCCCTACAGCCTCACACTCACCCCACACAGCCTCACACTCACCCCACACAGCCTCACACTCACCCCACACAGCCTCACACTCTCCACCCTCAGCCTCACAGTCACCCCGCACAGCCTCACACTCATCCCACACAGACTCACACTCACCCCACGCGGCCTCACACACACCCCACACTTACCCCACACAGCCTCACTCACCCACACAGCCTCACTCACACTCAACACTCAGCCCAAACCCAGCCTCACACTCACGCCACACAGCCACACAAACACCCCACACATAGCCTCACACTCACCCCCCCACAGCCTCACACTCACCCCCCTCATCCTCACACTCCCCCCACACAGAATCTCACACACACCATGCACTGCCTCATACACACCCCACACAAACCAAACACACCCCACACACACCCCATACTCACCCCACGCACACCCCACGCACACCCCACGCACACCCCACGCACACCCCACACACACCCCCCACACACCCCCCACACACACCCCCACCAAACACCCCACACACACCTCACACACACCCCCCACACCCCCAACACACACACGCACACTCACCACACACAACCTCACACTCACCCACACAGCCTCACACTCACCTCAAACACTATAAACGCACATCCCGCAGAGCCTCAAATTCACACCACACAGCCTCACACTCACCCGGCACAGCCTCACACACACCCCGCAAAGCCTCACACTCACCCCGCACAGCCTCACAATCAGTCCGCACAGCCTCACACTCAGTCCGCACAGCCTCACACTCAGTCCGCACAGCCTCACACTCAGTCCGCACAGCCTCACACTCAGTCCGCACAGCCTCACACTCACCCGTTACAGCCTCACACTCACCCGTTACAGCCTCACACTCACCCACACAGCCTCACACTCAATCTACACAGCCTCACACTCACCTCAAACACTATACACACACATCTCGCACAGCCTCACACTCACCCCGCACAGCCTCACACTCACCCCGCACAGCCTCACACTCACCCCGCACAGCCTCACACTCACCCGCTACAGCCTCACACTCACCCGCTACAGCCTCACACCTACCCCCTAAAGCCTCACATTCACCTCACACAGCCTCACACTCACCCCACACAGCCTCACACACAGCCCACACTCACACCACATAGCCTCACACTCAGCTCACACAGACTCACACACAACCCACACAGCCTCACACTCACAACACACACAGCCTCACAGTCCCCCCACACAGCCTCACACGCACCACACACAGCATCACAGTCACCCCACACAGCCTCACATACACCCCACACACCCTCACACACACCCCACAAAGACTCACACATACCCACATAGCCTTACACACACTCCATGCGCACACCACACAACTTCACACACACCACACACAGCCTCACACACACTCCACACAGCCTCTCACTCACCCCACACAGCCTCACAATTACCCCGCACAGCCTCACAATCACCCCGCACAGCCTCACAATCACCCCGCACAGCCTCACGCTCACCCGGCACAGACTCACACTCACCCCGCACAGCCTCACACTCACCCCGCACAGCCTCACACTCACCCAACACAGCCTTACGCTCACCCCGCACAGACTCACACTCACCCCGCACAGCCTCACACTCACCTCAAACACTATACACACACATCCCGCACAGCCTCACACACACCCCACACAGCCTCTCACTCACCCCACACAGCCTCTCACTCACCCCACACAGCCTCTCACTCACCCCACTCAGCCTCACACTCACCCCACACAGCCTCACACTCACCCCACACAGCCTCACACTCACCCCACACAGCCTCACACTCACCCCACACAGCCTCACACTCACCCGCTACAGCCTCACACTCACCCCCTACAGCCTCACACACACCCCACACAGCCTCACACTCACCCCACACAGCCTCACTCTCACCCCACGCGGTCTCACACACACCCCACACTTACCCCACACAGCCTCACTCACCCACACAGCGTCACTCTCATTCAACACTCAGCCCAAACCCAGCCTCACACTCATGCCACACAGCCTCACAAACACCCCACACATAGCCTCGCACTCACCCCCCCCACAGCCTCACAATCATCCCCACAGCCTCACACTCACCCCCCACAGCCTCAAACTCACCCCCCACAGCGTCACACTCACCCCCCACAGCCTCACATTCACCCCACACAGAATCTCACACACACCATGCACTGCCTCACACACAAACCACACACAAACCACACACACCCCACACACTCCCCACACACTCCCCACACACACCCCACACACACGCCACACACACGCCACACACACCCCACACACTCCCCACACACTCCCCACACACTCCCCACACACTCCCCACACACTCCCCACACACTCCCCCAACACACACCCGCACACTCACCACACAAAGCCACAGACTCACAAAACTCACACCACACAACCTCACACTCACCCACACAGCCTCACACTCAATCTACACAGCCTCACACTCACCTCAAACACTATACTCACACATCCCGCAGAGCCTCAAATTCACACCACACAGCCTCACACTCACCCCGCACAGCCTCACACTCACCCCGCACAGCCTCACACTCTCCACCCACAGCCTCACACTCTCCACCCACAGCCTCACACTCTCCACCCACAGCCACACACTCTCCACCCACAGCCTCACACTCTCCACCCACAGCCTCACACTCTCCACCCACAGCCTCACACTCTCCACCCACAGCCTCACACTCTCCACCCACAGCCTCACACTCTCCACCCACAGCCTCACACTCTTTACCCACAGCCTCACACTCTTTACCCACAGCCTCACACTCTTCCCCCACAGCCTCACACTCTCCACCCACAGCCTCACACTCACCCCGCACAGCCTCACAGTCACCCCACGCGGCCTCTCACACACCCCACACTTACCCCACACAGCCTCACTCACCCACACAGCCTCACTCACACTCAACACTCAGCCCAAACCCAGCCTCACACTCACGCCACACAGCCTCACAAACACCCCCCACATAGCCTCACACTCACCCCCCCCACAGCCTCACACTCACCCCCCACAGCCTCACACTCACCCCCCACAGCCTCACACTCACCCCCCACAGCCTCACACTCACCCCACACAGAATCTCACACACACCATGCACTGCCTCACACACACCCCACACACACCCCACACACACTCCACACACACCCCCCACACACACACCCCACACACACACCCCACACTCACCAAACACACCCCACACTCACACCACACACACAAAAAGCACCTCACACACACTTCACAAACACCCCCCACACCCCCAACACACACCCGCACAATCACCACACACAGCCACAGACTCTCAAAACTCACCCCACACAACCTCACACTCACCCACACCGCCTCACACTCAATCTACACATCCTCACACTCACCTCAAACACTATACACACACATCACGCAGAGCCTCAAATTCACACCACACAGCCTCACACTCACCCCGCACAGCCTCACACTCAGTCCGCACAGCCTCACACTCAGTCCGCACAGCCTCACACTCAGTCCGCACAGCCTCACACTCACCCGTTACAGCCTCACACTCACCCACAAAACCTCACACTCAATCTACACAACCTCACACTCACCTCAAACACTATACACACACATCCCGCACAGCCTCACACACACCCCACACAGCCACACAACTCACACAACCTCACACTCACCCCACACAACCTCACACTCACCCCACACACAACCTCACACTCACCCCACACACAACCTCACACTCACTCCAAATAACCCACACATAGCCTCACACTCACCCCGCACACAGACTCACACACACCCCACACAACCTCACTCTCACCCCACACAACCCATATTCACCCCACACACCCGCCACACTCATCCCAGACACCCCACACAGCCACACAATCACCCCGCACAGTCTCACACTCACCCCGCACAGCCTCACACGCAGCCTCACACTCCCCACACTCATCCCACACACACCCCGCACAGCCTCACGCTCTAACCACACAGACTCACACTCACCCCGCACAGCCTCACACTCGCCCCGCACAGCCTCACACTCTCCACCCACAGCCACACACTCTCCACCCACAGCCTCACACTCTCCACCCACAGCCTCACAGTCACCACGCACAGCCTCACACTCATCCCACACAGCCTCACACTCACCCCACGCGGCCTCACACACACCCCACACTTACCCCACACAGCCTCACTCACCCACACAGCCTCACTCACACTCAACACTCAGCCCAAACCCAGCCTCACACTCACGCCACACAGCCACACAAACACCCCACACATAGCCTCACACTCACCCCCCCACAGCCTCACACTCACCCCACACAGAATCTCACACACACCATGCACTGCCTCATACACACCCCACACACACCCCACACACACCCCACACACACCCCACACACACCCCACACACACCCCACACACACCCCACACAGCCACAGACTCACAAAACTCACCCCACACAGCCTCACACTCACCTCAAACACGATACACACACATCCCGCAGAGCCTCAAATTCACACCGCACAGCCTCACACTCACCCTGCACAGCCTCACACTCACCCCGCACAGCCTCACACTCACCCAGCACAGCCTCACACTCACCCCGCACAGCCTCACACTCACCCCGCACAGCCTCTCACTCACCCCGCACAGCCTCACACTCACCCCGCACAGACTCACACTCACCCCGCACAGACTCACACTCACCCCGCACAACCTCAAACTCACCCCACATAGCCTAACGCTCAGCACACACAGCCTCACACACACCACACACAGCCTCACTCTCACACCACACACAGCATCACACTCACCACACAAAGACTCACACTCACCCACACAGCCTTACACACACTCCGTACACACCACACACAGCCTCACACTCACCCCGCACAGCCTCACACTCACCCCGCACAGCCTCACACACACTCCGCACAGCCTCACACTCACCCCGCACAGCCTCACACTCACCCCGCACAGCCTCACACTCACCCCGCACAGCCTCACACTCACCCCGCACAGCCTCACACTCACCCCGCACAGCCTCACACTCACCCCGCACAGCCTCACACTCACCCCGCACAGCCTCACACTCACCCCGCACAGCCTCACACTCACCCCGCACAGCCTCACACTCACCCCGCACAGCCTCACACACACCCCGCACAGCCACACACTCTCCACCCACAGCCACACACTCTCCACCCACAGCCACACACTCTCCACCCACAGCCACACACTCTCCACCCACAGCCTCACACTCTCCACCCACAGCCTCACACTCTTTACCCACAGCCTCACACTCTTTACCCACAGCCTCACACTCTTTACCCACAGCCTCACACTCTCCCCCCACAGCCTCACACTCTCCACCCACAGCCTCACACTCACCCTGCACAGCCTCACAGTCACCCCACGCGGCCTCTCACACACCCCACACTTACCCCACACAGCCTCACTCACCCACACAGCCTCACTCACACTCAACACTCAGCCCAAACCCAGCCTCACACTCACGCCACACAGCCACACAAACACCCCCCACATAGCCTCAAACTCACCCCCCCCACAGCCTCACACTCACCCCCCACAGCCTCACACTCACCCCCCACAGCCTCACACTCACCCCCCACAGCCTCACACTCACCCCCCACAGCCTCACACTCACCCCACACAGAATCTCACACACACCATGCACTGCCTCACGCACTGCCTCACACACACCCCACACACACCCCACACACACCCCACACACACACCCCACACACACACCCCACACACACACCCCACACTCACCAAACACACCCCACACTCACACCACACACACAAAACGCACCTCACACACACTTCACAAACACCCCCCACACCCCCAACACACACCCGCACAATCACCACACACAGCCACAGACTCTCAAAACTCACCCCACACAACCTCACACTCACCCACACCGCCTCACACTCAATCTACACATCCTCACACTCACCTCAAACACTATACACACACATCACGCAGAGCCTCAAATTCACACCACACAGCCTCACAATCACCACGCACAGCCTCACAATCACTCCGCACAGCCTCACACTCAACCCGCACAGCCTCACACTCAGCACACGCAGCGTCACACACACCCCACACAGCCTCACATACACCACAAACAGCCTCACACACACCCCACAGACTCACACTCACCTACACATCCTTGCACACACTCTGTACACACCCCACACAACTTCACACACACCACACACAGCCTCACAGTCACCCCACACAGCCTCACACTCACCCCACACAGCCTCACACTCACCCCACACAGCCTCACACTCACCCCACACAGCCTCACACTCACCCCACACAGCCTCACACTCACCCCACACAGCCTCACACTCACCCCACACAGCCTCACACTCTCCCGCTACCGCCTTACAGTCACCCCCTACAGCCTCGCACACAACCCACACAGCCTCACACTCACCCCACACAGCCTCACACTCTCCACCCACAGCCTCACACTCACCCCGCACAGCCTCACACGCACCCCACGCGGCCTCACACGCACCCCACACTTACCCCACACAGCCTCACTCTCTCTCAACACTCAGCCCAAACCCAGCCTCACACTCACGCCACACAGCCTCACAAACACTCCACACGTAGCCTCACACTCACACCCCCCACAGCTTCACACTCACCCCGCACAGCCTCACACTCACCCGCTACAGCCTTACACTCACCCGCTACAGCCTTACACTCACCCCACACAGCCTCACACTCACCCCACACAGCCTCACACTCACCCCACACAGCCTCACACTCACCCCTCACAGCCTCACACACAGCCAACACTCACACCACATAGCCTCACACTCAGCACACACAGCCTCACACACAACCCACACAGCCTCACACTCACACCACACACAGCCTCACAGGCACCCCACACAGCCTCACACACACCACACACAGCATCACAGTCAAACAACACAGCCTCTGATACACCCCACAAACCCTCACACACAGCTCACAAAGACTCACACTCACCCACACAGCCTTACACACACTCCGTGCACACCCCACACAAATTCACACACACCAAACACAGCCTCACACACACTCCACACTGCCTCTCACTCACCCCACACAGACTCACACACACCCCACAGCCTCACATTCACCCCCCACAGCCTCACACACACCACACACAGCCTCACTCTCACCCCACAGCCTCACACGCACCCCCCACATCCTCACACACACCACACACAGCCTCACACTCACACCACACAGCCTCACACACACTCCACACAGCCTCTCCCTCACCCCGCACAGCCTCACACACACCCCGCACAACCTCACACACACCCCGCACAGCCTCACACTCACCCCGCACAGCCTCACACTCACCCCGCACAGCCTCACACTCACCCCGCACAGCCTCACACTCACCCCGCACAGCCTCACACTCACCCCGCACAGCCTCACACTCACCCCGCACAGCCTCACACTCACCCCGCACAGCCTCACACTCACCCCGCACAGCCTCACACTCACCCCGCACAGCCTCACACTCACCCCGCACAGCCTCACACTCACCCCGCACAGCCTCACACTCACCCGCTACAGCCTCACACTCACCCGCTACAGCCTCACACTCACCCCGCACAGCCTCACACTCACCCCGCACAGCCTCACACTCTCCACCCACAGCCTCACACTCTCCACCCACAGCCTCACACTCTCCACCCACAGCCTCACACTCACCCCGCACAGCCTCACAGTCACCCCACGCGGCCTCACACACACCCCACACTTACCCCACAAAGCCTCACTCACCCACACAGCCTCACTCACACTCAACACTCAGCCCAAACCCAGCCTCACACTCATGCCACACAGCCTCACAAACACCCCCCACATAGCCTCACACTCACCCCCCCCACAACCTCACACTCACCCCCCACAGCCTCAAACTCTCCCCCCACAGCCTCACACTCACGCCCCACAGCCTCACACTCACGCCCCACAGCCTCACACTCACCCCCCACAGCCTCACACTCACCCCCCACAGCCTCACACTCACCCCACTCAGAATCTCACACACACCATGCACTGCCTCACACACACCCCACACACACCCCACACACCTCACACACCCCACACAACCTAACACACACCTCACACTCACCCCACACAGCCTCACACTCACCCCACACAGCCTCACACTCACCCCACACAGCCTCACACTCACCCCACACAGCCTCACACTCACCCCACACAGCCTCACACTCACCCCACACAGCCTCACACTCACCCCACACAGCCTCACACTCACCCCACACAGCCTCACACTCACACCACACAGCCTCACACTCACACCACACAGCCTCACACTCACCCCACACAGCCTCACACTCACCCCACACAGCCTCACACTCACCCCACACAGCCTCACACTCACCTCAAACACTGTACACACACATCTCGCACAGCCTCACACACACCCCACACAGCCTCACACACACCCCACACAGCCACTCAACACACACAACCTCACACTCACCCCACACAACCTCACACTCACCCCACACACAACCTCACACTCACCCCACACACAACCTCACACTCACCCCACACACAACCTCACACTCACCCCACACACAACCTCACACTCACCCCACACACAACCTCACACTCACCCCACACACAACCTCACACTCACCCCACACACAACCTCACACTCACCCCACACACAACCTCACACTCACCCCACACAGCCTCACACTCACTCCAAACAACCCACACATAGCCTCACACTCACCCCACGCACAGACTCGCACACACCGCACACAACCTCACACTCACCCCACACACCATATTCACCCCACACACACGCCACACTCATCCCAGACACACCACACAGCCTGACAATCACCCCGCACAGTCTCACACTCACCCCGCACAGCCTCACACACACCACACACAGCCTCACACACACCACACACAGCCTCACACTCACCCCACAGCCTCACACGCACCCCCCACATCCTCACACACACCACCCGCAGCCTCACTCTCACCCCACACAGTCTCTCACACACCCGACACTCACCCCACACAGCATCACACTCACTCAACACAGGCTCTGATACACCCCACACACCCTCACACACAGCCCACAAAGACTCACACTCACCCACACAGCCTTACACACACTCCATGCACACCCCACACAAATTCACACACACCAAACACAGCCTCACACACACTCCACACAGCCTCTCACTCACCCCACACAGCCTCACACACACCCCACAGCCTCACATTCACCCCCCACAGCCTCACATTCACCCCCCACAGCCTCACATTCACCCCCCACAGCCTCACATTCACCCCCCACAGCCTCACACTCACCCCCCACAGCCTCACACACACCACACACAGCCTCACTCTCACCCCACAGCCTCACACGCACCCCCCACATCCTCACACACACCACACGCAGCCTCACTCTCACCCCACACAGTCTCTCACACACCCGACACTCACCCCACACAACCTAACGCACACATCACACACACCCCACAGAGTCTCACACTCACCCCACACAGCCTCACACTCATCAGACACAGCCTCACACTCACCCCACACAGCCTCACACTCACCCCCACACAGCCTCACACTCACCCCACACAGCCTCACACTCACCTCAAACACTGTACACACACATCCCGCACAGCCTCACACACACCCCAGACAGCCACACAACACACACAACCTCACACTCACCCCACACAACCTCACACTCACCCCTCACAACCTCACACTCACCCCACACACAACCTCACACTCACCCCACACACAACCTCACACTCACTCCAAACAACCCACACATAGCCTCAAACTCACCCCACGCACAGACTCGCACACACCGCACACAACCTCACACTCACCCCACACACAACCTCACACTCACCCCACACACAACCTCACACTCACTCCAAACAACCCACACATAGCCTCAAACTCACCCCACGCACAGACTCGCACACACCGCACACAACCTCACACTCACCCCACACACACCATATTCACCCAACACACACGCCACACTCATCCCAGACACCCCACACAGCCTCACAATCACACCGCACAGTCTCACACTCACCCCGCACAGCCTCACACACACCACACACAGCCTCACTCTCACCCCACAGCCTCACACGCACCCCCCACATCCTCACACACACCACACGCAGCCTCACTCTCACCCCACACAGCCTCACTCACCCACACAGCCTCACTCACACTCAACACTCAGCCCAAACCCAGCCTCACACTCACGCCACACAGCCTCACAAACACCCCACACATAGCCTCACACTCACCCCCCCATAGCCTCACACTCACCCCCCACAGCCTCACACTCACCCCACACAGAATCTCACACACACCATGCACTGCCTCATACACACCCCACACAAACCACACAACAAACCCCACACACACCCCACACTCACCACACACTCACCCCACACTCACCAAACACACACCCCCCACACCCCCAACACTCACCACACACAGCCACAGACTCACAAAACTCACCCGACACAACCTCACACTCACCCACACAGACTCACACTCAATCTACAAAGCCTCACACTCACCTCAAACACTATACACACACATCCCGCAGAGCCTCAAATTCACACCGCACAGCCTCACACTCACCCTGCACAGCCTCACACTCACCCCGCACAGCCTCACACTCACCCCGCACAGCCTCACACTCACCCCGCAAAGCCTCACACTCACCCCGCACAGCCTCACTCACCCCGCACAGCCTCACACTCACCCGCTACAGCCTTACACTCACCCGCTACAGCCTTACACTCACCCCACACAGCCTCACACTCACCCCACACAGCCTCACACTCACACCACACAGCCTCACACTCACCCCTCACAGCCTCACACACATCCCACACTCACACCACATAGCCTCACACTCAGCACACACAGCCTCACACTCACACCACACACAGCCTCACAGTCACCCCACACAGCCTCACACACACCACACACAGCCTCACAGTCACCCCACACAGCCTCACACTCACCCCACACAGCCTCACTCACACTCCACACAGCCTCTTACACACACCCCACACAGCCTCACACACACCCCGCACAGCCTCACACTCACCCCGCACAGCCTCACACTCACCCCGCACAGCTTCACACTCACCCGCTACAGCCTTACACTCTCCCCCTACAGCCTCACACACACCCCACACAGCCTCACACTCACCCCACACAGCCTCACACTCTCCACCCACAGCCACTCACTCTCCACCCACAGCCTCACACTCTCCACCCACAGCCTCACACTCTCCACCCACAGCCTCACACTCTCCACCCACAGCCTCACACTCACACCACACAGCCTCACACTCACACCACACAGCCTCACAATCACCCCACGCTGCCTCGCCCACACCCCACAGCCTCACACTCACCCCCCCACAGCCTCACACTCATCGCCCACAGCCTCACACTCACCCCCCACAGCCTCACACTCACCCCCCACAGCCTCACACTCACCCCCCACAGCCTCACAATCACCCCCCACAGCCTCACACTCACCCCCCACAGCCTCACACTCACACCACACAGCCTCACAATCACCCAACGCTGCCTCGCCCACACCCCACAGCCTCACACTCACCCCCCCACAGCCTCACACTCACCGCCCACAGCCTCACACTCACCGCCCACAGCCTCACACTCACCGCCCACAGCCTCACACTCACCCCCCACAGCCTCACACTCACCCCCCACAGCCTCACACTCACCCCCCACAGCCTCACACTCACCCCACACAGCCTCAAACTCACCCCACACAGCCTCACACTCACCCCCCACAGCCTCACACTCACCCCCCACAGCCTCACACTCACCCCCCACAGCCTCACACTCACCCCACACAGCCTCACACTCACCCCACACAGCCTCACACTCACCCCACACAGCCTCACACTCACCCCAAACAGAATCTCACACACACAGCCACACAAACCAAACACACCCCGCACACACCCCGCACACACCCCACACTCACCCCACACAAACCACCACACACACCCCACACACACCCCATACACACCCCACACTCACCCCACACACACCCCACACACACACCCCACACACACACCCCACACACACCCCACACATTCCCCACACTCACCAAACACACTCCAAACTCACCCCACACACAAAACAGACCTCACACACACCCCCCACACCCCCAACACACACCCGCACACTCACCACACACAGCCACAGACTCACAAAACTCACCCCACACAACCTCACACTCACCCACACAGAATCACACTCACCACAAACACTATACACACACATCCCGCAGAGCCTCAAATTCACACCGCACAGCCTCACACTCACCACGCACAGCCTCACAATCACCCCGCACAGCCTCACACTCACCCCGCACAGCCTCACACTCACCCCGCACAGCCTCACACTCACCCCGCACAGCCTCACAATCACCCCGCACAGCCTCACACTCACCCCGCACAGCCTCACACTCACCCCGCACAGCCTCACACTCACCCCCCACATCCTCACACTCACCCCCCACATCCTCACACTCACCCCCCACATCCTAACACTCACCCCGCACAGCCTCACACTCAATCTACACATTCTCACACTCACCTCAAACACTATACTCACACATCCTGCACAGCCTCACACTCACCCCGCACAGCCTCACACTCACCCCGCACAGCCTCACACTCACCCCGCACAGCCTTACACTCACCCCGCACAGCCGCACACTCACCCCGCACATCCTCACAATCACCCCGCACATCCTCACACTCACCCGCTACAGCCTTACACTCACCCGCTACAGCCTCACACTCACCCCACACAGCCTCACACTCACCCCACACAGCCTCACACTCACCCCACACAGCCTCACACTCACCTCATACAGCCTCACACTCACCCCACACAGCCTCACACAGCCCACACTCACACCACATAGCCTCACACTCAGCACACACAGCCTCACACACACAACACACACAGCCTCACACTCACAACACACACAGCCTCACACTCACAACACACACAGCCTCACACTCGCCCCACACAGCCTCACACGCACCACACACAGCATCACAGTCACCCCACACAGCCTCACATACACCCCACACACCCTCACACACACCCCACAATGACTTACACATACCCACACAGCCTTACACACACTCCACGCACACCCCACACAACTTCACACACACCACACTCATCCTCACACACACTCCACACAGCCTCTCACTCACCCCACACAGCCTCACACACACCCCGCACAGCCTCACGCTCACCCCGCACAGCCTCACGCTCACCCCGCACAGCCTCACGCTCACCCCACACACAAACTCACACTCACCCCACACACAACCTCACACTCACCCCACACACAAACTCACACTCACCCCACACACAAACTCACACTCACCCCACACACAAACTCACACTCACCCCACACAGCCTCACACTCACCCCACACAGCCTCACACTCACCCCACACAACATCACACTCACCCCACACAGCCTCACGCTCACCCCACACAGCCTCACACTCACCCCACACAGCCTCACTCACCCCACACAGCCTCACACTCACCCCACACACAAACTCACACTCACCCCACACACAACCTCACACTCACCCCACACACAATCTCACACTCACCCCACACACAAACTCACACTCACCCCACACACAACCTCACACTCACCCCACACAGCCTCACACTCACTCCAAACAACCCACACATAGCCTCACACTCACCCCACACACAGACTCACACACACCACACACACACGCCACACTCATCCCAGACACCCCACACAGCCTCACAATCACCCCGCACAGTCTCACACTCACCCCGCACAGCCTCACACACAGCCTCACACTCCACACACTCATCCCACACACACCCCGCACAGCCTCACGCTCACACCGCACAGCCTCATGCTCACCCCGCTCAGACTCACACTCACCCCGCACAGCCTCACACTCACCCCGCACAGCCTCACACTCACCCCGCACAGCCTCACACTCACCCCGCACAGCCTCACACTCACCCCGCACAGCCTCAGACTCACCCCGCACAGCCTCACACTCACCCCGCACAGCCTCACACTCACCCCGCACAGCCTCACACTCAGCACCCACAGCCTCACACACACCACACAAAGCTTCACTCTCACACCACAACACAGCATCACACACACCCCACAAAGACTCACACTCACCCACACAGCCTTACACACACTCCGTACACACCCCTCACAACTTCAGACACACCTCACACAGCCTTTCACTCACCCCACACAGCCTCACTCACACTCCACACAGCCTCTTACACACACCCCACACAGCCTCACACACACCCCACACAGCCTCACACACACCCCACACAGCTTCACACTCACCCGCTACAGCCTTACACTCTCCCCCTACAGCCTCACACACACCCCACACAGCCTCACACTCACCACCCACAGCCACTCACTCTCCACCCACAGCCTCTCACTCTCCACCCACAGCCTCACACTCTCCACCCACAGCCTCACTCTCTCCACCCACAGCCTCACACTCACCCCGCACAGCCTCACACTCACACCACACAGCCTCACAATCACCCCACGCGGCCTCGCCCACACCCCACAGCCTCACACTCACCCCCCACAGCCTCACACTCACCCCCCACAGCCTCACACTCACCCCCCACAGCCTCACACTCACCCCCCACAGCCTCACACTCACCCCCCACAGCCTCACACTCACCCCCCACAGCCTCACACTCTCCCCCCACAGCCTCACACTCTCCCCCCACAGCCTCACACTCACCCCCCACAGCCTCACACTCACCCCCCACAGCCTCACACTCACCCCGCACAGCCTCACACTCACCCCCCACATCCTCACACTCACCCCCCACATCCTCACACTCACCCCCCACATCCTAACACTCACCCCGCACAGCCTCACACTCAATCTACACATTCTCACACTCACCTCAAACACTATACTCACACATCCTGCACAGCCTCACACTCACCCCGCACAGCCTCACACTCACCCCGCACAGCCTCACACTCACCCCGCACAGCCTTACACTCACCCCGCACAGCCGCACACTCACCCCGCACATCCTCACAATCACCCCGCACATCCTCACACTCACCCGCTACAGCCTTACACTCACCCGCTACAGCCTCACACTCACCCCACACAGCCTCACACTCACCCCACACAGCCTCACACTCACCCCACACAGCCTCACACTCACCTCATACAGCCTCACACTCACCCCACACAGCCTCACACAGCCCACACTCACACCACATAGCCTCACACTCAGCACACACAGCCTCACACACACAACACACACAGCCTCACACTCACAACACACACAGCCTCACACTCACAACACACACAGCCTCACACTCGCCCCACACAGCCTCACACGCACCACACACAGCATCACAGTCACCCCACACAGCCTCACATACACCCCACACACCCTCACACACACCCCACAATGACTTACACATACCCACACAGCCTTACACACACTCCACGCACACCCCACACAACTTCACACACACCACACTCATCCTCACACACACTCCACACAGCCTCTCACTCACCCCACACAGCCTCACACACACCCCGCACAGCCTCACGCTCACCCCGCACAGCCTCACGCTCACCCCGCACAGCCTCACGCTCACCCCACACACAAACTCACACTCACCCCACACACAACCTCACACTCACCCCACACACAAACTCACACTCACCCCACACACAAACTCACACTCACCCCACACACAAACTCACACTCACCCCACACAGCCTCACACTCACCCCACACAGCCTCACACTCACCCCACACAACATCACACTCACCCCACACAGCCTCACGCTCACCCCACACAGCCTCACACTCACCCCACACAGCCTCACTCACCCCACACAGCCTCACACTCACCCCACACACAAACTCACACTCACCCCACACACAACCTCACACTCACCCCACACACAACCTCACACTCACCCCACACACAATCTCACACTCACCCCACACACAAACTCACACTCACCCCACACAGCCTCACACTCACTCCAAACAACCCACACATAGCCTCACACTCACCCCACACACAGACTCACACACACCACACACACACGCCACACTCATCCCAGACACCCCACACAGCCTCACAATCACCCCGCACAGTCTCACACTCACCCCGCACAGCCTCACACACAGCCTCACACTCCACACACTCATCCCACACACACCCCGCACAGCCTCACGCTCACACCGCACAGCCTCATGCTCACCCCGCTCAGACTCACACTCACCCCGCACAGCCTCACACTCACCCCGCACAGCCTCACACTCACCCCGCACAGCCTCACACTCACCCCGCACAGCCTCAGACTCACCCCGCACAGCCTCACACTCACCCCGCACAGCCTCACACTCACCCCGCACAGCCTCACACTCAGCACCCACAGCCTCACACACACCACACAAAGCTTCACTCTCACACCACAACACAGCATCACACACACCCCACAAAGACTCACACTCACCCACACAGCCTTACACACACTCCGTACACACCCCTCACAACTTCAGACACACCTCACACAGCCTTTCACTCACCCCACACAGCCTCACTCACACTCCACACAGCCTCTTACACACACCCCACACAGCCTCACACACACCCCACACAGCCTCACACACACCCCACACAGCTTCACACTCACCCGCTACAGCCTTACACTCTCCCCCTACAGCCTCACACACACCCCACACAGCCTCACACTCACCACCCACAGCCACTCACTCTCCACCCACAGCCTCTCACTCTCCACCCACAGCCTCACACTCTCCACCCACAGCCTCACTCTCTCCACGCACAGCCTCACACTCACCCCGCACAGCCTCACACTCACACCACACAGCCTCACAATCACCCCACGCGGCCTCGCCCACACCCCACAGCCTCACACTCACCCCCCACAGCCTCACACTCACCCCCCACAGCCTCACACTCACCCCCCACAGCCTCACACTCACCCCCCACAGCCTCACACTCACCCCCCACAGCCTCACACTCACCCCCCACAGCCTCACACTCTCCCCCCACAGCCTCACACTCTCCCCCCACAGCCTCACACTCACCCCCCACAGCCTCACACTCACCCCCCACAGCCTCACACTCACCCCCCACAGCCTCACACTCACCCCGCACAGCCTCACACTCAGCCCCCACAGCCTCACACTCAGCCCCCACAGCCTCACACTCAGCCCCCACAGCCTCACACTCAGCCCCCACAGCCTCACACTCAGCCCCCACAGCCTCACACTCACCCCCCACAGCCTCACACTCACCCCCCACAGCCTCACACTCACCCCCCACAGCCTCTCACACACCCCCCACAGCCTCACACTCACCCCCCACAGCCTCAAACTCACCCCACACAGCCTCACACTCACCCCACACACACACCCAGAACACCCCACACACACACAACAGAATCTCACACACACCATGCACTGCCTCACACACACCCCACACAAACCAAACACACCCCGCACACACCCCGCACTCACCCCGCACACACCCCGCACACACCCCGCACACTCACCCCGCACACTCACCCCGCACACAAACCAAACACACCCCACACACACCCCACACAAACCACACACACACCCCACACACTCCCCACACACTCCCCACACACACACCCCGCACACACACCCCGCACACACACCCCACACACACACCCCACACACACACCCCACACACACCCCACACATTCCCCACACTCACCAAACACACCCCAAACTCACCCCACACACAAAACACACCTCACACACACCCCCCACACCCCCAACACACACCCGCACACTCACCACACTCAGCCACAGACTCACAAAACTCACCCACACAGCCTCACACTCACCCACACAGACTCACACTCAGTCCGCACAACCTCACACTCACCCACACAGACTCACACTCATCTCAAACACTATACACACACATCCCGCAGAGCCTCAAATTCACACCGCACAGCCTCACACTCACCCCGCAAAGCCTCACACTAACCCTGCACAGCCTCACACTCAGTCCGCACAGCGTCACACTCACCCCGCACAGCCTCACACTCACCCCGCACAGCCTCACACTCACCCCGCACAGCCTCACACTCACCCCCCACATCCTCACACTCACCCACACAGCCTCACACTCAATCTACACAGCCTCACCCTCACCTCAAACACTATACTCACACATCCTGCACAGCCTCACACTCACCCCACACAGCCTTACACTCACCCCGCACAGCCTCACACTCACCCCGCACATCCTCACAATCACCCCGCACATCCTCACACTCACCCGCTACAGCCTCACACTCACCCGCTACAGCCTTACACTCACCGCTACAGCCTTACACTCACCCCCTAAAGCCTCACACTCACCCCACACAGCCTCACACTCACCCCACAAAGCCTCACACTCACCCCACACAGCCTCACACTCACCTCACACAGCCTCACAGTCACCTCATACAGCCTCACACTCACCCCACACAGCCTCAGACGCACCACACACAGCATCACAGTCACCCCACACAGCCTCACATACACCCCACACAACCTCACACACACCCCACAATGACTCACACATACCCACACAGCCTTACACACACTCCACGCACACCCCACACAACTTCACACACACCACACACATCCTCACACACACTCCACACAGCCTCTCACTCACCCCGCACAGCCTCACGCTCACCCCGCACAGCCTCACGCTCACCCCGCACAGCCTCACGCTCACCCCGCACAGCCTCACGCTCACCCCGCACAGCCTCACGCTCACCCCGCACAGCCTCACGCTCACCCCGCACAGCCTCACGCTCACCCCGCAGTGCCTCACGCTCACCCCGCACAGCCTCACGCTCACCACCCACAGCCTCACACTCACCACCCACAGCCTCACACTCACCCCGCACAGCCTCACACTCACCCCGCACAGCCTCACACTCACCCCGCACATGCTCACACTCACCCGCTACAGCCTTACACTCACCCGCTACAGCCTTACACACCCCCTAAAGCCTCACACTCACCCCACACAGCCTCACACTCACCCCACACAGCCTCACAGTCACCCCACACAGCCTGACACTCACCCCACACCGCCTCACACTCACCCCACACCGCCTCACACTCACCTCACACAGCCTCACACTCACCCCACACAGCCTCACACTCACCCCACACAGCCTCACACACAGCCCACACTCACACCACATAGCCTCACACTCACCCCACACAGCCTCACACTCACCCTACACAGCCTCACACACAGCCTCACACTCACACCACATAGCCTCACACTCAGCACACACAGCCTCACACTCAGCCCACACTCACACCACATAGCCTCACACTCACCCCACACAGCCTCACACTCACCCCACACAGCCTCACACACAGCCCACACTCACACCACATAGCCTCACACTCAGCACACACAGCCTCACACTCAGCACACACAGCCTCACACACAGCCCACCCTCACACCACATAGCCTCACACTCAGCACACACAGACTCACACACAACCCACACAGCCTCACACTCACAACACACACAGCCTCACAGTCACCCCACACAGCCTCACACGCACCACACACAGCATCACAGTCACCCCACACAGCCTCACATGCACCCCGCACAGCCTCACACTCAGTCCGCACAGCCTCACACTCAGTCCGCACAGCCTCACACTCATTCCGCACAGCCTCACACTCAGTCCGCACAGCCTCACACTCAGTCCGCACAGCCTCACACTCAGTCCGCACAGCCTCACACTCAGTCCGCACAGCCTCACACTCAGTCCGCTCAGCCTCACACTCAGTCCGTTCAGCCTCACACTCAGTCCGCTCAGCCTCACACTCACCCCGCACAGCCTCACACTCTCCCCGCACAGCCTCACACTCTCCCCGCACAGCCTCACACTCAGCCGCTACAGGCTCACACTCACCCCCCACAGCCTCACACTCACCCACAAAACCTCACACTCAATCTACTCAGCCTCACACTCACCAGAAAAACTATACACACACATCCCGCACAGCCTCAAACTCACCCTGCACAGCCTCACACTCACCCGCTACAGCCTCACACTCACCCGCTACAGCCTCACACTCACCCGCTACAGCCTCACACTCACCCCACACAGCCTCAAACTCACCCCACACAGCCTCACGCTCACCCCACACAGCCTCACACTCACCCCACACAGCCTCACACTCACCCCACACAGCCTCACACTCACCCCACACAGCCTCACACTCACCCCACACAAAAACTCACACTCACCCCACACACAAACTCACACTCACCCCACACACAACCTCACACTCACCCCACACACAACCTCACACTCACCCCACACACAACCTCACACTCACCCCACACACAACCTCACACTCACCCCACACACAAACTCACACTCATCCCACACACAACCTCACACTCACCCCACACAGCCTCACACTCACTCCAAACAACCCTCACATAGCTTCACACTCACCCCACACACAGACTCACACACACCACACACACACGCCACACTCATCCCAGACACCCCACACAGCCTCACAATCACCCCGCACAGTCTCACACTCACCCCGCACAGCCTCACACACAGCCTCACACTCCCCACACTCATCCCACACACACCCCGCACAGCCTCACGCTCACACCGCACAGCCTCACGCTCACCCCGCTCAGACTCACACTCACCCCGCTCAGACTCACACTCACCCCGCTCAGACTCACACTCACCCCGCACAGCCTCACACTCACCCCGCACAGCCTCACACTCACCCCGCACAGCCTCACACTCACCCCGCACAGCCTCACACTCACCCCGCACAGCCTCACACTCACCCCGCACAGCCTCACACTCACCCCGCACAGCCTCACACTCACCCCGCACAGCCTCACACTCAGCACCCACAGCCTCACACACACCACACAAAGCTTCACTCTCACACCACAACACAGCATCACACACACCCCACAAAGACTCACACTCACCCACACAGCCTTACACACACTCCGTACACACCCCTCACAACTTCAGACACACCTCACATAGCCTCACACTCACCCCACACAGCCTCACTCACACTCCACACAGCCTCTTACACACACCCCACACAGCATCACACACACCCCGCACAGCCTCACACTCACCACGCACAGCCTCACACTCACCCCGCACAGCTTCACACTCACCCGCTACAGCCTTACACTCTCCCCCTACTGCCTCACACACACCCCACACAGCCTCACACTCACCCCACACAGCCTCACACTCACCCCACACAGCCTCACTCTCTCCACCCACAGCCACTCGCTCTCCACCCACAGCCTCACACTCTCCACCCACAGCCTCACACTCTCCACCCACAGCCTCACACTCACCCCGCACAGCCTCACACTCACACCACACAGCCTCACAATCACCCCACGCGGCCTCGCCCACACCCCACAGCCTCACACTCACCCCCCACAGCCTCACACTCACCCCCCACAGACTCACACTCACCCCCCACAGCCTCACACTCACCCCCCACAGCCTCACACTCACCCCCCACAGCCTCACACTCACCCCCCACAGCCTCACACTCACCCCCCACAGCCTCACACTCACCCCCCACAGCCTCACACTCACCCCCCACAGCCTCTCACTCACCCCCCACAGCCTCTCACTCACCCCCCACAGCCTCTCACACACACCCCACAGCCTCACACGCACCCCCCACAGCCTCAAACTCACCCCACACAGCCTCACACTCACCCCACACACACACCCAGAACACCCCACACACACACAACAGAATCTCACACACACCATGCACTGCCTCACACACACCCCACACACACACCCCACACACACACCCCACACACACACCCCACACACACACCCCACACACACCCCACACATTCCCCACACTCACCAAACACACCCCAAACTCACCCCACACACAAAACACACCTCACACACACCCCCCACACCCCCAACACACACCCGCACACTCACCACACACAGCCACAGACTCACAAAACTCACCCCACACAACCTCACACTCACCCACACAGACTCACACTCATCTCAAACACTATACACACACATCCCGCAGAGCCTCAAATTCACACCGCACAGCCTCACACTCACCACGCACAGCCTCACAATCACCCCGCACAGCCTCACACTCACCCCGCACAGCCTCACACTCACCCCGCAAAGCCTCACACTCACCCTGCACAGCCTCACACTCAGTCCGCACAGCCTCACACTCAGTCCGCACAGCCTCACACTCAGTCCGCACAGCCTCACACTCAGTCCGCTCAGCCTCACACTCAGTCCGCTCAGCCTCACACTCAGTCCGCTCAGCCTCACACTCAGTCCGCTCAGCCTCACACTCTCCCCGCACAGCCTCACACTCTCCCCGCACAGCCTCACACTCAGCCGCTACAGGCTCACACTCACCCACAAAACCTCACACTCAACCTACTCAGCCTCACACTCACCTCAAAAACTATACACACACATCCCGCACAGCCTCAAACTCACCCTGCACAGCCTCACACTCACCCCGCACAGCCTCACACTCACCCGCTACAGCCACACTCACCCGCTACAGCCTCACACTCACCCCACACAGCCTCAAACTCACCCCACACAGCCTCACACACAGTCCACACTCACACCACATGGCCTCGAACTCACCCCCCACAGCCTCACACTCACCCCCCTCAGCCTCACATTCACCCCCCACAGCCTCACACTCACCCCCTACAGCCTCAAACTCCCCGCCCACAGCCTCACACACACCACACACAGCCTCACACACACCACACACAGCCTCACACACACCTCACACACACCCCACAGTGTCTCACACTCACCCCACAGTGTCTCACACTCACCCCACACAGCCTCACACTCACCCCACACAGCCTCACACTCACCCCACACAGCCTCACACTCACCCCACACAGCCTCACACTCACCCCACACAGCCTCACACTCACCCCACAAAGCCTCACACTCACCCCACACAGCCTCACACTCACCTCATACAGCCTCACACTCACCCCACACAGCCTCACACAGCCCACACTCACACCACATAGCCTCACACTCAGCACACACAGCCTCACACACAACCCACACAGCCTCACACTCACAACACACACAGCCTCACACTCACAACACACACAGCCTCACACTCGCCGCACACAGCCTCACACGCACCACACACAGCATCACAGTCACCCCACACAGCCTCACATACACCCCACACACCCTCACACACACCCCACAATGACTCACACATACCCACACACCCTTACACACACTCCACGCACACCCCACACAACTTCACACACACCACACTCATCCTCACACACACTCCACACAGCCTCTCACTCACCCCACACAGCCTCACACACACCCCACACAGCCTCACACTCACCCCGCACAGCCTCAGACTCACCCCGCACAGCCTCACACTCACCCCGCACAGCCTCACACTCACCCCGCACAGCCTCACACTCACCCCGCACAGCCTCACACTCACCCCGCACAGCCTCACACTCAGCACCCACAGCCTCACACACACCAAACAAAGCTTCACTCTCACACCACAACACAGCATCACACACACCCCACAAAGACTCACACTCACCCACACAGCCTTACACACACTCCGTACACACCCCTCACAACTTCAGACACACCTCACACAGCCTCACACTCACCCCACACAGCCTCACTCACACTCCACACAGCCTCTTACACACACCCCACACAGCCTCACACACACCCCGCACAGCCTCACACACACCCCGCACAGCCTCACACTCACCCCGCACAGCCTCACACTCACCCCGCACAGCCTCACACTCACCCCGCACAGCTTCACACTCACCCGCTACAGCCTTACACTCTCCCCCTACTGCCTCACACAAACCCCACACAGCCTCACACTCACCCCACACAGCCTCACACTCTCCACCCACAGCCACTCACTCTCCACCCACAGCCTCTCACTCTCCACCCACAGCCTCACACTCTCCACCCACAGCCTCACACTCACCCCGCACAGCCTCACACTCACACCACACAGCCTCACAATCAGCCCACGCGGCCTCGCCCACACCCCACAGCCTCACACTCACCCCCCACAGACTCACACTCACCCCCCACAGCCTCACACTCACCCCCCACAGCCTCACACTCACCCCCCACAGCCTCTCACACACACCCCACAGCCTCACACTCACCCCCCACAGCCTCAAACTCACCCCACACAGCCTCACACTCACCCCACACACACACCCAGAACACCCCACACACACACAACAGAATCTCACACACACCATGCACTGCCTCACACACACCCCACACACACACCCCACACACACACCCCACACACACACCCCACACACACACCCCACACACACACCCCACACTCACCAAACACACCCCAAACTCACCCCACACACAAAACACACCTCACACACACCCCCCACACCCCCAACACACACCCGCACACTCACCACACACAGCCACAGACTCACAAAACTCACCCCACACAACCTCACACTCACCCACACAGTCTCACACTCATCTCAAACACTATACACACACATCCCGCAGAGCCGCAAATTCACACCGCACAGCCTCACACTCACCACGCACAGCCTCACACTCACCCCACACAGCCTCACACTCACCCCGCACAGCCTCACACTCACCCCGCAAAGCCTCACACTCACCCTGCACAGCCTCACACTCAGTCCGCACAGCCTCACACTCACCCCGCACAGCCTCACACTCACCCCGCACAGCCTCACACTCACCCCGCACAGCCTCACACTCACCCACACAGCCTCACACTCAATCTACACAGCCTCACCCTCACCTCAAACACTATACTCACACATCCTGCACAGCCTCACACTCACCCCGCACAGCCTCACACTCACCCCGCACATCCTCACAATCACCCCGCACATCCTCACACTCACCCGCTACAGCCTTACACTCACCCGCTACAGCCTTACACTCACCCCCTAAAGCCTCACACTCACCCCACACAGCCTCACACTCACCCCACAAAGCCTCACACTCACCCCACACAGCCTCACACTCACCTCACACAGCCTCACAGTCACCTCATACAGCCTCACACTCACCCCACACAGCCTCACACACAGCCCACACTCACACCACATAGCCTCACACTCAGCACACACAGCCTCACACACAACCCACACAGCCTCACACTCACAACCCACACAGCCTCACACTCACAACACACACAGCCTCACACTCGCCCCACACAGCCTCAGACGCACCACACACAGCATCACAGTCACCCCACACAGCCTCACATACACCCCACACAACCTCACACACACCCCACAATGACTCACACATACCCACACAGCCTTACACACACTCCACGCACACCCCACACAACTTCACACACACCACACACATCCTCACACACACTCCACACAGCCTCTCGCTCACCCCGCACAGCCTCACGCTCACCCCGCACAGCCTCACGCTCACCCCGCACAGCCTCACGCTCACCCCGCACAGCCTCACGCTCACCCCGCACAGCCTCACACTCACCACCCACAGCCTCACACTCACCCCGCACAGCCTCACACTCACCACCCACAGCCTCACACTCACCCCGCACAGCCTCACACTCACCCCGCACAGCCTCACACTCACCCCGCACATGCTCACACTCACCCGCTACAGCCTTACACTCACCCGCTACAGCCTTACACTCACCCCCTAAAGCCTCACACTCACCCCACACAGCCTCACACTCACCCCACACAGCCTCACACTCACCCCACACAGCCTCACACTCACCCCACACAGCCTCACAGTCACCCCACACAGCCTCACACTCACCCCAGACAGCCTCACACTCACCCCACACCGCCTCACACTCACCTCACACAGCCTCACACTCACCCCACACAGCCTCACACTCACCCCACACAGCCTCACACTCATCCCACACAGCCTCACACACAGCCCACACTCACACCACATAGCCTCACACTCAGCACACACAGCCTCACACTCACCCCACACAGCCTCACACTCACAACACACACAGCCTCACAGTCGCCCCACACAGCCTCACACGCACCACACACAGCATCACAGTCACCCCACAGAGCCTCACATACACCCCACACACCCTCACACTCAGTCCGCACAGCCTCTCACTCAGTCCGCACAGCCTCTCACTCAGTCCGCACAGCCTCACACTCAGTCCGCACAGCCTCACACTCAGTCCGCACAGCCTCACACTCAGTCCGCACAGCCTCACACTCAGTCCGCACAGCCTCACACTCAGTCCGCACAGCCTCACACTCAGTCCGCACAGCCTCACACTCAGTCCGCACAGCCTCACACTCTCCCCGCACAGCCTCACACACACCACACACAGCCTCACACACACCACACACAGCCTCACACACACCTCACACACACCCAACAGTGTCTCACACTCACCCCACAGTGTCTCACACTCACCCCACACAGCCTCACACTCACCCCACACAGCCTCACACTCACCCCACACAGCCTCACACTCACCCCACACAGCCTCACACTCACCCCACACAGCCTCACACTCACCCCACAAAGCCTCACACTCACCCCACACAGCCTCACACTCACCTCATACAGCCTCACACTCACCCCACACAGCCTCACACAGCCCACACTCACACCACATAGCCTCACACTCAGCACACACAGCCTCACACACAACCCACACAGCCTCACACTCACAACACACACAGCCTCACACTCACAACACACACAGCCTCACACTCGCCGCACACAGCCTCACACGCACCACACACAGCATCACAGTCACCCCACACAGCCTCACATACACCCCACACACCCTCACACACACCCCACAATGACTCACACATACCCACACACCCTTACACACACTCCACGCACACCCCACACAACTTCACACACACCACACTCATCCTCACACACACTCCACACAGCCTCTCACTCACCCCACACAGCCTCACACACACCCCACACAGCCTCACACTCACCCCGCACAGCCTCAGACTCACCCCGCACAGCCTCACACTCACCCCGCACAGCCTCACACTCACCCCGCACAGCCTCACACTCAGCACCCACAGCCTCACACACACCAAACAAAGCTTCACTCTCACACCACAACACAGCATCACACACACCCCACAAAGACTCACACTCACCCACACAGCCTTACACACACTCCGTACACACCCCTCACAACTTCAGACACACCTCACACAGCCTCACACTCACCCCACACAGCCTCACTCACACCCCGCACAGCCTCACACACACCCCGCACAGCCTCACACACACCCCGCACAGCCTCACACTCACCCCGCACAGCCTCACACTCACCCCGCACAGCTTCACACTCACCCGCTACAGCCTTACACTCTCCCCCTACTGCCTCACACAAACCCCACACAGCCTCACACTCACCCCACACAGCCTCACACTCTCCACCCACAGCCACTCACTCTCCACCCACAGCCTCTCACTCTCCACCCACAGCCTCACACTCACCCCGCACAGCCTCACACTCACACCACACAGCCTCACAATCAGCCCACGCGGCCTCGCCCACACCCCACAGCCTCACACTCACCCCCCACAGCCTCACACTCACCCCCCACAGCCTCACACTCACCCCCCACAGCCTCTCACACACACCCCACAGCCTCACACTCACCCCCCACAGCCTCAAACTCACCCCACACAGCCTCACACTCACCCCACACACACACCCAGAACACCCCACACACACACAACAGAATCTCACACACACCATGCACTGCCTCACACACACCCCACACACACACCCCACACACACACCCCACACACACACCCCACACACACACCCCACACACACACCCCACACTCACCAAACACACCCCAAACTCACCCCACACACAAAACACACCTCACACACACCCCCCACACCCCCAACACACACCCGCACACTCACCACACACAGCCACAGACTCACAAAACTCACCCCACACAACCTCACACTCACCCACACAGTCTCACACTCATCTCAAACACTATACACACACATCCCGCAGAGCCGCAAATTCACACCGCACAGCCTCACACTCACCACGCACAGCCTCACACTCACCCCACACAGCCTCACACTCACCCCGCACAGCCTCACACTCACCCCGCAAAGCCTCACACTCACCCTGCACAGCCTCACACTCAGTCCGCACAGCCTCACACTCACCCCGCACAGCCTCACACTCACCCCGCACAGCCTCACACTCACCCCGCACAGCCTCACACTCACCCACACAGCCTCACACTCAATCTACACAGCCTCACCCTCACCTCAAACACTATACTCACACATCCTGCACAGCCTCACACTCACCCCGCACAGCCTCACACTCACCCCGCACATCCTCACAATCACCCCGCACATCCTCACACTCACCCGCTACAGCCTTACACTCACCCGCTACAGCCTTACACTCACCCCCTAAAGCCTCACACTCACCCCACACAGCCTCACACTCACCCCACAAAGCCTCACACTCACCCCACACAGCCTCACACTCACCTCACACAGCCTCACAGTCACCTCATACAGCCTCACACTCACCCCACACAGCCTCACACACAGCCCACACTCACACCACATAGCCTCACACTCAGCACACACAGCCTCACACACAACCCACACAGCCTCACACTCACAACCCACACAGCCTCACACTCACAACACACACAGCCTCACACTCGCCCCACACAGCCTCAGACGCACCACACACAGCATCACAGTCACCCCACACAGCCTCACATACACCCCACACAACCTCACACACACCCCACAATGACTCACACATACCCACACAGCCTTACACACACTCCACGCACACCCCACACAACTTCACACACACCACACACATCCTCACACACACTCCACACAGCCTCTCGCTCACCCCGCACAGCCTCACGCTCACCCCGCACAGCCTCACGCTCACCCCGCACAGCCTCACGCTCACCCCGCACAGCCTCACGCTCACCCCGCACAGCCTCACACTCACCACCCACAGCCTCACACTCACCACCCACAGCCTCACACTCACCCCGCACAGCCTCACACTCACCCCGCACAGCCTCACACTCACCCCGCACATGCTCACACTCACCCGCTACAGCCTTACACTCACCCGCTACAGCCTTACACTCACCCCCTAAAGCCTCACACTCACCCCACACAGCCTCACACTCACCCCACACAGCCTCACACTCACCCCACACAGCCTCACACTCACCCCACACAGCCTCACAGTCACCCCACACAGCCTCACACTCACCCCAGACAGCCTCACACTCACCCCACACCGCCTCACACTCACCTCACACAGCCTCACACTCACCCCACACAGCCTCACACTCACCCCACACAGCCTCACACTCATCCCACACAGCCTCACACACAGCCCACACTCACACCACATAGCCTCACACTCAGCACACACAGCCTCACACTCACCCCACACAGCCTCACACTCACAACACACACAGCCTCACAGTCGCCCCACACAGCCTCACACGCACCACACACAGCATCACAGTCACCCCACAGAGCCTCACATACACCCCACACACCCTCACACTCAGTCCGCACAGCCTCTCACTCAGTCCGCACAGCCCCTCACTCAGTCCGCACAGCCTCACACTCAGTCCGCACAGCCTCACACTCAGTCCGCACAGCCTCACACTCAGTCCGCACAGCCTCACACTCAGTCCGCACAGCCTCACACTCAGTCCGCACAGCCTCACACTCAGTCCGCACAGCCTCACACTCAGTCCGCACAGCCTCACACTCTCCCCGCACAGCCTCACACTCTCCCCGCACAGCCTCACACTCTCCCCGCACAGCCTCACACTCAGCCGCTACAGCCTCACACTCACCTCAAAAACTATACACACACATCCCGCACAGCCTCAAACTCACCCTGCACAGCCTCACACTCACCCCGCACAGCCTCACACTCACTCGCTACAGCCTCACACTCACCCCCTACAGCCTCACACTCACCTCACACAGCCTCAAACTCACCCCACACAGCCTCACACACAGTCCACACTCACACCACATGGCCTCGAACTCACCCCCCACAGCCTCACACTCACCCCCCTCAGCCTCACATTCACCCCCCACAGCCTCACACTCACCCCCTACAGCCTCAAACCCACCGCCCACAGCCTCACACACACCACACACAGCCTCACTCTAACCCCACACAGACTCTCACACACCCGACACGCACCCTGCACAACCTAACACTCACCCCACACAGCCTCACACACACCTCACACACACCCCACAGTGTCTCACACTCACCCCACAGTGTCTCACACTCACCCCACACAGCCTCACACTCACCCCACACAGCCTCACACTCACCCCACACAGCCTCACACTCACCCCACACAGCCTCACACTCAGCCCACACAGCCTCACACTCAGCACACACAGACTCACACTCAGCACACACAGACTCACACTCACCACCCACAGCCTCACACTCACCACCCACAGCCTCACACTCACCACCCACAGCCTCACACTCACCCCGCACAGCCTCACACTCACCCCGCACATGCTCACACTCACCCACTACAGCCTTACACTCACCCGCTACAGCCTTACACTCACCCCCTAAAGCCTCACACTCACCCCACACAGCCTCACACTCACCCCACACAGCCTCACACTCACCCCACACAGCCTCACAGTCACCCCACACAGCCTCACACTCACCCCAGACAGCCTCACACTCACCCCACACCGCCTCACACTCACCTCACACAGCCTCACACTCACCCCACACAGCCACAGACTCACAAAACTCACCCCACACAACCTCACACTCACCCACACAGACTCACACTCATCTCAAACACTATACACACACATCCCGCAGAGCCGCAAATTCACACCGCACAGCCTCACACTCACCACGCACAGCCTCACACTCACCCCGCACAGCCTCCCACTCACCCCGCACAGCCTCACACTCACCCCGCAAAGCCTCACACTCACCCTGCACAGCCTCACACTCAGTCCGCACAGCCTCACACTCACCCCGCACAGCCTCACACTCACCCCGCACAGCCTCACACTCACCCCCCACAACCTCACACTCACCCACACAGCCTCACACTCAATCTACACAGCCTCACCCTCACCTCAAACACTATACTCACACATCCTGCACAGCCTCACACTCACCCCGCACAGCCTCACACTCACCCCGCACATCCTCACAATCGCCCCGCACATCCTCACACTCACCCGCTACAGCCTTACACTCACCCGCTACAGCCTTACACTCACCCCCTAAAGCCTCACACTCACCCCACACAGCCTCACACTCACCCCACAAAGCCTCACACTCACCCCACACAGCCTCACACTCACCTCACACAGCCTCACAGTCACCTCATACAGCCTCACACTCACCCCACACAGCCTCACACACAGCAACACTCACACCACATAGCCTCACACTCAGCACACACAGCCTCACACACAACCCACACAGCCTCACACTCACAACCCACACAGCCTCACACTCACAACACACACAGCCTCACACTCACAACACACACAGCCTCACACTCACAACACACACAGCCTCACACTCGCCCCACACAGCCTCAGACGCACCACACACAGCATCACAGTCACCCCACACAGCCTCACATACACCCCACACAACCTCACACACACCCCACAATGACTCACACATACCCACACAGCCTTACACACACTCCACGCACACCCCACACAACTTCACACACACCACACACATCCTCACACACACTCCACACAGCCTCTCACTCACCCCGCACAGCCTCACGCTCACCCCGCACAGCCTCACGCTCACCCCGCACAGCCTCACGCTCACCCCGCACAGCCTCACGCTCACCCCGCACAGCCTCACGCTCACCCCGCACAGCCTCACGCTCACCACCCACAGCCTCACACTCACCCCGCACAGCCTCACACTCACCACCCACAGCCTCACACTCACCCCGCACAGCCTCACACTCACCCCGCACAGCCTCACACTCACCCCGCACATGCTCACACTCACCCGCTACAGCCTTACACTCACCCGCTACAGCCTTACACTCACCCCCTAAAGCCTCACACTCACCCCACACAGCCTCACACTCACCCCACACAGCCTCACACTCACCCCACACAGCCTCACACTCACCCCACACAGCCTCACACTCACCCCAGACAGCCTCACACTCACCCCACACCGCCTCACACTCACCTCACACAGCCTCACACTCACCCCACACAGCCTCACACTCACCCCACACAGCCTCACACTCACCCCACACAGCCTCACACACAGCCCACACTCACACCACATAGCCTCACACTCAGCACACACAGCCTCACACTCACCCCACACAGCCTCACACACAGCCCACACTCACACCACATAGCCTCACACTCAGCACACACAGACTCACACACAACCCACACAGCCTCACACTCACAACACACACAGCCTCACAGTCGCCCCACACAGCCTCACACGCACCACACACAGCATCACAGTCACCCCACAGAGCCTCACATACACCCCACACACCCTCACACTCAGTCCGCACAGCCTCTCACTGAGTCCGCACAGCCTCTCACTCAGTCCGCACAGCCTCACACTCAGTCCGCACAGCCTCACACTCAGTCCGCACAGCCTCACACTCAGTCTGCACAGCCTCACACTCAGTCCGCACAGCCTCACACTCAGTCCGCACAGCCACACACTCAGTCCGCTCAGCCTCACACTCACCCCGCACAGCCTCACACTCTCCCCGCACAGCCTCACACTCTCCCCGCACAGCCTCACACTCAATCTACTCAGCCTCACACTCACCTCAAAAACTATACACACACATCCCGCACAGCCTCAAACTCACCCTGCACAGCCTCACACTCACCCCGCACAGGCTCACACTCACCCCCCACAGCCTCACACTCACCCACAAAACCTCACACTCAATCTACTCAGCCTCACACTCACCTCAAAAACTATACACACACATCCCGCACAGCCTCAAACTCACCCTGCACAGCCTCACACTCACCCCGCACAGCCTCACACTCACTCGCTACAGCCTCACACTCACCCCCTACAGCCTCACACTCACCCCACACAGCCTCAAACTCACCCCACACAGCCTCACACACAGTCCACACTCACACCACATGGCCTCGAACTCACCCCCCACAGCCTCACACTCACCCCCCTCAGCCTCACATTCACCCCCCACAGCCTCACACTCACCCCCTACAGCCTCAAACTCACCGCCCACAGCCTCACACACACCACACACAGCCTCACTCTAACCCCACACAGACTCTCACACACCAGACACGCACCCTGCACAACCTAACACTCACCCCACACAGCCTCACACACACCTCACACACACCCCACAGTGTCTCACACTCACCCCACAGTGTCTCACACTCACCCCACACAGCCTCACACTCACCCCACACAGCCTCACACTCACCCCACACAGCCTCACACTCACCCCACACAGCCTCACACTCACCCCACACAGCCTCACACTCACCCCACACAGCCTCACACTCACCCCACACAGCCTCACACTCACCCCACACAGCCTCACACTCAGCCCACACAGCCTCACACTCAGCCCACACAGCCTCACACTCAGCCCACACAGCCTCACACTCACCGCACACAGCCTCACACTCACCCCACACAGCCTCACACTCACACCACACAGACTCACACTCACCCCACACACAACCTCACACTCACCCCACACAGCCTCATACTCACACCAAACAACCCACACATAGCCTCACACTCACCCCACACACAGACTCACACACACCCCACACAGCCTCACACTCACCCCACACACCCCATATTCACCCCACACACACCCCACACTCATCCCAGACAACCCACACAGCCTCACAATCACCCCGCACAGCCTCACGCTCACCCCGCACAGCCTCACGCTCACCCCGCACAGCCTCACGCTCACCCCGCACAGCCTCACGCTCACCCCGCACAGCCTCACGCTCACCCCACACAGCCTCACGCTCACCCCGCACTGCCTCACGCTCACCCCGCACTGCCTCACGCTCACCCCGCACAGCCTCACGCTCACCCCGCACAGCCTCACACTCAATCTACACAGCCTCACACTCACCTCAATCACTATACACACACATCCCGCAGAACCTCAAATTCACACCGCACAGCCTCACACTCACCCCGCACAGCCTCACACTCATCCCGCACAGCCCCACACTCACCCGCTACAGCCTTACACTCACCCGCTACAGCCTTACACTCACCCCCTAAAGCCTCACACTCACCCCACACAGCCTCACACTCACCCCACAAAGCCTCACACTCACCCCACACAGCCTCACACTCACCTCACACAGCCTCACAGTCACCTCATACAGCCTCACACTCACCCCACACAGCCTCACACACAGCCCACACTCACACCACATAGCCTCACACTCAGCACACACAGCCTCACACACAACCCACACAGCCTCACACTCACAACCCACACAGCCTCACACTCACAACACACACAGCCTCACACTCACAACACACACAGCCTCACACTCACAACACACACAGCCTCACACTCGCCCCACACAGCCTCAGACGCACCACACACAGCATCACAGTCACCCCACACAGCCTCACATACACCCCACACAACCTCACACACACCCCACAATGACTCACACATACCCACACAGCCTTACACACACTCCACGCACACCCCACACAACTTCACACACACCACACACATCCTCACACACACTCCACACAGCCTCTCACTCACCCCGCACAGCCTCACGCTCACCCCGCACAGCCTCACGCTCACCCCGCACAGCCTCACGCTCACCCCGCACAGCCTCACGCTCACCCCGCATAGCCTCACACTCACCACCCACAGCCTCACACTCACCCCGCACAGCCTCACACTCACCACCCACAGCCTCACACTCACCCCGCACAGCCTCACACTCACCCCGCACAGCCTCACACTCACCCCGCACATGCTCACACTCACCCGCTACAGCCTTACACTCACCCGCTACAGCCTTACACTCACCCCCTAAAGCCTCACACTCACCCCACACAGCCTCACACTCACCCCACACAGCCTCACACTCACCCCACACAGCCTCACAGTCACCCCACACAGCCTCACACTCACCCCAGACAGCCTCACACTCACCCCACACCGCCTCACACTCACCCCACACCGCCTCACACTCACCTCACACAGCCTCACACTCACCCCACACAGCCTCACACTCACCCCACACAGCCTCACACTCATCCCACACAGCCTCACACACAGCCCACACTCACACCACATAGCCTCACACTCAGCACACACAGCCTCACACTCACCCCACACAGCCTCACACACAGCCCACACTCACACCACATAGCCTCACACTCAGCACACACAGACTCACACACAACCCACACAGCCTCACACTCACAACACACACAGCCTCACAGTCGCCCCACACAGCCTCACACGCACCACACACAGCATCACAGTCACCCCACAGAGCCTCACATACACCCCACACACCCTCACACTCAGTCCGCACAGCCTCTCACTCAGTCCGCACAGCCTCTCACTCAGTCCGCACAGCCTCACACTCAGTCCGTACAGCCTCACACTCAGTCCGCACAGCCTCACACTCAGTCTGCACAGCCTCACACTCAGTCCGCACAGCCTCACACTCAGTCCGCACAGCCTCACACTCAGTCCGCTCAGCCTCACACTCACCCCGCACAGCCTCACACTCTCCCCGCACAGCCTCACACTCTCCCCGCACAGCCTCACACTCAATCTACTCAGCCTCACACTCACCTCAAAAACTATACACACACATCCCGCACAGCCTCAAACTCACCCTGCACAGCCTCACACTCACCCCGCACAGGCTCACACTCACCCCCCACAGCCTCACACTCACCCACAAAACCTCACACTCAATCTACTCAGCCTCACACTCACCTCAAAAACTATACACACACATCCCGCACAGCCTCAAACTCACCCTGCACAGCCTCACACTCACCCCGCACAGCCTCACACTCACTCGCTACAGCCTCACACTCACCCCCTACAGCCTCACACTCACCCCACACAGCCTCAAACTCACCCCACACAGCCTCACACACAGTCCACACTCACACCACATGGCCTCGAACTCACCCCCCACAGCCTCACACTCACCCCCCTCAGCCTCACATTCACCCCCCACAGCCTCACACTCACCCCCTACAGCCTCAAACTCACCGCCCACAGCCTCACACACACCACACACAGCCTCACTCTAACCCCACACAGACTCTCACACACCAGACACGCACCCTGCACAACCTAACACTCACCCCACACAGCCTCACACACACCTCACACACACCCCACAGTGTCTCACACTCACCCCACAGTGTCTCACACTCACCCCACACAGCCTCACACTCACCCCACACAGCCTCACACTCACCCCACACAGCCTCACACTCACCCCACACAGCCTCACACTCACCCCACACAGCCTCACACTCAGCCCACACAGCCTCACACTCAGCCCACACAGCCTCACACTCAGCCCACACAGCCTCACACTCAGCCCACACAGCCTCACACTCACCGCACACAGCCTCACACTCACCCCACACAGCCTCACACTCACACCACACAGACTCACACTCACCCCACACAGCCTCACACTCACCCCACACACAACCTCACACTCACCCCACACAGCCTCATACTCACTCCAAACAACCCACACATAGCCTCACACTCACCCCACACACAGACTCACACACACCCCACACAGCCTCACACTCACCCCACACACCCCATATTCACCCCACACACACCCCACACTCATCCCAGACAACCCACACAGCCTCACAATCACCCCGCACAGCCTCACGCTCACCCCGCACAGCCTCACGCTCACCCCGCACAGCCTCACGCTCACCCCGCACAGCCTCACGCTCACCCCGCACAGCCTCACGCTCACCCCACACAGCCTCACGCTCACCCCGCACTGCCTCACGCTCACCCCGCACTGCCTCACGCTCACCCCGCACAGCCTCACGCTCACCCCGCACAGCCTCACACTCAATCTACACAGCCTCACACTCACCTCAATCACTATACACACACATCCCGCAGAACCTCAAATTCACACCGCACAGCCTCACACTCATCCCGCACAGCCTCACACTCACCCTGCACAGCCTCACACTCACCCCGCACAGCCTTACACTCACCCCGCACAGCCTCACACTCACCCCGCACAGCCTCACACTCACCCCGCACAGCCTCACACTCACCCCGCACAGCCTCACACTCACCCCCTACAGCCTCACACTCACCCCGCGCAGCCTCACACTCACCCAACACAGCCTCACACTCACACCACACGGCCTCAAACTCACCCCGCACAGCCTCACGCTCACCCCACACAGCCTGACACTCACCCCGCACAGCCTCACACTCACCCCGCACAGCCTCACACTCACCCCGCACAGCCTCACGCTCACCCCACATCCTCACACTCACCCCACACAGCCTCACACTCACCCCGCACTGACTCACGCTCACCCCGCACAGCCTCACGCTCACCCCGCACAGCCTCAAGCTCACCCCGCACAGCCTCACACTCACCCCGCACAGCCTCACACTCACCCCGCACAGCCTCACGCTCACCCCGCACAGCCTCACGCTCACCCCGCACAGCCTCACACACACACCGCAAAGATGCACACTCACCCACACAGCCTCACACTCTCCACCCACAGCCTCACACGCTCCACCCACAGCCTCACACTCACCCCACACAGCCTCACTCACACTCAACACTCAGCCCAAACCCAGCCTCACACTCACGCCACACAGCCTCACAAACACCCCACACACAGCCTCACACTCACCCCCCCCCACAGCCTCACACTCACCCCCCACAGCCTCACACTCACACCCCACAGCCTCACACTCACCCCCCACAGCCTCACACTCTCCACCCACAGCCTCACACTCACCCCCCACAGCCTCACACTCACCCCCCACAGCCTCACACTCACCCCGCACAGGCTCACGCTCACCCAACACAAACCCCACACACACCCCACACACACCCCACCCAACACCACACACACGCCACACACGCCGCACACACGCCACTCACACGCCACACACACGCTTCTCACACCCCACTCACACCCCACACACACCCCGCACACACCCCACACAGCCACAGACTCACCCCACACACACCCCGCACACACCCCACACACACCCCACAAACACCCCACACACACCCCACACTCAACAAACACACCTCACACACACCCCCCACACCCCCAACACACACCCGCACACTCACCACACACAGCCACAGACTCACAAAACTCACCCCACACAACCTCACACTCACCCACACAGCCTCACACTCAATCTACACAGCCTCACACTCACCTCAAAACACTATACACACACATCCCGCAGAGCCTCAAATTCACACCGTACAGCCTCACACTCACCCCGCACAGCCTCACACTCACCCCGCACAGCCTCACACTCACCCCGCACAGCCTCACACTCACCCCCTACAGCCTCACACTCACCCCCTACAGCCTCACACTCACCCCACACAGCCTCACCCTCACCCCACACAGCCTCACACTCACCCCACATAGCCTCACACACAGTCCACACTCACACCACATGGCCTCACACTCTCCACCCACAGCCTCACACTCACCCCACACAGCCTCACACTCACCCCACACAGCCTCACACTCACCCCACACAGCCTCACACTCAGCTCAAACACTGTACACACACATCCCGCACAGCCTCACACACACCCCACACAGCCACACAACACACACAACCTCACACTCACCCCACACAACCTCACACTCACCCCGCACAGCCTCACGCTCACCCCGCACAGCCTCACGCTCACCCCGCACAGCCTCACGCTCACCCCGCACAGCCTCACGCTCACCCCGCACAGCCTCACGCTCACCCCGCACAGCCTCACGCTCACCCCGCACAGCCTCACGCTCACCCCGCACAGCCTCACGCTCACCCCGCACAGCCTCACGCTCACCCCGCACAGCCTCACGCTCACCCCGCACAGCCTCACGCTCACCCCGCACAGCCTCACACTCAGCACATACAGCCTCACAATCACTCCACACAGCCTCACATACAGCACAAACAGCCTCACACACACCCCACAAAGACACACACTCACCCACACAGCCTTAAACACACAGCAATCTCCCACACACCATGCACTGCCTCACAAACACCCAACACAAACCCCACACACACCTCACACACACCCCACACACGCCCCTCACACGCCCCACACACACCCCACACACGCCCCACACACACCCCACACACACCCCACACAGCCACAGACTCACAAAACTCACCCCACACAGCCTCACACACAGTCCACACTCACACCGCGCGGCCCCACGCTCAGCCCGCGCGGCCCCACGCTCAGCCCGCGCGGCCCCACGCTCAGCCCGCGCGGCCCCACGCTCAGCCCGCGCGGCCCCACGCTCAGCCCGCGCGGCCCCACGCTCAGCCCGCGCGGCCCCACGCTCAGCCCGCGCGGCCCCTCGCTCAGCCCGCGCGGCCCCACGCTCAGCCCGCGCGGCCCCACGCTCAGCCCGCGCGGCCCCACGCTCAGCCCGCGCGGCCCCACGCTCAGCCCGCGCGGCCCCACGCTCAGCCCGCGCGGCCCCACGCTCAGCCCGCGCGGCCCCACGCTCAGCCCGCGCGGCCCCACGCTCAGCCCGCGCGGCCCCACACTCAGCCCGCGCGGCCCCACGCTCAGCCCGCGCGGCCCCACGCTCAGCCCGCGCGGCCCCACGCTCAGCCCGCGCGGCCCCACGCTCAGCCCGCAATGCCCCACGCTCACCCCGCACAGCCTCACGCTCAGCCCGCACAGCCTCACGCTCAGCCCGCACAGCCTCACGCTCAGCCCGCACAGCCTCACACTCACCTCAATCACTATACACACACATCCCGCAGAACCTCAAATTCACACCGCACAGCCTCACACTCACCCCGCACAGCCTCACACTCATCCCGCACAGCCTCACACTCACCCCGCACAGCCTCACACTCACCCCGCACAGCCTCACACTCACCCCGCACAGCCTCACACTCACCTCAATCACTATACACACACATCCCGCAGAACCTCAAATTCACACCGCACAGCCTCACACTCACCCCGCACAGCCTCACACTCATCCCGCACAGCCTCACACTCACCCCGCACAGCCTCACACTCACCCCGCACAGCCTCACACTCACCCCGCACAGCCTCACACTCACCCCGCACAGCCTCACACTCAGTCCGCACAGCCTCACACTCAGTCCGCACAGACTCACACTCAGTCCGCACAGACTCACATTCAGTCCGCACAGCCTCACACTCACCCGCTACAGGCTCACACTCACTCCCCACAGCCTCACACTCACCCACAAAACCTCACACTCAATCTACTCAGCCTCACACTCACCTCAAAAACTATACACACACATCCCGCACAGCCTCAAACTCACCCTGCACAGCCTCACACTCACCCCGCACAGCCTCACACTCACTCGCTACAGCCTCACACTCACCCCCTACAGCCTCACACTCACCCCACACAGCCTCAAACTCACCCCACACAGCCTCACACACAGTCCACACTCACACCACATGGCCTCGAACTCACCCCCCACAGCCTCACACTCACCCCCCTCAGCCTCACATTCACCCCCCACAGCCTCACACTCACCCCCTACAGCCTCAAACTCACCGCCCACAGCCTCACACACACCACACACAGCCTCACTCTAACCCCACACAGACTCTCACACACCAGACACGCACCCTGCACAACCTAACACTCACCCCACACAGCCTCACACACACCTCACACACACCCCACAGTGTCTCACACTCACCCCACAGTGTCTCACACTCACCCCACACAGCCTCACACTCACCCCACACAGCCTCACACTCACCCCACACAGCCTCACACTCACCCCACACAGCCTCACACTCACCCCACACAGCCTCACACTCACCCCACACAGCCTCACACTCAGCCCACACAGCCTCACACTCACCGCACACAGCCTCACACTCACCCCACACAGCCTCACACTCACCCCCTACAGCCTCACACTCACCCCACACAGCCTCACCCTCACCCCACATAGCCTCACACACAGTCCACACTCACACCACATGGCCTCACACTCTCCACCCACAGCCTCACACTCACCCCACACAGCCTCACACTCACCCCACACAGCCTCACACTCACCCCACACAGCCTCACACTCAGCTCAAACACTGTACACACACATCCCGCACAGCCTCACACACACCCCACACAGCCACACAACACACACAACCTCACACTCACCCCACACAACCTCACACTCACCCCGCACAGCCTCACGCTCACCCCGCACAGCCTCACGCTCACCCCGCACAGCCTCACGCTCACCCCGCACAGCCTCACGCTCACCCCGCACAGCCTCACGCTCACCCCGCACAGCCTCACGCTCACCCCGCACAGCCTCACGCTCACCCCGCACAGCCTCACGCTCACCCCGCACAGCCTCACACTCAGCACATACAGCCTCACAATCACCCCACACAGCCTCACATACAGCACAAACAGCCTCACACACACCCCACAAAGACACACACTCACCCACACAGCCTTAAACACACAGCAATCTCCCACACACCATGCACTGCCTCACAAACACCCAACACAAACCCCACACACACCTCACACACACCCCACACACGCCCCACACACGCCCCACACACGCCCCACACACACCCCACACACACCCCACACAGCCACAGACTCACAAAACTCACCCCACACAACCTCAGCCCGCGCGGCCCCACGCTCAGCCCGCGCGGCCCCACGCTCAGCCCGCGCGGCCCCACGCTCAGCCCGCGCGGCCCCACGCTCAGCCCGCGCGGCCCCACGCTCAGCCCGCGCGGCCCCACGCTCAGCCCGCGCGGCCCCACGCTCAGCCCGCGCGGCCCCACGCTCAGCCCGCGCGGCCCCACGCTCAGCCCGCGCGGCCCCACGCTCAGCCCGCGCGGCCCCACGCTCAGCCCGCGCGGCCCCACGCTCAGCCCGCGCTGCCTCACGCTCACCCCGCACAGCCTCACGCTCAGCCCGCACAGCCTCACGCTCAGCCCGCACAGCCTCACGCTCACCTCAATCACTATACACACACATCCCGCAGAACCTCAAATTCACACCGCACAGCCTCACACTCACCCCGCACAGCCTCACACTCATCCCGCACAGCCTCACACTCACCCCGCACAGCCTCACACTCACCCCGCACAGCCTCACACTCACCCCCTACAGCCTCACACTCACCCCGCGCAGCCTCACGCTCACCCAACACAGCCTCACGCTCACCCCGCACAGCCTCACACACACCCCGCACAGCCTCACACACACCCCACACAACCTCACACTCACCCCACACAGCCTCACACTCTCCACCCACAGCCTCACACTCAGCCCGCGCGGCCCCACGCTCAGCCCGGGCGGCCCCACGCTCAGCCCGGGCGGCCCCACGCTCAGCCCGGGCGGCCCCACGCTCAGCCCGGGCGGCCTCACACACACCCCACACTTACCCCACACAGCCTCACACTGACCCCACACAGCCTCACTCACGCACACAGCCTCACTCTCACTCAACACTCAGCCCAAACCCAGCCTCACAAACACCCCCCACAGCCTCACACTCACCCCCCCCCACAGCCTCACACTCACCCCCCACAGCGTCACACTCACCCCCCACAGCCTCACACTCACCCCACGCAGAATCTCACACACACCATGCACTGCTTCACACACACCCAACACAAACCCCACACACACGCCACACACACCCCACACACACCCCACACACACGCCGCACACACGCCGCACACACGCCACTCACACCCCACACACACCCCACACACACCCCACACACACCCCACACTCAACAAACACACCTCACACACACCCCCCACACCCCAAACACACCCCACACACACCCCACACACACCCCACACACACCCCACACACACCCCACAAACACCCCACACACACCCCACACTCAACAAACACACCTCACACACATCCCCCACACCCCCAACACACACCCGCACACTCACCACACACAGCCACAGACTCACAAAACTCACCCCACACAACCTCACACTCACCCACACAGCCTCACACTCACCTCAAAACACTATACTCACACATCCCGCAGAGCCTCAAATTCACACCGTACAGCCTCACACTCACCCCGCACAGCCTCACACTCACCCCGCACAGCCTCACACTCACCCCGCACAGCCTCACACTCACCCCCTACAGCCTCACACTCACCCCCTACAGCCTCACACTCACCCCACACAGCCTCACACTCACCCCGCACAGCCACACACTCACCCACACAGCCTCACACTCACCCCACACAGCCTCACCCTCACCCCACACAGCCTCACACTCACCCCACTTAGCCTCACACACAGTCCACACTCACACCACATGGCCTCACACTCTCCACCCACAGCCTCACACTCACCCCACACAGCCTCACACTCACCCCACACAGCCTCACACTCACCCCACACAGCCTCACACTCACCCCCCACAGCCTCACACTCACCCCCCACAGCCTCACACTCACCCCACGCAGAATCTCACACACACCATGCACTGCTTCACACACACCCAACACAAACCCCACACACACGCCACAAACACCCCACACACACCCCACACACACGCCGCACACACGCCACTCACACCCCACACACACCCCACACACACCCCACACACACCCCACACACACCCCACACACACCCCACACACACCCCACAAACACCCCACACTCAACAAACACACCTCACACACATCCCCCACACCCCCAACACACACCCGCACACTCACCACACACAGCCACAGACTCACAAAACTCACCCCACACAACCTCACACTCACCCACACAGCCTCACACTCAATCTACACAGCCTCACACTCACCTCAAAACACTATACTCACACATCCCGCAGAGCCTCAAATTCACACCGTACAGCCTCACACTCACCCCGCACAGCCTCACACTCACCCCGCACAGCCTCACACTCACCCCGCACAGCCTCACACTCACCCCCTACAGCCTCACACTCACCCCCTACAGCCTCACACTCACCCCACACAGCCTCACACTCACCCCGCACAGCCACACACTCACCCCGCACAGCCTCACACTCACCCCACACAGCCTCACCCTCACCCCACACAGCCTCACACTCACCCCACTTAGCCTCACACACAGTCCACACTCACACCACATGGCCTCACACTCTCCACCCACAGCCTCACACTCACCCCACACAGCCTCACACTCACCCCACACAGCCTCACACTCACCCCGCACAGCCTCACACTCACCCCGCACAGCCTCACACTCACCCCCTACAGCCTCACACTCACCCCCTACAGCCTCACACTCACCCCACACAGCCTCACACTCACCCCGCACAGCCACACACTCACCCACACAGCCTCACACTCACCCCACACAGCCTCACCCTCACCCCACACAGCCTCACACTCACCCCACTTAGCCTCACACACAGTCCACACTCACACCACATGGCCTCACACTCTCCACCCACAGCCTCACACTCACCCCACACAGCCTCACACTCACCCCACACAGCCTCACACTCACCCCACACAGCCTCACACTCACCCCCCACAGCCTCACACTCACCCCCCACAGCCTCACACTCACCCCACGCAGAATCTCACACACACCATGCACTGCTTCACACACACCCAACACAAACCCCACACACACGCCACAAACACCCCACACACACCCCACACACACGCCGCACACACGCCACTCACACCCCACACACACCCCACACACACCCCACACACACCCCACACACACCCCACACACACCCCACACACACCCCACAAACACCCCACACACACCCCACACTCAACAAACACACCTCACACACATCCCCCACACCCCCAACACACACCCGCACACTCACCACACACAGCCACAGACTCACAAAACTCACCCCACACAACCTCACACTCACCCACACAGCCTCACACTCAATCTACACAGCCTCACACTCACCTCAAAACACTATACTCACACATCCCGCAGAGCCTCAAATTCACACCGTACAGCCTCACACTCACCCCGCACAGCCTCACACTCACCCCGCACAGCCTCACACTCACCCCGCACAGCCTCACACTCACCCCCTACAGCCTCACACTCACCCCCTACAGCCTCACACTCACCCCACACAGCCTCACACTCACCCCGCACAGCCACACACTCACCCACACAGCCTCACACTCACCCCACACAGCCTCACCCTCACCCCACACAGCCTCACACTCACCCCACTTAGCCTCACACACAGTCCACACTCACACCACATGGCCTCACACTCTCCACCCACAGCCTCACACTCACCCCACACAGCCTCACACTCACCCCACACAGCCTCACACTCACCCCACACAGCCTCACACTCACCCCACACAGCCTCACACTCACCTCAAACACTGTACACACACATCCCGCACAGCCTCACACACACCCCACACAGCCACACAACACACACAACCTCACACTCACCCCACACAACCTCACACTCACCCCACACAGCCTCACGCTCACCCCACACAGCCTCACGCTCACCCCACACAGCCTCACGCTCACCCCGCACTGACTCACGCTCACACCGCACAGCCTCACGCTCACCCCGCACAGCCTCACGCTCACCCCGCACAGCCTCACGCTCACCCCGCACAGCCTCACGCTCACCCCGCACAGCCTCACGCTCACCCCGCACAGCCTCACGCTCACCCCGCACAGCCTCACGCTCACCCCGCACAGCCTCACGCTCACCCCGCACAGCCTCACACTCAGCACATACAGCCTCACAATCACCCCACACAGCCTCACATACAGCACAAACAACCTCACACACACCCCACAAAGACACACACTCACCCACACAGCCTTAAACACACAGCAATCTCACACACACCATGCACTGCCTCACAAACACCCAACACACACCCCACACACGCCCCACACACGCCCCACACACGCCCCACACACACCCCACACTCACCCCACACACACCACACACAGCCACAGACTCACAAAACTCACCCCACACAACCTCACACTCACCCCACACAGCCTCACACACAGTCCACACTCACACCACATGGCCTCACACTCAGCCCGCGCGGCCTCACGCTCAGCCCGCGCGGCCCCACGCTCAGCCCGCGCGGCCCCACGCTCAGCCCGGGCGGCCCCACGCTCAGCCCGGGCGGCCCCACGCTCAGCCCGGGCGGCCCCACGCTCAGCCCGGGCGGCCCCACGCTCAGCCCGGGCGGCCCCACGCTCAGCCCGGGCGGCCCCACGCTCAGCCCGCGCGGCCCCACGCTCAGCCCGCGCGGCCCCACGCTCAGCCCGCGCGGCCCCACGCTCAGCCCGCGCGGCCCCACGCTCAGCCCGCGCGGCCCCACGCTCAGCCCGCGCGGCCCCACGCTCAGCCCGCGCGGCCCCACGCTCAGCCCGCGCGGCCCCACGCTCAGCCCGCGCGGCCCCACGCTCAGCCCGCGCGGCCCCACGCTCAGCCCGCGCTGCCCCACGCTCAGACCGCGCGGCCTCACGCTCACCCCGCACTGCCTCACGCTCACCCCGCACAGCCTCACACTCAATCTACACAGCCTCACACTCACCTCAATCACTATACACACACATCCCGCAGAACCTCAAATTCACACCGCACAGCCTCACACTCACCCCGCACAGCCTCACACTCATCCCGCACAGCCTCACACTCACCCTGCACAGCCTCACACTCACCCCGCACAGCCTCACACTCACCCCGCACAGCCTCACACTCACCCCGCACAGCCTCACACTCACCCCGCACAGCCTCACACTCACCCCGCACAGCCTCACACTCACCCCCTACAGCCTCACACTCACCCCGCGCAGCCTCACACTCACCCAACACAGCCTCACACACAGTCCACACTCACACCACACGGCCTCAAACTCACCCACCACAGCCTCACGCTCACCCCGCACAGCCTCACGCTCACCCCGCACAGCCTCACGCTCACCCCGCTCAGCCTCACGCTCACCCCGCACAGCCTCACGCTCACCCCGCACAGCCTCACGCTCACCCCGCACTGACTCACGCTCACCCGCACAGCCTCACGCTCACCCCGCACAGCCTCACACACACCCCGCACAGCCTCACACACACCCCACAAAGATGCACACTCACCCACACAGCCTTACACACACTCCGTACACACCCCACACAACTTCACACACACCACATAGCCTCACACTCACCCCACACAGCCTCACACTCACCCCACACAGCCTGACACACACCCCACACAGCCTGACACACACCCAACACAGCCTCATACTCACCCACACAGCCTCACACTCACACCACACAGCCTCACACTCACCAGCTACAGCCTTACACTCACCCCTTACAGCCTCACACACACCCCACACAACCTCACACTCACCCCACACAGCCTCACACTCACCACCCACAGCCTCACACTCTCCACCCACAGCCTCACACTCACCCCACACAGCCTCACACTCACTCCGCACAGCCTCACACTCACCCCACCCAGCCACACACTCACCCCACGCGGCCTCACACTCACCCCACACAGCCTCACACTCACCCCACACAGCCTCACACTCACCCCACACAGCCTCACACTGACCCCACACAGCCTCACTCACGCACACAGCCTCACTCTCACTCAACACTCAGCCCAAACCCAGCCTCACACTCACGCCACACAGCCTCACAAACACCCCACACACAGCCTCACACTCACCCCCCCCCCCCGGGCCTCACACTCACCCCCCACAGCCTCACACTCACCCCCCACAGCCTCACACTCACCCCCCACAGCCTCACACTCACCCCGCACAGCGTCACACTCACCCCACGCAGAATCTCACACACACCATGCACTGCTTCACACACACCCAACACAAACCCCACACACACCCCACACACACCCCACACACACCCCACCCAACGCCACACACACGCCACACACGCCGCACACACGCCACACACACGCCACTCACACCCCACTCACACCCCACACACACCCCACACACACCCCACACACACCCCACACACACCCCACACTCAACAAACACACCTCACACACACCCCCCACACCCCAAACACACACCCGCACACTCACCACACACAGCCACAGACTCACAAAACTCACCCCACACAACCTCACACTCACCCACACAGCCTCACACTCAATCTACACAGCCTCACACTCACCTCAAAACACTATACACACACATCCCGCAGAGCCTCAAATTCACACCGTACAGCCTCACACTCACCCCGCACAGCCTCACACTCACCCCGCACAGCCTCACACTCACCCCCTACAGCCTCACACTCACCCCACACAGCCTCACACTCACCCCACACAGCCTCATACTCACCCCACACAGCCTCACACTCACCCCACACAGCCTCACACTCACCCCACATAGCCTCACACACAGTCCACACTCACACCACATGGCCTCACACTCTCCACCCACAGCCTCACACTCACCCCACACAGCCTCACACACACCCCACACAGCCTCACACTCACCCCACACAGCCTCACACTCACCCCACACAGCCTCACACTCACCCCACACAGCCTCACACTCACCTCAAACACTGTAAACACACATCCCGCACAGCCTCACACACACCCCACACAGCCACACAACATACACAACCTCACACTCACCCCACACAGCCTCACACTCACCCCACACAGCCTCACACTCACCCCACACAGCCTCACACTCACCCCACACAGCCTCACACTCACCTCAAACACTGTACACACACATCCCGCACAGCCTCACACACACCCCACACAGCCACAGAACACACACAACCTCACACTCACCCCACACAGCCTCACGCTCACCCCGCACAGCCTCACGCTCACCCCGCACAGCCTCACGCTCACCCCGCACAGCCTCACGCTCACCCCGCACAGACTCACGCTCACCCCGCACAGCCTCACGCTCACCCCGCACAGCCTCACGCTCACCCCGCACAGCCTCACGCTCACCCCGCACAGCCTCACGCTCACCCCGCACAGCCTCACGCTCACCCCGCACAGCCTCACGCTCACCCCGCACAGCCTCACGCTCACACCGCACAGCCTCACACTCAGCACATACAGCCTCACACTCACCCCACACAGCCTCACATACAGCACAAACAGCCTCACACACACCCCACAAAGACACACACTCACCCACACAGCCTTAAACACACAGCAATCTCACACACACCATGCACTGCCTCACAAACACCCAACACAAACCCCACACACACCCCACACACGCCCCTCACACGCCCCTCACACGCCCCACACACGCCACACACACCCCACACACGCCCCACACACGCCCCACACACGCCCCACACACGCCCCACACACGCCCCACACACACCCCACACACACCCCACACTCAACAAACACACCCCACACTCACCCCACACACACCACACACAGCCACAGACTCACAAAACTCACCCCACACAACCTCACACTCACCCCACACAGCCTCACACACAGTCCACACTCACACCACATGGCCTCACACTCAGCCCGCGCGGCCTCACACTCAGCCCGGGCGGCCTCACACTCAGCCCGGGCGGCCTCACACTCAGCCCGGGCGGCCTCACACTCAGCCCGGGCGGCCTCACACTCAGCCCGGGCGGCCTCACACTCAGCCCGGGCGGCCTCACACTCAGCCCGGGCGGCCTCACACTCAGACCGCGCGGCCTCACACTCAGACCGCGCGGCCTCACACTCAGACCGCGCGGCCTCACACTCAGACCGCGCGGCCTCACACTCAGACCGCGCGGCCTCACACTCAGCCCGCGCGGCCTCACACTCAGCCCGCGCGGCCTCACACTCAGCCCGCGCGGCCTCACACTCAGCCCGCGCGGCCTCACACTCAGCCCGCGCGGCCTCACACTCAGCCCGCGCGGCCTCACACTCAGCCCGCGCGGCCTCACACTCAGCCCGCGCGGCCTCACACTCAGCCCGCGCGGCCTCACACTCAGCCCGCGCGGCCTCACACTCAGCCCGCGCGGCCTCACACTCAGCCCGCGCGGCCTCACACTCAGCCCGCGCGGCCTCACACTCAGCCCGCGCGGCCTCACACTCAGCCCGCGCGGCCTCACACTCAGCCCGCGCGGCCTCACACTCAGCCCGCGCGGCCTCACACTCAGCCCGCGCGGCCTCACACTCAGCCCGCGCGGCCTCACACTCAGCCCGCGCGGCCTCACACTCAGCCCGGGCGGCCTCACACTCAGCCCGGGCGGCCTCACACTCAGCCCGGGCGGCCTCACACTCAGCCCGGGCGGCCTCACACTCAGCCCGGGCGGCCTCACACTCAGCCCGGGCGGCCTCACACTCAGCCCGGGCGGCCTCACACTCAGCCCGGGCGGCCTCACACTCAGCCCGGGCGGCCTCACACTCAGCCCGGGCGGCCTCACACTCAGCCCGGGCGGCCTCACACTCAGCCCGCGCGGCCTCACACTCAGCCCGCGCGGCCTCACACACACCCCACACTTACCCCACACAGCCTCACTCACCCACACAGCCTCACTCACACTCAACACTCAGCCCAAACCCAGCCTCACACTCATGCCACACAGCCTCACAAACACCCCACACATAGCCTCACACTCACCCCCCCCCACAGCCTCACACTCGCCCCCCCACAGCCTCAAACGCACCCCCCACAGCGTCACACTCACCCCCCATAGCGTCACACTCACCCCCCACAGCCTCACACTCACCCCCCACAGCCTCACACTCACCCCCCACAGCCTCACACTCACCCCACACAGAATCTCACACACGCCACACACACCCCACACACACCCCACACACACACCCCACACACACCCCACACTAACCCCTCACAGCCTCACACTCACCCCCCACAGCTTCACTCTCACCCCACACAGACTCTCACACACCCGACACTCACCCCACACAACCTCACACTCACCCCACACAGCCTGACACACACCCCACACAGCCTGACACACACCCCACACAGCCTGACACACACCCCACACAGCCTCACACTAACCCACACAGCCTCACACTCACCAGCTACAGCCTTACACTCACCCCTTACAGCCTCACACACACCCCACACAACCTCACACTCACCCCACACAGCCTCACACTCTCCACCCACAGCCTCACACTCTCCACCCACAGCCTCACACTCACCCCACACAGCCTCACACTCACTCCGCACAGCCTCACACTCACCCCACGCGGCCTCACACACCCCACACTGACCCCACACAGCCTCACTCACGCACACAGCCTCACTCTCACTCAACACTCAGCCCAAACCCAGCCTCACACTCACGCCACACAGCCTCACAAACACCCCACACACAGCCTCACACTCACCCCCCCCACAGCCTCACACTCACCCCCCACAGCCTCACACTCACACCCCACAGCCTCACACTCACCCCCCACAGCCAAACACTCACCCCCCACAGCCTCACTCACCCCCCACAGCGTCACACTCACCCCGCACAGCCTCACACTCACCCCACTCAGAATCTCACACACACCATGCACTGCTTCACACACACCCAACACAAACCCCACACACACCCCACACACACCCCACACACACCCCACCCAACGCCACACACACGCCACACACACGCCACACACACGCCACACACACGCCACACACACGCCACACACACGCCACTCACACCCCACACGCACCCCACACGCACCCCACACACACCCCACACACACCCCACACACACCCCACACACACCCCACACTCAACAAACACACCCCACACTCACCCCACACAGCCACAGACTCACAAAACTCACCCCCCACAGCCTCACACTCACCCCCCACAGCCTCACACTCACCCCACACAGCCTCACACTCACCCCCCACAGCCTCTCACACACCCCCCACAGCCTCACACTCACCCCCCACAGCCTCAAACTCACCCCACACAGCCTCACACTCACCCCACACACACACCCAGAACACCCCACACACACACAACAGAATCTCACACACACCATGCACTGCCTCACACACACCCCACACACACACCCCACACACACACCCCACACACACACCCCACACACACACCCCACACACACACCCCACACTCACCAAACACACCCCAAACTCACCCCACACAGAAAACACACCTCACACACACCCCCCACACCCCCAACACACACCCGCACACTCACCACACACAGCCACAGACTCACAAAACTCACCCCACACAACCTCACACTCACCCACACAGACTCACACTCATCTCAAACACTATACACACACATCCCGCAGAGCCTCAAATTCACACCGCACAGCCTCACACTCACCACGCACAGCCTCACACTCACCCCGCACAGCCTCACACTCACCCCGCACAGCCTCACACTCACCCCGCAAAGCCTCACACTCACCCTGCACAGCCTCACACTCAGTCCGCACAGCCTCACACTCACCCCGCACAGCCTCACACTCACCCCCCACATCCTCACACTCACCCACACAGCCTCACACTCAATCTACACAGCCTCACCCTCACCTCAAACACTATACTCACACATCCTGCACAGACTCACACTCACCCCACACAGCCTCACACTCACCCCGCACAGCCTTACACTCACCCCGCACATCCTCACACTCACCCCGCACATCCTCACAATCACACCGCACATCCTCACACTCACCCGCTACAGCCTTACACTCACCCGCTACAGCCTTACACTCACCCCCTAAAGCCTCACACTCACCCCACACAGCCTCACACTCACCCCACACAGACTCTCACTCACCCCACACAACCTCACACTCACCCCTCACAGCCTCACACACAGCCCACACTCACACCACATAGCCTCACTCTCAGCACACACAGCCTCACACACAACCCACACAGCCTCACACTCACAACCCACACAGCCTCACACTCACAACACACACAGCCTCACACTCACAACACACACAGCCTCACACTCGCCCCACACAGCCTCAGACGCACCACACACAGCATCACAGTCACCCCACACAACCTCACACACACCCCACAATGACTCACACATACCCACACAGCCTTACACACACTCCACGCACACCCCACACAACTTCACACACACCACACACATCCTCACACACACTCCACACAGCCTCTCACTCACCCCGCACAGCCTCACGCTCACCCCGCACAGCCTCACGCTCACCCCGCACAGACTCACGCTCACCCCGCACAGCCTCACGCTCACCCCGCACAGCCTCACGCTCACCCCGCACAGCCTCACACTCACCACCCACAGCCTCACACTCACCACGCACAGCCTCACACTCACCACCCACAGCCTCACACTCACCCCGCACAGCCTCACACTCACCCCGCACAGCCTCACACTCACCCCGCACATGCTCACACTCACCCGCTACAGCCTTACACTCACCCGCTACAGCCTTACACTCACCCCCTAAAGCCTCACACTCACCCCACACAGCCTCACACTCACCCCACACAGCCTCACACTCAACCCAGACAGCCTCACACTCACCCCACACAGCCTCACACACAGCCCACACTCACACCACATAGCCTCACACTCAGCACACACAGCCTCACACACAGCCCACACTCACACCACATAGCCTCACTCAGCACACACAGACTCACACACAACCCACACAGCCTCACACTCACAACACACACAGCCTCACAGTCGCCCCACACAGCCTCACACGCACCACACACAGCATCACAGTCACCCCACAGAGCCTCACATACACCCCACACACCCTCACACTCAGTCCGCACAGCCTCTCACTCAGTCCGCACAGCCTCACACTCAGTCCGCACAGCCTCACACTCAGTCCGCACAGCCTCACACTCAGTCCGCACAGCCTCACACTCACTCCGCACAGCCTCACACTCACTCCGCACAGCCTCACACTCACTCCGCTCAGCCTCACACTCAGTCCGCTCAGCCTCACACTCAGTCCGCTCAGCCTCACACTCACCCCGCACAGCCTCACACTCTACCCGCACAGCCTCACACTCTCCCCGCACAGCCTCACACTCAGCCGCTACAGGCTCACACTCACCCCCCACAGCCTCACACTCACCCACAAAAACTCACACTCAATCTACTCAGCCTCACACTCACCTCAAAAACTATACACGCACATCCCGCACAGCCTCAAACTCACCCTGCACAGCCTCACACTCACCCCGCACAGCCTCACACTCACCCGCTACAGCCTCACACTCACCCGCTACAGCCTCACACTCACCCGCTACAGCCTCACACTCACCCCCTAGAGCCTCACACTCCCCTGCACAGCCTCAAACTCACCCCACACAGCCTCACACACAGTCCACACTCACAACACATGGCCTCGAACTCACCCCCCACAGCCTCACACTCACCCCCCTCAGCCTCACATTCACCCCCCACAGCCTCACACTCACCCCCTACAGCCTCAAACTCACCGCCCACAGCCTCACACACACCACACACAGCCTCACTCTAATCCCACACAGACTCTCACACACCCGACACGCACCCTGCACAACCTAACACTCACCCCACACAGCCTCACACACACCTCACACACACCCCACAGTGTCTCACACTCACCCCACAGTGTCTCACACTCACCCCACACAGCCTCACACTCACCCCACACAGCCTCACACTCACCCCACAAAGCCTCACACTCACCCCACACAGCCTCACACTCAGCCCACACAGCCTCACACTCAGCCCACACAGCCTCACACTCAGCCCACACAGCCTCACACTCACCGCACACAGCCTCACACTCACCCCACACAGCCTCACACTCACCCCACACAGCCTCACACTCACACCACACAGACTCACACTCACCCCACACAGCCTCACACTCACCCCACACAGCCTCACACTCACCCCTCACACAACCTCACACTCACCCCACACAGCCTCACACTCACTCCAAACAACCCACACATAGCCTCACACTCACCCCACACACAGACTCACACACACCCCACACAGCCTCACACTCACCCCACACACCCCATATTCACCCCACACTCATCCCAGACACCCCACACAGCCTCACAATCACCCCGCACAGCCTCACGCTCACCCCGCACAGCCTCACGCTCACCCCGCACAGCCTCACGCTCACCCCGCACAGCCTCACGCTCACCCCGCACAGCCTCACGCTCACCCCGCACAGCCTCACGCTCACCCCGCACTGCCTCACGCTCACCCCGCACTGCCTCACGCTCACCCCGCACAGCCTCACACTCAATCTACGCAGCCTCACACTCACCTCAATCACTATACACACACATCCCGCAGAACCTCAAATTCACACCGCACAGCCTCACACTCACCCTGCACAGCCTCACACTCACCCCGCACAGCCTCACACTCACCCCGCACAGCCTCACACTCACCCCGCACAGCCTCACACTCACCCCGCACAGCCTCACACTCACCCCGCACAGCCTCACACTCACCCCCTACAGCCTCACACTCACCCCGCGCAGCCTCACACTCACCCAACACAGCCTCACACACAGTCCACACTCACACCACACGGCCTCAAACTCACCCCCCACAGCCTCACGCTCACCCCGCACAGCCTCACGCTCACCCCGCACAGCCTCACGCTCACCCCGCACAGCCTCACGCTCACCCCGCACAGCCTCACGCTCACCCCGCACAGCCTCACGCTCACCCCGCACTGACTCACGCTCACCCGCACAGCCTCACGCTCACCCCGCACAGCCTCACACACACCCCGCACAGCCTCACACACACCCCACAAAGATGCACACTCACCCACACAGCCTTACACACACTCCGTACACACCCCACACAACTTCACACACACCACATAGCCTCACACTCACCCCACACAGCCTCACACTCACCCCACACAGCCTGACACACACCCCACACAGCCTGACACACACCCAACACAGCCTCACACTCACCCACACAGCCTCACACTCACACCACACAGCCTCACACTCACCAGCTACAGCCTTACACTCACCCCTTACAGCCTCACACACACCCCACACAACCTCACACTCACCCCAACACAGCCTCACACTCACCACCCACAGCCTCACACTCTCCACCCACAGCCTCACACTCACCCCACACAGCCTCACACTCACTCCGCACAGCCTCACACTCACCCCACCCAGCCACACACTCACCCCACGCGGCCTCACACTCACCCCACACAGCCTCACACTCACCCCACACAGCCTCACACTCACCCCACACAGCCTCACACTGACCCCACACAGCCTCACTCACGCACACAGCCTCACTCTCACTCAACACTCAGCCCAAACCCAGCCTCACACTCACGCCACACAGCCTCACAAACACCCCACACACAGCCTCACACTCACCCCCCCCCACAGCCTCACACTCACCCCCCACAGCCTCACACTCACCCCCCACAGCCTCACACTCACCCCGCACAGCGTCACACTCACCCCACGCAGAATCTCACACACACCATGCACTGCTACACACACACCCAACACAAACCCCACACACACCCCACACACACCCCACACACACCCCACCCAACGCCACACACACGCCACACACGCCGCACACACGCCACACACACGCCACTCACACCCCACTCACACCCCACACACACCCCACACACACCCCACACACACCCCACACACACCCCACACTCAACAAACACACCTCACACACACCCCCCACACCCCAAACACACACCCGCACACTCACCACACACAGCCACAGACTCACAAAACTCACCCCACACAACCTCACACTCACCCACACAGCCTCACACTCAATCTACACAGCCTCACACTCACCTCAAAACACTATACACACACATCCCGCAGAGCCTCAAATTCACACCGTACAGCCTCACACTCACCCCGCACAGCCTCACACTCACCCCGCACAGCCTCACACTCACCCCCTACAGCCTCACACTCACCCCACACAGCCTCACACTCACCCCACACAGCCTCATACTCACCCCACACAGCCTCACACTCACCCCACACAGCCTCACACTCACCCCACATAGCCTCACACACAGTCCACACTCACACCACATGGCCTCACACTCTCCACCCACAGCCTCACACTCACCCCACACAGCCTCACACTCACCCCACACAGCCTCACACTCACCCCACACAGCCTCACACTCACCCCACACAGCCTCACACTCACCTCAAACACTGTAAACACACATCCCGCACAGCCTCACACACACCCCACACAGCCACACAACATACACAACCTCACACTCACCCCACACAGCCTCACACTCACCCCACACAGCCTCACACTCACCCCACACAGCCTCACACTCACCCCACACAGCCTCACACTCACCTCAAACACTGTACACACACATCCCGCACAGCCTCACACACACCCCACACAGCCACAGAACACACACAACCTCACACTCACCCCACACAGCCTCACGCTCACCCCGCACAGCCTCACGCTCACCCCGCACAGCCTCACGCTCACCCCGCACAGCCTCACGCTCACCCCGCACAGCCTCACGCTCACCCCGCACAGCCTCACGCTCACCCCGCACAGCCTCACGCTCACCCCGCACAGCCTCACGCTCACCCCGCACAGCCTCACGCTCACCCCGCACAGCCTCACGCTCACACCGCACAGCCTCACACTCAGCACATACAGCCTCACACTCACCCCACACAGCCTCACATACAGCACAAACAGCCTCACACACACCCCACAAAGACACACACTCACCCACACAGCCTTAAACACACAGCAATCTCACACACACCATGCACTGCCTCACAAACACCCAACACAAACCCCACACACACCCCACACACGCCCCTCACACGCCACACACACGCCACACACACGCCACACACACGCCACACACACGCCACACACACGCCACACACACGCCACACACACGCCCCACACACGCCCCACACACGCCCCACACACGCCCCACACACGCCCCACACACGCCCCACACACACCCCACACACACCCCACACACACCCCACACTCAACAAACACACCCCACACTCACCCCACACACACCACACACAGCCACAGACTCACAAAACTCACCCCACACAACCTCACACTCACCCCACACAGCCTCACACACAGTCCACACTCACACCACATGGCCTCACACTCAGCCCGCGCGGCCTCACACTCAGCCCGGGCGGCCTCACACTCAGCCCGGGCGGCCTCACACTCAGCCCGGGCGGCCTCACACTCAGCCCGGGCGGCCTCACACTCAGCCCGGGCGGCCTCACACTCAGCCCGGGCGGCCTCACACTCAGCCCGGGCGGCCTCACACTCAGACCGGGCGGCCTCACACTCAGACCGCGCGGCCTCACACTCAGACCGCGCGGCCTCACACTCAGCCCGCGCGGCCTCACACTCAGCCCGCGCGGCCTCACACTCAGCCCGCGCGGCCTCACACTCAGCCCGCGCGGCCTCACACTCAGCCCGCGCGGCCTCACACTCAGCCCGCGCGGCCTCACACTCAGCCCGCGCGGCCTCACACTCAGCCCGCGCGGCCTCACACTCAGCCCGCGCGGCCTCACACTCAGCCCGCGCGGCCTCACACTCAGCCCGCGCGGCCTCACACTCAGCCCGCGCGGCCTCACACTCAGCCCGCGCGGCCTCACACTCAGCCCGGGCGGCCTCACACTCAGCCCGGGCGGCCTCACACTCAGCCCGCGCGGCCTCACACTCAGCCCGCGCGGCCTCACACTCAGCCCGCGCGGCCTCACACACACCCCACACTTACCCCACACAGCCTCACTCACCCACACAGCCTCACTCACACTCAACACTCAGCCCAAACCCAGCCTCACACTCATGCCACACAGCCTCACAAACACCCCACACATAGCCTCACACTCACCCCCCCCACAGCCTCACACTCGCCCCCCCACAGCCTCAAACGCACCCCCCACAGCGTCACACTCACCCCCCATAGCGTCACACTCACCCCCCACAGCCTCACACTCACCCCCCACAGCCTCACACTCACCCCCCACAGCCTCACACTCACCCCCCACAGCCTCACACTCACCCCACACAGAATCTCACACACGCCACACACTCCCCACACACACCCCACACACACACCCCACACACACCCCACACTAACCCCTCACAGCCTCACACTCACCCCCCACAGCTTCACTCTCACCCCACACAGACTCTCACACACCCGACACTCACCCCACACAACCTCACACTCACCCCACACAGCCTGACACACACCCCACACAGCCTGACACACACCCCACACAGCCTGACACACACCCCACACAGCCTCACACTAACCCACACAGCCTCACACTCACCAGCTACAGCCTTACACTCACCCCTTACAGCCTCACACACACCCCACACAACCTCACACTCACCCCACACAGCCTCACACTCTCCACCCACAGCCTCACACTCTCCACCCACAGCCTCACACTCTCCACCCACAGCCTCACACTCACCCCACACAGCCTCACACTCACTCCGCACAGCCTCACACTCACCCCACGCGGCCTCACACACCCCACACTGACCCCACACAGCCTCACTCACGCACACAGCCTCACTCTCACTCAACACTCAGCCCAAACCCAGCCTCACACTCACGCCACACAGCCTCACAAACACCCCACACACAGCCTCACACTCACCCCCCCCACAGCCTCACACTCACCCCCCACAGCCTCACACTCACACCCCACAGCCTCACACTCACCCCCCACAGCCAAACACTCACCCCCCACAGCCTCACTCACCCCCCACAGCGTCACACTCACCCCGCACAGCCTCACACTCACCCCACTCAGAATCTCACACACACCATGCACTGCTTCACACACACCCAACACAAACCCCACACACACCCCACACACACCCCACACACACCCCACCCAACGCCACACACACGCCACACACACGCCACACACACGCCACACACACGCCACACACACGCCACTCACACCCCACACGCACCCCACACGCACCCCACACACACCCCACACACACCCCACACACACCCCACACACACCCCACACTCAACAAACACACCCCACACTCACCCCACACAGCCACAGACTCACAAAACTCACCCCCCACAGCCTCACACTCACCCCCCACAGCCTCACACTCACCCCACACAGCCTCACACTCACCCCCCACAGCCTCTCACACACCCCCCACAGCCTCACACTCACCCCCCACAGCCTCAAACTCACCCCACACAGCCTCACACTCACCCCACACACACACCCAGAACACCCCACACACACACAACAGAATCTCACACACACCATGCACTGCCTCACACACACCCCACACACACACCCCACACACACACCCCACACACACACCCCACACACACACCCCACACACACACCCCACACACACACCCCACACTCACCAAACACACCCCAAACTCACCCCACACACAAAACACACCTCACACACACCCCCCACACCCCCAACACACACCCGCACACTCACCACACACAGCCACAGACTCACAAAACTCACCCCACACAACCTCACACTCACCCACACAGACTCACACTCATCTCAAACACTATACACACACATCCCGCAGAGCCTCAAATTCACACCGCACAGCCTCACACTCACCACGCACAGCCTCACACTCACCCCGCACAGCCTCACACTCACCCCGCACAGCCTCACACTCACCCCGCAAAGCCTCACACTCACCCTGCACAGCCTCACACTCAGTCCGCACAGCCTCACACTCACCCCGCACAGCCTCACACTCACCCCCCACATCCTCACACTCACCCACACAGCCTCACACTCAATCTACACAGCCTCACCCTCACCTCAAACACTATACTCACACATCCTGCACAGCCTCACACTCACCCCACACAGCCTCACACTCACCCCGCACAGCCTTACACTCACCCCGCACATCCTCACACTCACCCCGCACATCCTCACAATCACACCGCACATCCTCACACTCACCCGCTACAGCCTTACACTCACCCGCTACAGCCTTACACTCACCCCCTAAAGCCTCACACTCACCCCACACAGCCTCACACTCACCCCACACAGACTCTCACTCACCCCACACAACCTCACACTCACCCCTCACAGCCTCACACACAGCCCACACTCACACCACATAGCCTCACTCTCAGCACACACAGCCTCACACACAACCCACACAGCCTCACACTCACAACCCACACAGCCTCACACTCACAACACACACAGCCTCACACTCACAACACACACAGCCTCACACTCGCCCCACACAGCCTCAGACGCACCACACACAGCATCACAGTCACCCCACACAACCTCACACACACCCCACAATGACTCACACATACCCACACAGCCTTACACACACTCCACGCACACCCCACACAACTTCACACACACCACACACATCCTCACACACACTCCACACAGCCTCTCACTCACCCCGCACAGCCTCACGCTCACCCCGCACAGCCTCACGCTCACCCCGCACAGACTCACGCTCACCCCGCACAGCCTCACGCTCACCCCGCACAGCCTCACGCTCACCCCGCACAGCCTCACACTCACCACCCACAGCCTCACACTCACCCCGCACAGCCTCACACTCACCACCCACAGCCTCACACTCACCCCGCACAGCCTCACACTCACCCCGCACAGCCTCACACTCACCCCGCACATGCTCACACTCACCCGCTACAGCATTACACTCACCCGCTACAGCCTTACACTCACCCCCTAAAGCCTCACACTCACCCCACACAGCCTCACACTCACCCCACACAGCCTCACACTCAACCCAGACAGCCTCACACTCACCCCACACAGCCTCACACACAGCCCACACTCACACCACATAGCCTCACACTCAGCACACACAGCCTCACACACAGCCCACACTCACACCACATAGCCTCACTCAGCACACACAGACTCACACACAACCCACACAGCCTCACACTCACAACACACACAGCCTCACAGTCGCCCCACACAGCCTCACACGCACCACACACAGCATCACAGTCACCCCACAGAGCCTCACATACACCCCACACACCCTCACACTCAGTCCGCACAGCCTCTCACTCAGTCCGCACAGCCTCACACTCAGTCCGCACAGCCTCACACTCAGTCCGCACAGCCTCACACTCACTCCGCACAGCCTCACACTCACTCCGCACAGCCTCACACTCAGTCCGCTCAGCCTCACACTCAGTCCGCTCAGCCTCACACTCAGTCCGCTCAGCCTCACACTCACCCCGCACAGCCTCACACTCTACCCGCACAGCCTCACACTCTCCCCGCACAGCCTCACACTCAGCCGCTACAGGCTCACACTCACCCCCCACAGCCTCACACTCACCCACAAAACCTCACACTCAATCTACTCAGCCTCACACTCACCTCAAAAACTATACACACACATCCCGCACAGCCTCAAACTCACCCTGCACAGCCTCACACTCACCCCGCACAGCCTCACACTCACCCGCTACAGCCTCACACTCACCCGCTACAGCCTCACACTCACCCCCTAGAGCCTCACACTCCCCTGCACAGCCTCAAACTCACCCCACACAGCCTCACACACAGTCCACACTCACACCACATGGCCTCGAACTCACCCCCCACAGCCTCACACTCACCCCCCTCAGCCTCACATTCACCCCCCACAGCCTCACACTCACCCCCTACAGCCTCAAACTCACCGCCCACAGCCTCACACACACCACACACAGCCTCACTCTAATCCCACACAGACTCTCACACACCCGACACGCACCCTGCACAACCTAACACTCACCCCACACAGCCTCACACACACCCCACAGTGTCTCACACTCACCCCACAGTGTCTCACACTCACCCCACACAGCCTCACACTCACCCCACACAGCCTCACACTCACCCCACAAAGCCTCACACTCACCCCACACAGCCTCACACTCAGCCCACACAGCCTCACACTCAGCCCACACAGCCTCACACTCAGCCCACACAGCCTCACACTCACCCCACACAGCCTCACACTCACCCCACACAGCCTCACACTCACCCCACACAGCCTCACACTCACCCCACACAGCCTCACACTCACACCACACAGACTCACACTCACCCCACACAGCCTCACACTCACCCCACACAGCCTCACACTCACCCCTCACACAACCTCACACTCACCCCACACAGCCTCACACTCACTCCAAACAACCCACACATAGCCTCACACTCACCCCACACACAGACTCACACACACCCCACACAGCCTCACACTCACCCCACACACCCCATATTCACCCCACACTCATCCCAGACACCCCACACAGCCTCACAATCACCCCGCACAGCCTCACGCTCACCCCGCACAGCCTCACACTCACCCCGCACAGCGTCACACTCACCCCACGCAGAATCTCACACACACCATGCACTGCTTCACACACACCCAACACAAACCCCACACACACCCCACACACACCCCACACACACCCCACCCAACGCCACACACACGCCACACACGCCGCACACACGCCACACACACGCCACTCACACCCCACTCACACCCCACACACACCCCACACACACCCCACACACACCCCACACACACCCCACACTCAACAAACACACCTCACACACACCCCCCACACCCCAAACACACACCCGCACACTCACCACACACAGCCACAGACTCACAAAACTCACCCCACACAACCTCACACTCACCCACACAGCCTCACACTCAATCTACACAGCCTCACACTCACCTCAAAACACTATACACACACATCCCGCAGAGCCTCAAATTCACACCGTACAGCCTCACACTCACCCCGCACAGCCTCACACTCACCCCGCACAGCCTCACACTCACCCCCTACAGCCTCACACTCACCCCACACAGCCTCACACTCACCCCACACAGCCTCATACTCACCCCACACAGCCTCACACTCACCCCACACAGCCTCACACTCACCCCACATAGCCTCACACACAGTCCACACTCACACCACATGGCCTCACACTCTCCACCCACAGCCTCACACTCACCCCACACAGCCTCACACTCACCCCACACAGCCTCACACTCACCCCACACAGCCTCACACTCACCCCACACAGCCTCACACTCACCCCACACAGCCTCACACTCACCCCACACAGCCTCACACTCACCTCAAGCACTGTAAACACACATCCCGCACAGCCTCACACACACCCCACACAGCCACACAACATACACAACCTCACACTCACCCCACACAGCCTCACACTCACCCCACACAGCCTCACACTCACCCCACACAGCCTCACACTCACCCCACACAGCCTCACACTCACCTCAAACACTGTACACACACATCCCGCACAGCCTCACACACACCCCACACAGCCACAGAACACACACAACCTCACACTCACCCCACACAGCCTCACGCTCACCCCGCACAGCCTCACGCTCACCCCGCACAGCCTCACGCTCACCCCGCACAGCCTCACGCTCACCCCGCACAGCCTCACGCTCACCCCGCACAGCCTCACGCTCACCCCGCACAGCCTCACGCTCACCCCGCACAGCCTCACGCTCACCCCGCACAGCCTCACGCTCACCCCGCACAGCCTCACGCTCACACCGCACAGCCTCACACTCAGCACATACAGCCTCACACTCACCCCACACAGCCTCACATACAGCACAAACAGCCTCACACACACCCCACAAAGACACACACTCACCCACACAGCCTTAAACACACAGCAATCTCACACACACCATGCACTGCCTCACAAACACCCAACACAAACCCCACACACACCCCACACACGCCCCTCACACGCCCCTCACACGCCCCACACACGCCACACACACGCCACACACACGCCCCACACACGCCCCACACACGCCCCACACACGCCCCACACACGCCCCACACACACCCCACACACACCCCACACTCAACAAACACACCCCACACTCACCCCACACACACCACACACAGCCACAGACTCACAAAACTCACCCCACACAACCTCACACTCACCCCACACAGCCTCACACACAGTCCACACTCACACCACATGGCCTCACACTCAGCCCGCGCGGCCTCACACTCAGCCCGGGCGGCCTCACACTCAGCCCGGGCGGCCTCACACTCAGCCCGGGCGGCCTCACACTCAGCCCGGGCGGCCTCACACTCAGCCCGGGCGGCCTCACACTCAGCCCGGGCGGCCTCACACTCAGCCCGGGCGGCCTCACACTCAGCCCGCGCGGCCTCACACTCAGCCCGGGCGGCCTCACACTCAGCCCGCGCGGCCTCACACTCAGCCCGCGCGGCCTCACACTCAGCCCGCGCGGCCTCACACTCAGCCCGCGCGGCCTCACACTCAGCCCGCGCGGCCTCACACTCAGCCCGCGCGGCCTCACACTCAGCCCGCGCGGCCTCACACTCAGCCCGCGCGGCCTCACACTCAGCCCGCGCGGCCTCACACTCAGCCCGCGCGGCCTCACACTCAGCCCGCGCGGCCTCACACTCAGCCCGCGCGGCCTCACACTCAGCCCGCGCGGCCTCACACTCAGCCCGCGCGGCCTCACACTCAGCCCGCGCGGCCTCACACTCAGCCCGCGCGGCCTCACACTCAGCCCGCGCGGCCTCACACTCAGCCCGCGCGGCCTCACACTCAGCCCGCGCGGCCTCACACTCAGCCCGCGCGGCCTCACACTCAGCCCGCGCGGCCTCACACACACCCCACACTTACCCCACACAGCCTCACTCACCCACACAGCCTCACTCACACTCAACACTCAGCCCAAACCCAGCCTCACACTCATGCCACACAGCCTCACAAACACCCCACACATAGCCTCACACTCACCCCCCCCCACAGCCTCACACTCGCCCCCCCACAGCCTCAAACGCACCCCCCACAGCGTCACACTCACCCCCCATAGCGTCACACTCACCCCCCACAGCCTCACACTCACCCCCCACAGCCTCACACTCACCCCCCACAGCCTCACACTCACCCCACACAGAATCTCACACACGCCACACACACCCCACACACACCCCACACACACACCCCACACACACCCCACACTAACCCCTCACAGCCTCACACTCACCCCCCACAGCTTCACTCTCACCCCACACAGACTCTCACACACCCGACACTCACCCCACACAACCTCACACTCACCCCACACAGCCTGACACACACCCCACACAGCCTGACACACACCCCACACAGCCTGACACACACCCCACACAGCCTGACACACACCCCACACAGCCTCACACTAACCCACACAGCCTCACACTCACCAGCTACAGCCTTACACTCACCCCTTACAGCCTCACACACACCCCACACAGCCTCACACTCTCCACCCACAGCCTCACACTCACCCCGCGCGGCCTCACACTCACTCCGCGCGGCCTCACGCTCAGCCCGCGCGGCCTCACGCTCAGCCCGGGCGGCCTCACGCTCAGCCCGCGCGGCCTCACGCTCAGCCCGCGCGGCCTCACGCTCAGCCCGCGCGGCCTCACGCTCAGCCCGCGCGGCCTCACGCTCAGCCCGCGCGGCCTCACGCTCAGCCCGCGCGGCCTCACGCTCAGCCCGCGCGGCCTCACGCTCAGCCCGCGCGGCCTCACGCTCAGCCCGCGCGGCCTCACGCTCAGCCCGCGCGGCCTCACGCTCAGCCCGCGCGGCCTCACGCTCAGCCCGCGCGGCCTCACGCTCAGCCCGCGCGGCCTCACGCTCAGCCCGCGCGGCCTCACGCTCAGCCCGCGCGGCCTCACGCTCAGCCCGCGCGGCCTCACGCTCAGCCCGCGCGGCCTCACGCTCAGCCCGCGCGGCCTCACGCTCAGCCCGCGCGGCCTCACGCTCAGCCCGCGCGGCCTCACGCTCAGCCCGCGCGGCCTCACGCTCAGCCCGCGCGGCCTCACGCTCAGCCCGCGCGGCCTCACGCTCAGCCCGCGCGGCCTCACGCTCAGCCCGCGCGGCCTCACGCTCAGCCCGCGCGGCCTCACGCTCAGCCCGCGCGGCCTCACGCTCAGCCCGCGCGGCCTCACGCTCAGCCCGCGCGGCCTCACGCTCAGCCCGCGCGGCCTCACGCTCAGCCCGCGCGGCCTCACGCTCAGCCCGCGCGGCCTCACGCTCAGCCCGCGCGGCCTCACGCTCAGCCCGCGCGGCCTCACGCTCAGCCCGCGCGGCCTCACGCTCAGCCCGCGCGGCCTCACGCTCAGCCCGCGCGGCCTCACGCTCAGCCCGCGCGGCCTCACACTCAGCCCGCGCGGCCTCACACTCAGCCCGCGCGGCCTCACACTCAGCCCGGGCGGCCTCACACTCAGCCCGGGCGGCCTCACACTCAGCCCGGGCGGCCTCACACTCAGCCCGGGCGGCCTCACACTCAGCCCGGGCGGCCTCACACTCAGCCCGGGCGGCCTCACACTCAGCCCGCGCGGCCTCACACACACCCCACACTTACCCCACACAGCCTCACTCACCCACACAGCCTCACTCACACTCAACACTCAGCCCAAACCCAGCCTCACACTCATGCCACACAGCCTCACAAACACCCCACACATAGCCTCACACTCACCCCCCCCACAGCCTCACACTCGCCCCCCCACAGCCTCAAACGCACCCCCCACAGCGTCACACTCACCCCCCATAGCGTCACACTCACCCCCCACAGCCTCACACTCACCCCCCACAGCCTCACACTCAAACCCCACAGCCTCACACTCACCCCACACAGAATCTCACACACGCCACACACACCCCACACACACCCCACACACACACCCCACACACACCCCACACTAACCCCTCACAGCCTCACACTCACCCCCCACAGCTTCACTCTCACCCCACACAGACTCTCACACACCCGACACTCACCCCACACAACCTCACACTCACCCCACACAGCCTGACACACACCCCACACAGCCTGACACACACCCCACACAGCCTGACACACACCCCACACAGCCTCACACTAACCCACACAGCCTCACACTCACCAGCTACAGCCTTACACTCACCCCTTACAGCCTCACACACACCCCACACAACCTCACACTCACCCCACACAGCCTCACACTCTCCACCCACAGCCTCACACTCTCCACCCACAGCCTCACACTCACCCCACACAGCCTCACACTCACTCCGCACAGCCTCACACTCACCCCACGCGGCCTCACACACCCCACACTGACCCCACACAGCCTCACTCACGCACACAGCCTCACTCTCACTCAACACTCAGCCCAAACCCAGCCTCACACTCACGCCACACAGCCTCACAAACACCCCACACACAGCCTCACACTCACCCCCCCCACAGCCTCACACTCACCCCCCACAGCCTCACACTCACACCCCACAGCCTCACACTCACCCCCCACAGCCAAACACTCACCCCCCACAGCCTCACTCACCCCCCACAGCGTCACACTCACCCCGCACAGCCTCACACTCACCCCACTCAGAATCTCACACACACCATGCACTGCTTCACACACACCCAACACAAACCCCACACACACCCCACACACACCCCACACACACCCCACCCAACGCCACACACACGCCACACACACGCCACACACACGCCACACACACGCCACACACACGCCACTCACACCCCACACGCACCCCACACGCACCCCACACACACCCCACACACACCCCACACACACCCCACACACACCCCACACACACCCCACACACACCCCACACTCAACAAACACACCCCACACTCACCCCACACAGCCACAGACTCACAAAACTCACCCCCCACAGCCTCACACTCACCCCCCACAGCCTCACACTCACCCCACACAGCCTCACACTCACCCCCCACAGCCTCTCACACACCCCCCACAGCCTCACACTCACCCCCCACAGCCTCAAACTCACCCCACACAGCCTCACACTCACCCCACACACACACCCAGAACACCCCACACACACACAACAGAATCTCACACACACCATGCACTGCCTCACACACACCCCACACACACACCCCACACACACACCCCACACACACACCCCACACACACACCCCACACACACACCCCACACTCACCAAACACACCCCAAACTCACCCCACACACAAAACACACCTCACACACACCCCCCACACCCCCAACACACACCCGCACACTCACCACACACAGCCACAGACTCACAAAACTCACCCCACACAACCTCACACTCACCCACACAGACTCACACTCATCTCAAACACTATACACACACATCCCGCAGAGCCTCAAATTCACACCGCACAGCCTCACACTCACCACGCACAGCCTCACACTCACCCCGCACAGCCTCACACTCACCCCGCACAGCCTCACACTCACCCCGCAAAGCCTCACACTCACCCTGCACAGCCTCACACTCAGTCCGCACAGCCTCACACTCACCCCGCACAGCCTCACACTCACCCCCCACATCCTCACACTCACCCACACAGCCTCACACTCAATCTACACAGCCTCACCCTCACCTCAAACACTATACTCACACATCCTGCACAGCCTCACACTCACCCCACACAGCCTCACACTCACCCCGCACAGCCTTACACTCACCCCGCACATCCTCACACTCACCCCGCACATCCTCACAATCACACCGCACATCCTCACACTCACCCGCTACAGCCTTACACTCACCCGCTACAGCCTTACACTCACCCCCTAAAGCCTCACACTCACCCCACACAGCCTCACACTCACCCCACACAGACTCTCACTCACCCCACACAACCTCACACTCACCCCTCACAGCCTCACACACAGCCCACACTCACACCACATAGCCTCACTCTCAGCACACACAGCCTCACACACAACCCACACAGCCTCACACTCACAACCCACACAGCCTCACACTCACAACACACACAGCCTCACACTCACAACACACACAGCCTCACACTCGCCCCACACAGCCTCAGACGCACCACACACAGCATCACAGTCACCCCACACAACCTCACACACACCCCACAATGACTCACACATACCCACACAGACTTACACACACTCCACGCACACCCCACACAACTTCACACACACCACACACATCCTCACACACACTCCACACAGCCTCTCACTCACCCCGCACAGCCTCACGCTCACCCCGCACAGCCTCACGCTCACCCCGCACAGACTCACGCTCACCCCGCACAGCCTCACGCTCACCCCGCACAGCCTCACGCTCACCCCGCACAGCCTCACACTCACCACCCACAGCCTCACACTCACCACGCACAGCCTCACACTCACCACCCACAGCCTCACACTCACCCCGCACAGCCTCACACTCACCCCGCACATGCTCACACTCACCCCGCACATGCTCACACTCACCCGCTACAGCCTTACACTCACCCGCTACAGCCTTACACTCACCCCCTAAAGCCTCACACTCACCCCACACAGCCTCACACTCACCCCACACAGCCTCACACTCAACCCAGACAGCCTCACACTCACCCCACACAGCCTCACACACAGCCCACACTCACACCACATAGCCTCACACTCAGCACACACAGCCTCACACACAGCCCACACTCACACCACATAGCCTCACTCAGCACACACAGACTCACACACAACCCACACAGCCTCACACTCACAACACACACAGCCTCACAGTCGCCCCACACAGCCTCACACGCACCACACACAGCATCACAGTCACCCCACAGAGCCTCACATACACCCCACACACCCTCACACTCAGTCCGCACAGCCTCTCACTCAGTCCGCACAGCCTCACACTCAGTCCGCACAGCCTCACACTCAGTCCGCACAGCCTCACACTCAGTCCGCACAGCCTCACACTCAGTCCGCACAGCCTCACACTCAGTCCGCACAGCCTCACACTCAGTCCGCACAGCCTCACACTCACTCCGCACAGCCTCACACTCAGTCCGCTCAGCCTCACACTCAGTCCGCTCAGCCTCACACTCAGTCCGCTCAGCCTCACACTCACCCCGCACAGCCTCACACTCACCCCGCACAGCCTCACACTCTACCCGCACAGCCTCACACTCTCCCCGCACAGCCTCACACTCAGCCGCTACAGGCTCACACTCACCCCCCACAGCCTCACACTCACCCACAAAACCTCACACTCAATCTACTCAGCCTCACACTCACCTCAAAAACTATACACACACATCCCGCACAGCCTCAAACTCACCCTGCACAGCCTCACACTCACCCCGCACAGCCTCACACTCACCCGCTACAGCCTCACACTCACCCGCTACAGCCTCACACTCACCCCCTAGAGCCTCACACTCCCCTGCACAGCCTCAAACTCACCCCACACAGCCTCACACACAGTCCACACTCACACCACATGGCCTCGAACTCACCCCCCACAGCCTCACACTCACCCCCCTCAGCCTCACATTCACCCCCCACAGCCTCACACTCACCCCCTACAGCCTCAAACTCACCGCCCACAGCCTCACACACACCACACACAGCCTCACTCTAATCCCACACAGACTCTCACACACCCGACACGCACCCTGCACAACCTAACACTCACCCCACACAGCCTCACACACACCTCACACACACCCCACAGTGTCTCACACTCACCCCACAGTGTCTCACACTCACCCCACACAGCCTCACACTCACCCCACACAGCCTCACACTCACCCCACAAAGCCTCACACTCACCCCACACAGCCTCACACTCAGCCCACACAGCCTCACACTCAGCCCACACAGCCTCACACTCAGCCCACACAGCCTCACACTCACCGCACACAGCCTCACACTCACCCCACACAGCCTCACACTCACCCCACACAGCCTCACACTCACACCACACAGACTCACACTCACCCCACACAGCCTCACACTCACCCCACACAGCCTCACACTCACCCCTCACACAACCTCACACTCACCCCACACAGCCTCACACTCACTCCAAACAACCCACACATAGCCTCACACTCACCCCACACACAGACTCACACACACCCCACACAGCCTCACACTCACCCCACACACCCCATATTCACCCCACACTCATCCCAGACACCCCACACAGCCTCACAATCACCCCGCACAGCCTCACGCTCACCCCGCACAGCCTCACGCTCACCCCGCACAGCCTCACGCTCACCCCGCACAGCCTCACGCTCACCCCGCACAGCCTCACGCTCACCCCGCACAGCCTCACGCTCACCCCGCACAGCCTCACGCTCACCCCGCACTGCCTCACGCTCACCCCGCACTGCCTCACGCTCACCCCGCACAGCCTCACACTCAATCTACGCAGCCTCACACTCACCTCAATCACTATACACACACATCCCGCAGAACCTCAAATTCACACCGCACAGCCTCACACTCACCCTGCACAGCCTCACACTCACCCCGCACAGCCTCACACTCACCCCGCACAGCCTCACACTCACCCCGCACAGCCTCACACTCACCCCCTTACAGCCTCACACTCACCCCGCGCAGCCTCACACTCACCCAACACAGCCTCACACACAGTCCACACTCACACCACACGGCCTCAAACTCACCCCCCACAGCCTCACGCTCACCCCGCACAGCCTCACGCTCACCCCGCACAGCCTCACGCTCACCCCGCACAGCCTCACGCTCACCCCGCACAGCCTCACGCTCACCCCGCACAGCCTCACGCTCACCCCGCACAGCCTCACGCTCACCCCGCACAGCCTCACGCTCACCCCGCACCGCCTCACGCTCATCCCGCACAGCCTCACACTCACCCCGCACAGCCTCACACACACCCCACAAAGATGCACACTCACCCACACAGCCTTACACACACTCCGTACACACCCCACACATCTTCACACACACCACACAGCCTCACACTCACCCCACACAGCCTCACACTCATCCCACACAGCCTGACACACACCCCACACAGCCTGACACACACCCAACAAAGCCTCACACTCACCCACACAGCCTCACTCTCACACCACACAGCCTCACACTCACCAGCTACAGCCTTACACTCACCCCTTACAGCCTCACACACACCCCACACAACCTCACACTCACCCCACACAGCCTCACACTCTCCACCCACAGCCTCACACTCTCCACCCACAGCCTCACACTCACCCCACACAGCCTCACACTCACCCCACCCAGCCACACACTCACCCCACGCGTCCTCACACACCCCACACTGACCCCACACAGCCTCACTCACGTGCACAGCCTCACTCTCACTCAACACTCAGCCCAAACCCAGCCTCACACTCACGCCACACAGCCTCACAAACACCCCACACACAGCCTCACACTCACCCCCCCCCACAGCCTCACACTCACCCCCTCACAGCCTCACACTCACACCCCACAGCCTCACACTCACCCCCCACAGCCTCACACTCACCCCCCACAGCCTCACACTCACCCCCCACAGCCTCACACTCACCCCGCACAGCCTCACACTCACCCCACGCAGAATCTCACACACACCATGCACTGCTTCACACACACCCAACACAAACCCCACACACACCCCACACACACCCCACCCAACGCCACACACACGCCACACACACGCCACACACACGCCACTCACACCCCACTCACACCCCACTCACAACCCACTCACAACCCACACACACCCCACACTCAACAAACACACCTCACACACACCCCCCACACCCCCAACACACACCCGCACACTCACCACACACAGCCACAGACTCACAAAACTCACCCCAAACAACCTCACACTCACCCACACAGCCTCACACTCAATCTACACAGCCTCACACTCACCTCAAAACACTATACACACATATCCCGCAGAGCCTCAAATTCACACCGTACAGCCTCACACTCACCCCGCACAGCCTCACACTCACCCCGCACAGCCTCACACTCACCCCGCACAGCCTCACACTCACCCCCTACAGCCTCACACTCACCCCACACAGCCTCACACTCACCCCACACAGCCTCACACTCACCCCACACAGCCTCACACTCACCCCACACAGCCTCACACTCACCCCACACAGCCTCACACTCACCCCACATAGCCTCACACACAGTCCACACTCACACCACATGGCCTCACACTCTCCACCCACAGCCTCACACTCACCCCACACAGCCTCACACTCACCCCACACAGCCTCACACTCACCCCACACAGCCTCACACTCACCCCACACAGCCTCACACTCACCCCACACAGCCTCACACTCACCCCACACAGCCTCACACTCACCCCACACAGCCTCACACTCACCTCAAACACTGTACACACACATCCCGCACAGCCACACAACACACACAACCTCACACTCACCCCCCACAGCCTCACACTCACCCCCCACAGCCTCACACTCACCCCCCACAGCCTCACACTCACCCCGCACAGCCTCACACTCACCCCACGCAGAATCTCACACACACCATGCACTGCTTCACACACACCCAACACAAACCCCACACACACCCCACACACACCCCACACACACCCCACCCAACGCCACACACACGCCACACACACGCCACTCACACGCCACACACACCCCACACACACCCCACACACACCCCACACACACCCCACACACACCCCACACACACCCCACACACACCCCACACACACCCCACACACACCCCACACACACCCCACACTCAACAAACACACCTCACACACACCCCCCACACCCCCAACACACACCCGCACACTCACCACACACAGCCACAGACTCACAAAACTCACCCCACACAACCTCACACTCACCCACACAGCCTCACACTCAATCTACACAGCCTCACACTCACCTCAAAACACTATACACACACATCCCGCAGAGCCTCAAATTCACACCGTACAGCCTCACACTCACCCCGCACAGCCTCACACTCACCCCGCACAGCCTCACACTCACCCCGCACAGCCTCACACTCACCCCCTACAGCCTCACACTCACCCCACACAGCCTCACACTCACCCCACACAGCCTCACACTCACCCCACACAGCCTCACACTCACCCCACACAGCCTCACACTCACCCCACACAGCCTCACACTCACCTCAAACACTGTACACACACATCCCGCACAGCCACACAACACACACAACCTCACACTCACCCCACACAACCTCACACTCACCCCACACAGCCTCACGCTCACCCCACACAGCCTCACGCTCACCCCACACGGCCTCACGCTCAGCCCGCGCGGCCTCACGCTCAGCCCGCGCGGCCTCACGCTCAGCCCGCGCGGCCTCACGCTCACCCCGCGCGGCCTCACGCTCACCCCGCACGGCCTCACGCTCACCCCGCACGGCCTCACGCTCACCCCGCACGGCCACACGCTCACCCCGCACGGCCTCACGCTCACTCCGCACGGCCTCACGCTCACCCCGCACGGCCTCACGCTCACCCCGCACGGCCTCACGCTCACCCCGCACGGCCTCACGCTCACCCCGCACGGCCTCACGCTCACCCCGCACAGCCTCACGCTCACCCCGCACAGCCTCACACACACCCCGCACTGCCTCACACACACCCCACAAAGATGCACACTCACCCACACAGCCTTACACACACTCCGTACACACCCCACACATCTTCACACACACCACACAGCCTCACACTCACCCCACACAGCCTCACACTCACCCCACACAGCCTGACACACACCCCACACAGCCTGACACACACCCAACACAGCCTCACACTCACCCACACAGCCTCACACTCACACCACACAGCCTCACACTCACCAGCTACAGCCTTACATTCACCCCTTACAGCCTCACACACACCCCACACAACCTCACGCTCACCCCACACAGCCTCACACTCTCCACCCACAGCCTCACACTCTCCACCCACAGCCTCACACTCTCCACCCACAGCCTCACACTCACCCCACACAGCCTCACACTCACTCCGCACAGCCTCACACTCACCCCACCCAGCCACACATTCACCCCACGCGGCCTCACACACCCCACACTGACCCCACACAGCCTCACTCACGCACACAGCCTCACTCTCACTCAACACTCAGCCCAAACCCAGCCTCACACTCACGCCACACAGCCTCACAAACACCCCACACACAGCCTCACACTCACCCCCCCCACAGCCTCACACTCACCCCCCACAGCCTCACACTCACCCCCCACAGCCTCACACTCACCCCGCACAGCCTCACACTCACCCCACGCAGAATCTCACACACACCATGCACTGCTTCACACACACCCAACACAAACCCCACACACACCCCACACACACCCCACCCAACGCCACACACACGCCACACACACGCCACTCACACCCCACTCACACCCCACTCACACCCCACACACACCCCACACACACCCCACACACCCCACACTCAACAAACACACCTCACACACACCCCCCACACCCCCAACACACACCCGCACACTCACCACACACAGCCACAGACTCACAAAACTCACCCCACACAACCTCACACTCACCCACACAGCCTCACACTCAATCTACACAGCCTCACACTCACCTCAAAACACTATACACACACATCCCGCAGAGCCTCAAATTCACACTGTACAGCCTCACACTCACCCCGCACAGCCTCACACTCACCCCGCACAGCCTCACACTCACCCCCTACAGTCTCACACTCACCCCACACAGCCTCACACTCACCCCACACAGCCTCACACTCACCCCACACAGCCTCACACTCACCCCACACAGCCTCACACTCACCCCACATAGCCTCACACACAGTCCACACTCACACCACATGGCCTCACACTCTCCACCCACAGCCTCACACTCACCCCACACAGCCTCACACTCACCCCACACAGCCTCACACTCACCCCACACAGCCTCACACTCACCCCACACAGCCTCACACTCACCTCAAACACTGTACACACACATCCCGCACAGCCTCACACACACCCCACACAGCCACACAACACACACAACCTCACACTCACCCCACACAACCTCACACTCACCCCACACACAACCTCACACTCACCCCACACAGCCTCACGCTCACCCCGCACAGCCTCACGCTCACCCCGCACAGCCTCACGCTCACCCCGCACTGACTCACGCTCACCCCGCACTGACTCACGCTCACCCCGCACAGCCTCACGCTCACCCCGCACAGCCTCACGCTCACCCCGCACAGCCTCACGCTCACCCCGCACAGCATCACGCTCACCCCGCACAGCCTCACGCTCACCCCGCACAGCCTCACGCTCATCCCGCACAGCCTCACGCTCACCCCGCACAGCCTCACACTCAGCACATACAGCCTCACACACACCCCACACAGCCTCACATACAGCACAAACAGCCACACACACACCCCACAAAGACACACACTCACCCACACAGCCTTAAACACACAGCACACACACCATGCACTGCCTCACAAACACCCAACACAAACCCCACACACACCCCACACACGCCCCTCACACGCCCACACACGCCCCACACACGCCCCACACACACCCCACACTCAACAAACACACCCCACACTCACCCCACACACACCACACACAGCCACAGACTCACAAAACTCACCCCACACAACCTCACACTCACCCCACACAGCCTCACACACAGTCCACACTCACACCACATGGCCTCACACTCAGCCCGCGCGGCCTCACACTCAGCCCGCGCGGCCTCACACTCAGCCCGCGCGGCCTCACACTCAGCCCGCGCGGCCTCACACTCAGCCCGCGCGGCCTCACACTCAGCCCGCGCGGCCTCACACTCAGCCCGCGCGGCCTCACACTCAGCCCGCGCGGCCTCACACTCAGCCCGCGCGGCCTCACACTCAGCCCGCGCGGCCTCACACTCAGCCCGCGCAGAATCTCACACACACCATGCACTGCTTCACACACACCCAACACAAACCCCACACACACCCCACACACACCCCACACACACGCCACACACACCCCACACACACCCCCCACACACACCCCACCCAACGCCACACACACGCCACACACACGCCACTCACACCCCACACACACCCCACACCCACCACACACACCCCCAACACACACCCGCACACTCACCACACAAAGCCACAGACTCACAAAACTCACCCCACACAACCTCACACTCACCCACACAGCCTCACACTCAATCTACACAGCCTCAGACTCACCTCAAACACTATACTCACACATCCCGCAGAGCCTCAAATTCACACCGCACAGCCTCACACTCACCCCGCACAGCCTCACACTCACCCCGCACAGCCTCACACTCACCCCGCACAGCCTCACACTCACCCCGCACAGCCTCACACTCACCCCGCACAGCCTCACACTCACCCCACACAGCCTCACACTCAGTCCGCACAGCCTCACACTCAGTCCGCACAGCCTCACACTCACCCCGCACAGCCTCACACTCACCCCACACAGCCTCACACTCACCCCACACAGCCTCACACTCACCCCGCACAGCCTCACACTCACCTCAAACACTATATTCACACATCCCGCAGAGCCTCAAATTCACACCGCACAGCCTCACACTCACCCCGCACAGCCTCACACACACCCCGCAAAGCCTCACACTCACACCACACAGCCTCACACTCACCCCGCACAGCCTCACACTCACCCCGCACAGCCTCACACTCACCCCGCACAGCCTCACACTCACCCCCTACAGCCTCACACTCACCCCGCACAGCCTCACACACACCCCGCACAGCCTCACACTCACCCCGCACAGCCTCACACTCACCCCGCACAGCCTCACACTCACCCCGCACAGCCTCACACTCACCCCCTACAGCCTCACACTCACCCCACACAGCCTCACACTCACCCCACACAGCCTCACACTCACCCCACACAGCCTCACACTCACCCCACACAGCCTCACACTCACCCCACACAGCCTCACACTCACCCCACACAGCCTCACACTCACCCCACACAGCCTCACACTCACCTCAAACACTGTACACACACATCCCGCACAGCCACACAACACACACAACCTCACACTCACCCCACACAACCTCACACTCACCCCACACTGCCTCACGCTCACCCCACACTGCCTCACGCTCACCCCACACGGCCTCACGCTCACCCCACGCGGCCTCACGCTCACCCCGCGCGGCCTCACGCTCACCCCGCGCGGCCTCACGCTCACCCCGCGCGGCCTCACGCTCAGCCCGCGCGGCCTCACGCTCAGCCCGCGCGGCCTCACGCTCAGCCCGCGCGGCCTCACGCTCAGCCCGCGCGGCCTCACGCTCAGCCCGCGCGGCCTCACGCTCAGCCCGCGCGGCCTCACGCTCACCCCGCACGGCCTCACGCTCACCCCGCACGGCCTCACGCTCACCCCGCACGGCCTCACACATACCCCGCACTGCCTCACACACACCCCACAAAGATGCACACTCACCCACACAGCCTTACACACACTCCGTACACACCCCACACATCTTCACACACACCACACAGCCTCACACTCACCCCACACAGCCTCACACTCACCCCACACAGCCTGACACACACCCCACACAGCCTGACACACACCCAACACAGCCTCACACTCACCCACACAGCCTCACACTCACACCACACAGCCTCACACTCACCAGCTACAGCCTTACATTCACCCCTTACAGCCTCACACACACTCCACACAACCTCACGCTCACCCCACACAGCGTCACACTCTCCACCCACAGCCTCACACTCTCCACCCACAGCCTCACACTCTCCACCCACAGCCTCACACTCACCCCACACAGCCTCACACTCACTCCGCACAGCCTCACACTCACCCCACCCAGCCACACATTCACCCCACGCGGCCTCACACACCCCACACTGACCCCACACAGCCTCACTCACGCACACAGCCTCACTCTCACTCAACACTCAGCCCAAACCCAGCCTCACACTCACGCCACACAGCCTCACAAACACCCCACACACAGCCTCACACTCACCCCCCCCACAGCCTCACACTCACCCCCCACAGCCTCACACTCACCCCCCACAGCCTCACACTCACCCCGCACAGCCTCACACTCACCCCACGCAGAATCTCACACACACCATGCACTGCTTCACACACACCCAACACAAACCCCACACACACCCCACACACACCCCACACACACCCCACCCAACGCCACACACACGCCACTCACACCCCACTCACACCCCACACACACCCCACACACACCCCACACACACCCCACACACCCCACACTCAACAAACACACCTCACACACACCCCCCACACCCCCAACACACACCCGCACACTCACCACACACAGCCACAGACTCACAAAACTCACCCCACACAACCTCACACTCACCCACACAGCCTCACACTCAATCTACACAGCCTCACACTCACCTCAAAACACTATACACACACATCCCGCAGAGCCTCAAATTCACACCGTACAGCCTCACACTCACCCCGCACAGCCTCACACTCACCCCGCACAGCCTCACACTCACCCCGCACAGCCTCACACTCACCCCCTACAGCCTCACACTCACCCCCTACAGCCTCACACTCACCCCACACAGCCTCACACTCACCCCACACAGCCTCACACTCACCCCACACAGCCTCACACTCACCCCACATAGCCTCACACACAGTCCACACTCACACCACATGGCCTCACACTCTCCACCCACAGCCTCACACTCACCCCACACAGCCTCACACTCACCCCACACAGCCTCACACTCACCCCACACAGCCTCACACTCACCTCAAACACTGTACACACACATCGCGCACAGCCACACAACACACACAACCTCACACTCACCCCACACAGCCTCACACTCACCCCCCACAGCCTCACACTCACCCCGCACAGCCTCACACTCAGTCCGCACAGCCTCACACTCAGTCCGCACAGCCTCACGCTCACCCCGCACAGCCTCACGCTCACCCCGCACAGCCTCACGCTCACCCCGCACAGCCTCACGCTCACCCCGCACAGCCTCACGCTCACCCCGCACAGCCTCACGCTCACCCCGCACAGCCTCACGCTCACCCCGCACAGCCTCACGCTCACCCCGCACAGCCTCACACTCAGCACATACAGCCTCACACACACCCCACACAGCCTCACATACAGCACAAACAGCCACACACACACCCCACAAAGACACACACTCACCCACACAGCCTTAAACACACAGCAATCTCACACACACCATGCACTGCCTCACAAACACCCAACACAAACCCCACACACACCCCACACACGCCCCTCACACGCCCCTCACACGCCCCTCACACGCCCCACACACGCCCCACACACGCCCCACACACGCCCCACACACGCCCCACACACACCCCACACACACCACACACAGCCACAGACTCACAAAACTCACCCCACACAACCTCACACTCACCCCACACAGCCTCACACACAGTCCACACTCAGCCCGCGCGGCCTCACACTCAGCCCGCGCGGCCTCACACTCAGCCCGCGCGGCCTCACACTCAGCCCGCGCGGCCTCACACTCAGCCCGCGCGGCCTCACACTCAGCCCGCGCGGCCTCACACTCAGCCCGCGCGGCCTCACACTCAGCCCGCGCGGCCTCACACTCAGCCCGCGCGGCCTCACACTCAGCCCGCGCGGCCTCACACTCAGCCCGCGCGGCCTCACACTCAGCCCGCGCGGCCTCACACTCAGCCCGCGCGGCCTCACACTCAGCCCGCGCGGCCTCACACTCAGCCCGCGCGGCCTCACACTCAGCCCGCGCGGCCTCACACTCAGCCCGCGCGGCCTCACACTCAGCCCGCGCGGCCTCACACTCAGCCCGCGCGGCCTCACACACACCCCGCGCGGCCTCACACACACCCCACACTTACCCCACACAGCCTCACTCACCCACACAGCCTCACTCACACTCAACACTCAGCCCAAACCCAGCCTCACACTCACGCCACACAGCCTCACAAACACCCCACACATAGCCTCACACTCACCCCCCCCACAGCCTCACACTCGCCCCCCCACAGCCTCAAACGCACCCCCCACAGCGTCACACTCACCCCCCACAGCGTCACACTCACCCCCCACAGCCTCACACTCACCCCCCACAGCCTCACACTCACCCCCCACAGCCTCACACTCACCCCCCACAGCCTCACACTCACCCCCCACAGCCTCACACTCACCCCACACAGCGTCACACTCACGCCGCACAGCCTCACACTCACCCCACGCAGAATCCCACACACACCATGCACTGTTTCACACACACCCAACACAAACCCCACACACACCCCACACACACCCCACACACACCCCACACACACCCCACACACACCCCACACACACCCCACACACACCCCACCCAACGCCACACACACGCCACACGCACCCCACACGCACCCCACACGCACCCCACACGCACCCCACACGCACCCCACACGCACCCCACACGCACCCCACACGCACCCCACACGCACCCCACACACACCCCACACACACCCCACACACCCACAAACACCCCACACACGCACCCCGCACAACCTAACACTCACCCCACACAGCCTCACACTCACCCCACACAGCCTCACACTCACCCCACACAGCCTCACACTCACCCCACACAGACCCACACACACCCCACACACACACCCCACACACACCACACACACACCCCGCGCGGCCTCACACACACCCCACACTTACCCCACACAGCCTCACTCACCCACACAGCCTCACTCACACTCAACACTCAGCCCAAACCCAGCCTCACACTCACGCCACACAGCCTCACAAACACCCCACACATAGCCTCACACTCACCCCCCCCCACAGCCTCACACTCGCCCCCCCACAGCCTCAAACGCACCCCCCACAGCGTCACACTCACCCCCCACAGCGTCACACTCACCCCCCACAGCCTCACACTCACCCCCCACAGCCTCACACTCACCCCCCACAGCCTCACACTCACCCCCCACAGCCTCACACTCACCCCACACAGCGTCACACTCACGCCGCACAGCCTCACACTCACCCCACGCAGAATCCCACACACACCATGCACTGTTTCACACACACCCAACACAAACCCCACACACACCCCACACACACCCCACACACACCCCACACACACCCCACACACACCCCACACACACCCCACACACACCCCACACACACCCCACACACACCCCACACACACGCCACACACACGCCACACGCACCCCACACGCACGCCACACGCACCCCACACGCACCCCACACGCACCCCACACACACCCCACACACACCCCACACTCAACAAACACACCCCACACTCACCCCACACAGCCACAGACTCACAAAACTCACCCCACACAACCTCACACTCAATCTACACAGCCTCACACTCACCTCAAACACTATACACACACATCCCGCAGAGCCTCAAATTCACACCGTACAGCCTCACACTCACCCCGCACAGCCTCACACTCACCCCGCACAGCCTCACACTCACCCCGCACAGCCTCAAACTCACCCCACACAGCCTCACACTCACCCCACACAGCCTCACACTCACCCCACACAGCCTCACACTCACCCCACACAGCCTCACACTCACCCCACATAGCCTCACACACAGTCCACACTCACACCACATGGCCTCACACTCTCCACCCACAGCCTCACACTCACCCCACACAGCCTCACACTCACCCCACAGAGCCTCACACTCACCCCACACAGCCTCACACTCACCCCACACAGCCGCACACTCACCCCACACAGCCTCACACTCACCCCACACAGCCTCACACTCACCTCAAACACTGTACACACACATCCCGCACAGCCTCACACACACCCCACACAGCCACACACAACCTCACACTCACCCCACACAGCCTCACACTAACCCCACAGAGCCTCACACTCACCCCACACAGCCTCACACTCACCCCACACAGCCTCACACTCACTCCACACAGCCTCACACTCACCCCACACAGCCTCACACTCACCCCACACAGCCTCACACTCACCTCAAACACTGTACACACACATCCCGCACAGCCTCACACACACCCCACACAGCCACACAACACACACAACCTCACACTCACCCCACACAACCTCACACTCACCCCACACAGCCTCACGCTCACCCCACACAGCCTCACGCTCACCCCACACAGCCTCACGCTCACCCCGCACTGACTCACGCTCACCCCGCACTGACTCACGCTCACCCCGCACAGCCTCACGCTCACCCCGCACAGCCTCACGCTCACCCCGCACAGCCTCACGCTCACCCCGCACTGACTCACGCTCACCCCGCACAGCCTCACGCTCACCCCGCACAGCCTCACGCTCACCCCGCACAGCCTCACGCTCACCCCGCACAGCCTCACGCTCACCCCGCACAGCCTCACGCTCACCCCGCACAGCCTCACGCTCACCCCGCACAGCCTCACGCTCACCCCGCACAGCCTCACGCTCACCCCGCACAGCCTCAGGCTCACCCCGCACAGCCTCACGCTCACCCCGCACAGCCTCACGCTCACCCCGCACAGCCTCACGCTCACCCCGCATAGCCTCACACTCAGCACATACAGCCTCACACACACCCCACACAGCCTCACATACATCACAAACAGCCTCACACACACCCCACAAAGACGCACACTCACCCACACAGCCTTACACACACTCCGTACACACCCCACACAACTTCACACACACCACACACAGCCTCACACTCACCCCACACAGCCTCACACTCACCCCACACAGCCTGACACACACCCCACACAGCCTCACACTCACACCACACAGCCTCACACTCACCAGCTACAGCCTTACACTCACCCCTTACAGCCTCACACACACCCCACACAACCTCACACTCACCCCACACAGCCTCACACTCTCCACCCACAGCCTCACACTCTCCACCCACAGCCTCACACTCACCCCACACAGCCTCACACTCACCCCACACAGCCACACACTCACCCCACGCGTCCTCACACACCCCACACTGACCCCACACAGCCTCACTCACGTGCACAGCCTCACTCTCACTCAACACTCAGCCCAAACCCAGCCTCACACTCACGCCACACAGCCTCACAAACACCCCACACACAGCCTCACACTCACCCCCCCCCCACAGCCTCACACTCACCCCCCACAGCCTCACACTCACACCCCACAGCCTCACACTCACCCCCCACAGCCTCACACTCACCCCCCACAGCCTCACACTCACCCCCCACAGCCTCACACTCACCCCCCACAGCCTCACACTCACCCCCCACAGCCTCACACTCACCCCACTCAGAATCTCACACACACCATGCACTGCCTCACAAACACCCAACACAAACCCCACACACGCCTCACACACGCCCCACACACGCCCCACACACGCCACACACGCCCCACACACGCCACACACACACCCCACACACACCCCACACGCACCCCACACGCACCCCACACGCACCCCACACGCACCCCACACGCACCCCACACGCACCCCACACGCACCCCACACGCACCCCACACGCACCCCACACGCACCCCACACATACCCCACACTCAACAAACACACCCCACACTCACCCCACACACACCCCACACACACCCCACACACACCCCACACACACCTCACACACACCCCCCACACCCCCAACACACACCCGCACACTCACCACACACAGCCACAGACTCACAAAACTCACCCCACACAACCTCACACACAGTCCACACTCACACCACATGGCCTCACACTCTCCACCCACAGCCTCACACTCAGCCCGCGCGGCCTCACACTCAGCCCGCGCGGCCTCACACTCAGCCCGCGCGGCCTCACACTCAGCCCGCGCGGCCTCACACTCAGCCCGCGCGGCCTCACACTCAGCCCGCGCGGCCTCACACTCAGCCCGCGCGGCCTCACACTCAGCCCGCGCGGCCTCACACTCAGCCCGCGCGGCCTCACACTCAGCCCGCGCGGCCTCACACTCAGCCCGCGCGGCCTCACACTCAGCCCGCGCGGCCTCACACTCAGCCCGCGCGGCCTCACACTCAGCCCGCGCGGCCTCACACTCAGCCCGCGCGGCCTCACACTCAGCCCGCGCGGCCTCACACTCAGCCCGCGCGGCCTCACACTCAGCCCGCGCGGCCTCACACTCAGCCCGCGCGGCCTCACACTCAGCCCGCGCGGCCTCACACTCAGCCCGCGCGGCCTCACACTCAGCCCGCGCGGCCTCACACTCAGCCCGCGCGGCCTCACACTCAGCCCGCGCGGCCTCACACTCAGCCCGCGCGGCCTCACACTCAGCCCGCGCGGCCTCACACTCAGCCCGCGCGGCCTCACACTCAGCCCGCGCGGCCTCACACTCAGCCCGCGCGGCCTCACACTCAGCCCGCGCGGCCTCACACTCAGCCCGCGCGGCCTCACACTCAGCCCGCGCGGCCTCACACTCAGCCCGCGCGGCCTCACACTCAGCCCGCGCGGCCTCACACTCAGCCCGCGCGGCCTCACACTCAGCCCGCGCGGCCTCACACTCAGCCCGCGCGGCCTCACACTCAGCCCGCGCGGCCTCACACTCAGCCCGCGCGGCCTCACACACACCCCGCGCGGCCTCACACACACCCCCACTCACCCACACAGCCTCACTCACACTCAACACTCAGCCCAATCCCAGCCTCACACTCACGCCACACAGCCTCACAAACACCCCACACATAGCCTCACACTCACCCCCCCCACAGCCTCACACTCACCCCACACAGCCTCAAACGCACCCCCCACAGCGTCACACTCACCCCCCACAGCGTCACACTCACCCCCCACAGCGTCACACTCACCCCCCACAGCGTCACACTCACCCCCCACAGCCTCACACTCACCCCCCACAGCCTCACACTCACCCCCCACAGAATCACACACACCCCACACACACCCCACACACACCCCACACACACCCCACACACACCCCACACACACCCCACACACACCCCACACACACCCCACACACACCCCACACTCACCCCCCACAGCTTCACTCTCACCCCACACAGACTCTCACACACCCGACACTCACCCCACACAACCTCACACTCACCCCACACAGCCTCACTCTCACCGCACACAGCCTTACACTCACCCCTCACACACAGCCCACACTCACACCACATAGCCTCACACTCAGCACACACAGCCTCACACACAACCCACACAGCCTCACACACACACCACACACAGCATCACAGTCACCCCACACAGCCTCACACACACTCCATGCACACCCCACACAAATTCACACACACCAAACACAGCCTCACACACACTCCACACAGCCTCTCACTCACCCCACACAGCCTCACACACACCCCACACAGCCTCACAGTCACCCCACACAGCCTCACAGTCACCCCACACAGCCTCACAGTCACCCCACACAGCGTCACACACACCCCACACTTTGCCCAGACAGCCTCACTCACCCACACAGCCTCACTCACCCACACAGCCTCACTCACCCACACAGCCTCACTCACCCACACAGCCTCACTCACCCACACAGCCTCACTCACCCACACAGCCTCACTCACCCACACAGCCTCACGCACACTCAACATACAGCCTCACACTCACCCCAAACCCAGCCTCACACTCACGCCACACAGCCTCACACTCACGCCACACAGCCTCACAAACACCCCACACATAGCCTTACACTCACCCCACACACAGCCTCACACACACCCCACACACACCCCTACTCGCCCACACAGCCTCACACACACCCCACACACACCCCTACTCGCCCACACAGCCTCACACTCACCCCACACAGCCTCACACACATCCCAAAGAGCCTCACAGTCACCCCACAGAGCCTCACTCACACACAGCCTCACACAAACCCCGCACAGACTCAAACACACCCCACACATCTTCACACACTCCACACACAGCCTCAGTCACACTCCACACAGCCTCTCACTCACCCCACACAGCCTCACTTACCCCGCACAGCCTCACTCACACTCCACACAGCCTCTCACTCACCCCACACTCACCCCACACAGCCTCACTTACCCCGCACAGCCTCACACACACTCCACACAGCCTCTCACTCACCCCACACAGCCTCACACTCACCCCCCACAGCCTCACACACACTCCACACAGCCTCTCACTCACCCCACACAGCCTCACACTCACCCCACACAGCCTCACTTACCCCGCACAGCCTCACACACACTCCACACAGCCTCTCACTCACCACACACAGCCTCACACTCACCCCGCACGCACCCCACACACAGCCACACACCCCACACCAAGCACTCCACACAGACCCCACACAGCCTCACATACAACCCACGCAGCCTCACACTCACCCCGCACAGCATCACACACACCCCGCACAGCCTCACACTCACCCCGCACAGCCTCACACTCACCCCGCACAGCCTCACACTCACCCCGCACAGCCTCACACTCACCCCGCACAGCCTCACACTCTCCACCCCACAGCCTCACACTCACCCCGCACGCACCCCACACCAAGCACTCCACACAGACCCCACACAGCCTCACATACAACCCACGCAGCCTCACACTCACCCCGCACAGCATCACACACACCCCGCACAGCCTCACACTCACCCCGCACAGCCTCACACTCACCCCGCACAGCCTCACACTCACCCCGCACAGCCTCACACTCACCCCGCACAGCCTCACACTCACCCCGCACAGCCTCACACTCACCCCGCACAGCCTCACACTCACCCCGCACAGCCTCACACTCACCCCGCACAGCCTCACACTCACCCCGCACAGCCTCACACTCTCCCCGCACAGCCTCACACTCTCCCCGCACAGCCTCACACTCTCCCCGCACAGCCTCACACTCTCCCCGCACAGCCTCACACTCTCCCCGCACAGCCTCACACTCACCGCACACAGCCTCACACTCACCGCACACAGCCTCACACTCACCGCACACAGCCTCACACTCACCGCACACAGCCTCACGCTCACCCCGCACAGCCTCACGCTCACCCCGCACAGCCTCACACTCGCCCCGCACAGCCTCACACTCGCCCCGCACAGCCTCACACTCGCCCCGCACAGCCTCACACTCACCCCGCACAGCCTCACACTCTCCCCACACAGCCTCACACTCACCCCGCACAGCCTCACACTCAGCCCGCACAGCCTCACGCTCACCCCACACAGCCTCACGCTCACCCCGCACAGCCTCACGCTCACCCCGCACAGCATCACACTCACCCCGCACAGCCTCACACTCACCCCGCACGCACCCCACACACAGCCACACACCCCACACCAAGCACTCCACACAGACCCCACACAGCCTCACATACAACCCACACAGTCTCACACTCACCCCACACAGCCTCACACTCTCCCCACACAGCCTCACACTCTCCCCACACAGCCTCACACTCTCCCCACACAGCCTCACACTCACCGCACACAGCCTCACACTCACCGCACACAGCCTCACACTCACCGCACACAGCCTCACGCTCACCCCGCACAGCCTCACACTCACCCCGCACAGCCTCACACTCACCGCGCACAGCCTCACACTCACCCCGCACAGCCTCACACTCACCCCGCACAGCCTCTCACTCACCGCACACTCACCCCGCACTGCCTCACACACACCCCACACTCACCCCACACGAACCCCACACGAACCCCACACGAACCCCACACGAACCCCAGACACAGCCACACACACACACCAAGCACTCCACACAGATGCCACACAGCCTCAGATACAACCCACACAGCCTCACACACCCCCCCGCACAGTCTCACACTCACCCCGCACAGCCTCACACACACCCCACACAGTGACACACTCACACCGCACAGCTTCACACACACCCCCCACACACCCCCCACACACACCCCACACACACCCCACACACCCCCCACACACACCCCACACTAACCCCTCACAGCCTCACTCTCACCCCCCACAGCTTCACTCTCACCCCACACAGACTCTCACACACCCGACACTCACCCCACACAACCTCACACTCACCCCACACAGCCTCACTCTCACCCCACACAACCTCACACTCACCCCACACAACCTCACACTCACCCCACACAGCCTCACTCTCACCCCACACAGCCTCACATTCACCCCCCACAGCTTCACACACACCCCCCACAGCTTCACTCTCACCCCACACAGATGCTCACACACCCGACACTCACCCCACACAGCCTTACACTCACCCCACACACAGCCTCACACTCACCCCACACACACCCCACACAGCCTCACACTCACCCCACACAGCCTCACACTCACACCACACAGCCTCACACTCACCCCCCACAGCCTCACAGTCTCCAGACACAGCCTCACACACACCCAATACTCAACCCACACTCACCCCCCCAAGCCTCACACTCACCCCCTAGGCCTCACACTCACCCCCCACAGCCTCACACTCACCCCTCACAGCCTCACACACAGCCTCACACAGCCTCACACTCACTCCACACGCACCCCACACACACTCCACACACAGCCTCACACTCACCCCACACCCACCCCACATACAGCCCCACACTCACCCCCACACTCACCCCCATACACACCCCCACACTCACCCCCTCACACACTCCCACACACACTCCCACACACCCCCCCAAACACAACACACACACTCCCCCACACATAAAACACTCAGCCTCACACTCGCAACACACACCCCCCACAGCCTCACACTCACCCCACACAGCCTCACGCTCACCCCCCCACAGCCTCACCCTCACCCGACACAGCCTCACACTCACCCCGCCCAGACAATCACACACAAGACACTCACCCCGCACAGCCTCACACTCACCCCGCACAGCCTCACACTCACCCTGCACAGCCTCACACTCACCCCACACAGCCTCACACTCACTCCGCACAGCCTCACACTCACCCCACACAGCCTCACGCTCACCCCGCACAGCCTCACACTCACCCCGCACAGCCTCACACTCACCGCGCACAGCCTCACACTCACCCCGCACAGCCTCACACTCACCCCGCACAGCCTCTCACTCACCGCACACAGCTTCACACACACCCCCCACACACACCCCCCACACACCCGACAAACACCCCACACACACCCAACATACACCCCACACACACCCAACATACACCCCACACACACCCCACACACACCCCCACACACCCCACACACACCCCACACACAGCCTCACACACACCCCACACAGCGACACAGCCACCCCAAGCACTTCACACAGAACCCACACAGCCTCACACTCACCCCGCACAGCCTCACACACACCTCGCACAGCCTCAAACTAAGCCCCCCACACACCCCACACCTAACCCCGCACTGCCTCACACTCACCCCACACACAGCCTCACACTCACCCCACACAGCCTTACACTCACCCTGCACAGCCTCACACTCACCCTGCACAGCCTCACACTCACCCTGCACAGCCTCACACTCACCCCGCACAGCCTCACACTCACCCCACACACAGCCTCACATTCACCCCACACAGCCTCTCACTCACCCACCACAGCCTCACACTCACCCACCACAGCCTCACACTCACCCCACACAGCCTCACATTCACCCCGCACAGACTCACGCTCACACCACACAGCCTCACGCTCACCCCACACAGCCTCACACTCACCCTGCACAGACTCACGCTCACACCACACAGCCTCACACTCACCCCACACAGCCTCACACTCACCCCACACAGCCTCACACTCACCCCGCACAGCCTCACACACACCCCACACACCCCACACACAATCCACATTCACCCAACATACACCCCACACTCACCCCACACTCACCCCACACACACCCCCCACACACCCCCCACACACCCCCCACACACAGCCTCACACACCCCCCACACACAGCCTCACACACACACCGCAAAGCCTCACACTCACACCATCAGCTTCACACACACCCCACACAGCGACACACTCACACCGCACAGCTTCACACACACCCCCCACACACCCCCCACACAGCCCCCACACAGCGACACACCCACACCAAGCACTTCACACAGACCCCACACAGCCTCACACACACCTCACACTCACCCCGCAAAGACTCACACTCACCCCGCACAGCCTTACACACATTCCACACAGCCTCACACTCACCCCGCACAGCATCACACTCACCCCACACAGCCTCACACTCACCCCACACAGCCTCACACTCACCCCACAGAGAATCACACACACCCGGCACAGCCTCACACTCACCCCACACAGCCTCACACTCACCCCACACAGCCTCACACTCACCCCACAGAGACTCACACACACCCGGCACAGCATCACACTCACCCCGCACAGCCTCACGCTCACCGCGCACAGCCTCACGCTCACCGCGCACAGCCTCACGCTCACCGCGCACAGCCTCACGCTCACCGCGCACAGCCTCACGCTCACCCCGCACAGCCTCACACACAGCCTCACACTCACCCCGCACTGCCTCACACACACCCCACACGAACCCCACACGAACCCCACACGAACCCCACACGAACCCCACACGAACCCCACACGAACCCCAGACACAGCCACACACACACACCAAGCACTCCACACAGATGCCACACAGCCTCAGATACAACCCACACAGCCTCACACACCCCCCGCACAGTCTCACACTCACCCCGCACAGCCTCACACACACCCCACACAGCGACACACTCACACCGCACAGCTTCACACACACCCCCCACACACCCCCCACACACACCCCACACACACCCCACACACCCCCCACACACACCCCACACTAACCCCTCACAGCCTCACTCTCACCCCCCACAGCTTCACTCTCACCCCACACAGACTCTCACACACCCGACACTCACCCCACACAACCTCACACTCACCCCACACAGCCTCACTCTCACCCCACACAACCTCACACTCACCCCACACAACCTCACACTCACCCCACACAGCCTCACTCTCACCCCACACAGCCTCACATTCACCCCCCACAGCTTCACACACACCCCCCACAGCTTCACTCTCACCCCACACAGACGCTCACACACCCGACACTCACCCCACACAGCCTTACACTCACCCCACACACAGCCTCACACTCACCCCACACACACCCCACACAGCCTCACACTCACCCCACACAGCCTCACACTCACCCCCCACAGCCTCACACTCTCCATCCACAGCTTCACAGTCTCCAGACACAGCCTCAACACACACCCAATACTCAACCCACACTCACCCCCCCAAGCCTCACACTCACCCCCTAGGCCTCACACTCACCCCCCACAGCCTCACACTCACCCCTCACAGCCTCACACACAGCCTCACACAGCCTCACACTCACCCCACACCCACCCCACATACAGCCCCACACTCACCCCCACACTCACCCCCATACACACCCCCACACTCACCCCCTCACACACTCCCACACACACTCCCACACACCCCCCCAAACACAACACACACACTCCCCCACACATAAAACACTCAGCCTCACACTCGCAACACACACCCCCCACAGCCTCACACTCACCCCACACAGCCTCACGCTCACCCCCCCCACAGCCTCACCCTCACCCGACACAGCCTCACACTCACCCCGCCCAGACAATCACACACAAGACACTCACCCCGCACAGCCTCACACTCACCCCGCACAGCCTCACACTCACCCTGCACAGCCTCACACTCACCCCACACAGCCTCACACTCACTCCGCACAGCCTCACACTCACCCCACACAGCCTCACACTCACCCCGCACAGCCTCACACTCACCCCGCCCAGACTATCACACACACCCCACACAGCCTCACACTCACCCCGCACAGCCTCACACTCACCCCGCCCAGACTATCACACACACCCCACACAGCCTCACACTCACCCTGCACAGGCTCACACACACCCCACACATCATCACAGTCTCCCCACAGAGCCTCACACTCACCCCCCACTGCCTCACACTCTCCTCCCACACAGCCTCACACTCCCCCCGCACAGACTCACACTCCCCCCACACAGCCTCACACCCACCCCACATACAGCCCCACATACACCCCCACGCTCACCTCCACACTCACCCCCACACTCACCCCCTCACACACTCCCCCACACACTCCCACACACACTCCCACACACCCCCCCCAAACACACCCCCACACACAACACACACACAGCCTCACACTCACAACACACACCCCGCACAGCCTCACACTCACCCCGCACAGCCTCACGCTCACCCCCACAGCCTCACACTCACCCCCCACAGCATCACACTCACCCGACACAGCCTCACACTCACCCCGCACTGCCTCACTCTCACCCCGCCCAGACTATCACACACAAGACACTCACCCCGCACAGCCTCACACTCACCCCGCACAGCCTCACACTCACCCCGCACAGCCTCACACTCACCCCGCCCAGACGATCACACACACCCCACAGCCTCACACTCACCCTGCACAGGCTCACACACACCCCGCACAGCATCACACTCACCCCGCACTGCCTCACACTCACCCCCCACAGCCTCACACTCACCCCCCACAGCCTCACACTCACCCCCCACAGCCTCACACTCACCCCCCACAGCCTCACACTCACCCCCCACAGCCTCACACTCTCCCCCCACAGCTTCACACTCTCCCTCCACAGCCTCACACTCACCCCCCACAGCCTCACACTCACCCCCCACAGCCTCACACTCACCCCCCACAGCCTCACACTCACCCCCCACAGCTTCACACTCTCCCTCCACAGCCTCATACTCTCCCTTCACAGCCTCACATTCTCCCTCCACAGCCTCACACTCTCCCTCCACAGCTTCACAGTCTCCCCACACAGCCTCACACTCTCCACACACAGCCTCACACTCTCCAGACACAGCCTCACACACACCCAATACTCAACCCACATACACCCCATATAGTCTCACACTCACCCCCCACAGCCTCACACTCACCCCTCACAGGCTCACACACAGCCTCACAAAGCCTCACACTCATTCCACACGCACCCCACACACACCCCACACACAGCCTCACACTCACCCCACACCCACCCCACATACAGCCCCACATACAGCCCCACACACAGCCCCACACTCACCCCCCACACTCACCCCCACACTCACCCCCACACTCACCCCCACACACACTCCCACACACACTCCCACACACACTCCCACACACACTCCCACACACACTCCCACACACACCCCCCCAAACACAACACACACACTCCCCCACACATAAAACACACAGCCTCACACTCACAACACACACCCCGCACAGCCTCACACTCACCCCGCACAGCCTCACGCTTACCCCGCGCAGCCTCACACACACCTCCCACAGCCTCACACTCACCCCCCACAGCCTCACACACTGCCCTCACACAGCCTCACACTCACTCCACACGCACCCCACACACACCCCACACACAGCCTCACACTCACCCCACATACACCCCCACACTCACCCCCACACTCAACCCCACACTCAACCCCACACTCAACCCCACACTCAACCCCACACTCAACCCCACACTCAACCCCATACAAACCCCCACACACACTCCCCACACACACTCCCACACACACTCCCACACACACTCCCACACACACTCCCACACACACTCCCACACACACTCCCACACACACACCCACACACACACCCACACACAACACACACACTCCCCCACACATAAAACACACAGACTCACACTCACAACACTCACCCCGCACAGCCTCACACTCACCCCGCACTACCTCACGCTCACCCCGCGCAGCCTCTCACACACCCCACACAGCCTCACACACACACCACACAGCTCACACACACACCACACAGCCTCACACACACCCCAGACTCACCCCGCACGGCCTCACACTCACCCCGCACGGCCTCACACTCATCCCACATGGCCTCACGCTCACCCCACATGGCCTCACACTCACCCCACATGGCCTCACACTCACCCCCCACAGCCTCACCCTCGCATCCCATAGCCTCACACTCACCCCGCACAGCCTCACACTCACCCCGCACAGGCTCACACACACACCGCAAAGCCTCACACTCACCCCCCACAGCCTCACACTCACCCCGCACAGGCTCACACACACCCCGCACAGCCTCACACTCACCCCCCACAGCCTCACACTCACCCACCACAGTCTCACACTCACCTCCCACAGCCTCACACACACTCCGCAAGCACCTCATACACACCCCGCACAGCCTCACATACAACCCACACAGCCACACACTCACCCTGCACAGCCTCACACACACCTCACACCACCTCACACACCCCACACTCACCCCACACTCACCCCACACTCACCCCCACACTCACCCCACACTCACCCCACACAAACCCCATAAACCCCACACGAACCCCACACGCACCCAACACACCAGCCACACACCCACACCAAGCACTCCACACAGACGCCACACAGCCTCACATACAACCCACACTGTCTCACACACACCACACACAGCCTCACACACACCCCGCACAGACTCACGCTCACACCAAACAGCCTCACACTCACCCCACACACACCCCACACACACCCCACACTCACCCCACACTCACCCCACACACACCCCACACACACCCCACACACACCCCACACTCACCCCACACACACCCCACACACACCCCACACTCACCCCACACTCACCCCACACTCACCCCACACTCACCCCACACTCACCCCACACAAACCCAACACAAACCCCACAAACACACCAAGCACTCCACACACACCCCGCACAGCCCTCACATACAACCCGCACAGCCTCACACACACCCCGCACAGCCTCACACACCACCCCCGCACAGCCTCACACACACCCCGCACAGCCTGACACTCAACCCGCACAGCCTCACACTCACCCGCTACAGCCTCACACACACCCCGCACAGCCTCACACTCACCCCGCACAGCCTCACACACACCCCGCACAGCCTGACACTCAACCCGCACAGCCTCACGCTCACCCCGCACTGCCTCACGCTCACCCCCGCACAGCCTCACACTCACCCCGCACAGCCTCACGCTCACCCCCGCACAGCCTCACACTCACCCCGCACAGCCTCACACTCACCCCACACAGCCTCGCACTCACCCCGCACAGCCTCACACTCACCCCACACAGCCTCGCACTCACCCCGCACAGCCTCACACTCACCCCGCACAGACTCACGCTCACACTAAACAGCATCACACACACCCCACACAGCCCTCACACTCACCCCCGCACTCACCCCGCACTCACCCCGCACTCACCCCGCACTCACCCCGCACTCACCCCGCACTCACCCCGCACTCACCCCGCACTCACCCCCGCACTCACCCCCCGCACTCACCCCGCACTCACCCCACACTCACCCTACACAAACCCCACAAACCCCATACACAGCCACACACCCACACCAAGCACTCCACACACACCCCGCACAGCCTCACATACACCCCGCACAGCCTCACACTCACCCCGCGCAGCCTCACACTCACCCCGCGCAGCCTCACACTCACCCCCGCGCAGCCTCACACTCACCCCGCACAGCCTCACACCACACCCCGCACAGCCTCACACTCACCCCGCACAGCCTCACACTCACCCCGCGCAGCCCTCACACTCACCCCCGCGCAGCCTCACACTCACCCCGCGCAGCCTCACACTCACCCCGCGCAGCCTCACACTCACCCCGCGCAGCCTCACACTCACCCCGCGCAGCCTCACACTCACCCCGCGCAGCCTCACACTCACCCCGCTCAGCCTCACACTCACCCCCGCTCAGCCTCACACTCACCCCGCACAGCCTCACACTCACCCCGCACAGCCTCACACACACTCCGCACAGCCTCACACTCACCCCGCACAGCCTCACACACACCCCACACTCTCCCCACACTTTCCCCACACTCACCCCACACTCTCCCCACACCCACCCCACACTCTCCCCACACCCACCCCACACGAACCCCACACGAACCCCACACGAATCCCACACACACAGCACACACACAGCCACACACACAGCCACACACACAGCCACACACAAACCCCACACACAGCCACACACCCACACCAAGCACTCCACACACACCCCGCACAGCCTCACACACACCCCGCACAGCCTCACACATACCCCGCACAGCCTCACACTCACCCCGCACAGCCTCACGCTCACCCCGCACAGCCTCACGCTCACCCCGCACAGCCTCACACATACCCCGCACAGCCTCACACTCACCCCGCACAGCCTCACACACACCCCGCACAGCCTCACACTCACCCCCGCACAGCCTCACATACAACCCGCACAGCCTCACACTCACCCCACACAGCCTCACACACAACCCGCACAGCCTCACACTCACCCCGCACAGCCTCACACTCACCCCGCACAGCCTCACACTCACCCCGCACAGCCTCACACTCACCCCGCACAGCCTCACACTCACCCCGCACAGCCTCACACTCACCCCGCACAGCCTCACACTCACCCCGCACAGCCTCACACTCACCCCGCACAGCATCACACACACCCCACACTCTCCCCACACCCACCCCACACTCACCCCCACACTCACCCCACACGAACCCCACACGAACCCCACACGAACCCCACACGAACCCCACACGAACCCCACACGAACCCCACACACACAGCCACACACACAGCCACACACACAGCCACACACACCCCACACACAGCCACACACCCACACCAAGCACTCCACACACACCCCGCACAGCCTCACACATACCCGCACAGCCTCACACTCACCCCGCACAGCCTCACACTCACCCCGCACAGCCTCACACTCACCCCGCACAGCCTCACACTCACCCCGCACAGCCTCACACTCACCCCGCACAGCCTCACACTCACCCCGCACAGCCTCACACTCACCCCGCACAGCCTCACACTCACCCCGCACAGCCTCACACTCACCCCGCACAGCCTCACATACAACCCGCACAGCCTCACACTCAGCCCGCACAGCCTCACATACAACCCCGCACAGCCTCACACTCACCCCGCACAGCCTCACACACACCTCCCACAGCCTCACACACAGCCTCACACAGTCTCACACTCACTCCACATGCACCTCACACACACCCGACAAACAGTCTCACACTCAACCCACACCCACCCCACATACACCCCCACATACTTCCCCACATACTTCCCCACATACTTCCCCACATACTTCCCCACACTCACCCCCACACTCACCCCCACACACACCCCCACACTCACCCCCACACACACCCCCACACACACTCCCACACACACTCCCACACACACTCCCACACACAATCCCCCACACACACCCCCACACACACCCCCACACACACTCCCACACACACTCCCACACACACTCCCACACACACTCCCACACACAATCCCACACACACTCCCACACACAATCCCACACACACACCCGCACACACACCCGCACACAATCCCGCACACACTCCCACACCCCCCCCAACACATACCCACACACAACACACACACTCCCCCACACATAAAACACACAGCCTCACACTCTCAACACACACCCCGCACAGCCTCACACTCACCCCACAGAGCCTCACACTCACGCCCCACAGCCTCACACTCACCCACACAGCCTCACACTCACTCCACACGCACCTCACACACACCCCACAAACAGCCTCACAATCACCCCTCACCCACCCGACATACACCCCCACATACACCCCCACATACACCCGCCACATACACCCCCACACTCACCCCCACACTCACCCCCACACTCACCCCCCACACTCACCCCCACACACACTCCCACACACACTCCACACACACTCCCACACACACTCCCCCACCACACCCCCACACACCCCCACACACAACACACAAACTCCCCCCACACATAAAACACACACTCACACTCACAACACACACCCCGCACACCCTCACACTCACCCCACACAGCCTCATACTCACCCCCCACAGCCTCACACTCACCCCCCACAGCCTCACACTCACCCCCCACAGCCTCACACTCACCCCCCCACAGCCTCACACACAACCCCCACAGCCTCACACTCACCCCGCACAGCCTCACATTCTCCCCCCACATCCTCTCACTCACAACACACACCCCGCCACAGCCCTCACACTCACATCACACAGCCTCACACTCACACCACACAGCCTCACACTCACCCCGCACAGCCTCACACTCACCCCACACAGCCTCACACTCAATCTAGACAGATTCAAGCTCAATCTACAAAACGTCACACTCAATTTTCACAGCCTCACACTCACCACAAACACTCCACACTCACCCAGCACAGCCTCACACGCACCCCGCACTCACCCCGCACAGCATCACACTCACGCCGCACAGCCTCAGACTCTCCCCCCACAGCCACACACTCTCCTCCCACAGCCTCACACTCTCCACACACAGCCTCACACTCACCCCACACAGCCTCACACTCACCCCACACAGCCTCACACTCTCCCCACACAGACTCACACTCTCCCCCCACAGCCTCACAAACACCCAACACTCAACACACATACACCCCATACAGCCTCACACTCACCCTACACAGCCTCACACTCACCCCGCACAGCCTCACACTCTCCCCCCACAGCCTCTCACACACCCCAGACACACCCTGCACAGCATCACTCTCACCCCGCACGGCCTCACACTCACCCCACATGGCCTCACACTCACCCCACATGGCCTCACACTCACCCCCCACAGCCTCACCCTCACTCCCCATAGCCTCACACTCACCTCGCACAGCCTCACACACACCCCGCAAAGCCTTACACTCACCCCAGACTCACCCTGCACAGCATCAGTCTCACCCCACACGGCCTCACACTCAGCCCTCACAGCCTCACACACAGCCTCACACTCACTCCACCCACACCCACCTCACATACTCCACCACACTCACCCCCACACTCACCCCCACACTCACCCCCACACTCACCCCCACACTCACCCCCACACTCACCCCCACACTCACCCCCACACTCACCCCCACACTCACCCCCACACTCCCCCACACATAAAACACACAGCCTCACACTCACAAGACACACCCCGCACAGCCTCACACTCATTCTACACAGATTCACACTCAATCTACAAAACCTCACACTCAATTTACACAGCCTCACACTCACCCCAAACACTCCACACTCACCCCGCACAGCCTCACACTCACGCCGCACAGCCTCACACTCTCCCGCCACAGCCTCACACTCTCCCGCCACAGCCTCACACTCTCCCCCCACAGCCTCACACTCACCCCACACAGCCTCACACTCAATCTAGACAGATTCAAGCTCAATCTACAAAACGTCACACTCAATTTTCACAGCCTCACACTCACCACAAACACTCCACACTCACCCAGCACAGCCTCACACGCACCCCGCACTCACCCCGCACAGCATCACACTCACGCCGCACAGCCTCAGACTCTCCCCCCACAGCCACACACTCTCCTCCCACAGCCTCACACTCTCCACACACAGCCTCACACTCACCCCACACAGCCTCACACTCACCCCACACAGCCTCACACTCTCCCCACACAGACTCACACTCTCCCCCCACAGCCTCACAAACACCCAACACTCAACACACATACACCCCATACAGCCTCACACTCACCCTACACAGCCTCACACTCACCCCGCACAGCCTCACACTCTCCCCCCACAGCCTCTCACACACCCCAGACACACCCTGCACAGCATCACTCTCACCCCGCACGGCCTCACACTCACCCCACATGGCCTCACACTCACCCCACATGGCCTCACACTCACCCCCCACAGCCTCACCCTCACTCCCCATAGCCTCACACTCACCTCGCACAGCCTCACACACACCCCGCAAAGCCTTACACTCACCCCAGACTCACCCTGCACAGCATCAGTCTCACCCCACACGGCCTCACACTCAGCCCTCACAGCCTCACACACAGCCTCACACTCACTCCACCCACACCCACCTCACATACTCCACCACACTCACCCCCACACTCACCCCCACACTCACCCCCACACTCACCCCCACACTCACCCCCACACTCACCCCCACACTCACCCCCACACTCACCCCCACACTCACCCCCACACTCACCCCCACACTCACCCCCACACTCACCCCCCACACTCACCCCCACACTCACCCCCACACTCACCCCCACACTCACCCCCACACTCACCCCCACACTCAACACACACACTCAACACACACACTCCCCCACACATAAAACACACAGCCTCACACTCACAAGACACACCCCGCACAGCCTCACACTCATTCTACACAGATTCACACTCAATCTACAAAACCTCACACTCAATTTACACAGCCTCACACTCACCCCAAACACTCCACACTCACCCCGCACAGCCTCACACTCACGCCGCACAGCCTCACACTCTCCCGCCACAGCCTCACACTCTCCCGCCACAGCCTCACACTCTCCCCCCACAGCCTCACACTCACCCCCCACTGCCTCACACTCACGCCGCACAGCCTCACACTCTCCCCCCACAGCCTCACTCTCACCCCACACAGCCTCACATTCTCCCCCCACAGCCTCACACACACCCAACACTCACCCAACATACACCCCATACAGCCTAACACTCACCCCACACAGCCTCACACTCTCCCCCCACAGCCTCACACTCACCCCCCACTGCCTCACACTCACGCCGCACAGCCTCACACTCTCCCCCCACAGCCTCACACTCTCCCCCCACAGCCTCACTCTCACCCCACACAGCCTCACATTCTCCCCCCACAGCCTCACACTCACCACACACAGCCTCACACTCAGCAAACACGCACCCTCATACACAACCCACTCAGCCTCACACTCACAACACACACAGCCTCACAGTCACCCCACACACAGCCTCACACTCACACCACACAGCCTCACACACACCCCACAAAGACTCACACTCATACACACAGCCTTACACACACTCCCCACAGCCTCACTCACCCCGCACAGCCTCACTCTCACCCCACACAACTTCGCACACTCCACACACAGCCTCACACACATTCCACACAGCCTCTCACTCACACCACACAGCCTCACACACACCCCGCACAGCCTCACACTCTCCACCCACAGCCTCACACTCACCCCACACAGCCTCACACTCTCCAACCACAGTCTCACACTCTCCACCCCACAGCCTCACACTCACCCCCCCACAGCCTCACACTCACCCACACAGCCTCACACTCTCCCCCCACAGGCTCACTCTCTCCCCCCACAGCCTCACACTCTCCCCCCACAGCCTCACACTCTCCCCCCACAGCCTCACACTCACCCCCCCACATTCTCACACTCACCCCCCACATTCTCACACTCTCCCCCCAGAGCCTCACACTCTCCCCCACAGGCTCACTCTCTCCCCGCACAGCCTCACTCTCTCCCCCCACAGCCTCTCACTCACCCCCCCACAGCCTCACACTCTCCCCCCCACAGCCTCACACTCACCCACACTGCCTCACACTCTCCCCCCACAGGCTCACTCTCTCCCCCCACAGCCTCACACTCACCCCACACAGCCTCACACTCACCCCACACAGCCTCACACTCTCCCCCCACAGCCTCACACTCTCCACCCACAGCCTCACACACACCCAACACTCAACCCACATACACCCCATACAGCCTAACACTCACACCACACAGCCTCACACTCACCCACACAGCCTCACACTCACTCCACATGCACCTCACACACACCCCACAAACAGCCTCACACTCACTCCTCACCCACCCGACATACACCCCCACATACATCCCCACATACACCCCCACAGTCACACCCACAGTCACACCCACACTCACACCCACACTCATCCCCACACTCACCCCCACACTCACCCCCACACTCACCCCCACACTCACCCCCACACACTCCCCCACACACTCCCCCACACACACTCCCACACACACTCCCCCACACATAAAACACACAGACTCACACTCACAACACACACCCCCCACAGCCTCACACTCACCCCGCACAGCCTCACACTCACCCCCCACAGCCTCACACTCACCCCCCACAGCCTCACACTCACCCCCCACAGCCTCACACTCAACCCCCACAGCCTCACACTCACCTCGCACAGCCTCACACACACCCCGCAAAGCCTTACACTCACCCCAGACTCACCCTGCACAGCATCAGTCTCACCCCACACGGCCTCACACTCAGCCCTCACAGCCTCACACACAGCCTCACACTCACTCCACCCACACCCACCTCACATACTCCACCACACTCACCCCCACACTCACCCCCACACTCACCCCCACACTCACCCCCACACTCACCCCCACACTCACCCCCACACTCACCCCCACACTCACCCCCACACTCACCCCCACACTCACCCCCACACTCACCCCCACACTCACCCCCACACTCAACACACACACTCAACACACACACTCCCCCACACATAAAACACACAGCCTCACACTCACAAGACACACCCCGCACAGCCTCACACTCATTCTACACAGATTCACACTCAATCTACAAAACCTCACACTCAATTTACACAGCCTCACACTCACCCCAAACACTCCACACTCACCCCGCACAGCCTCACACTCACGCCGCACAGCCTCACACTCTCCCGCCACAGCCTCACACTCTCCCCCCACAGCCTCACACTCACCCCCCACTGCCTCACACTCACGCCGCACAGCCTCACACTCTCCCCCCACAGCCTCACTCTCACCCCACACAGCCTCACATTCTCCCCCCACAGCCTCACACACACCCAACACTCACCCAACATACACCCCATACAGCCTAACACTCACCCCACACAGCCTCACACTCTCCCCCCACAGCCTCACACTCACCCCCCACTGCCTCACACTCACGCCGCACAGCCTCACACTCTCCCCCCACAGCCTCACACTCTCCCCCCACAGCCTCACTCTCACCCCACACAGCCTCACATTCTCCCCCCACAGCCTCACACTCACCACACACAGCCTCACACTCAGCAAACACGCACCCTCATACACAACCCACTCAGCCTCACACTCACAACACACACAGCCTCACAGTCACCCCACACACAGCCTCACACTCACACCACACAGCCTCACACACACCCCACAAAGACTCACACTCATACACACAGCCTTACACACACTCCCCACAGCCTCACTCACCCCGCACAGCCTCACTCTCACCCCACACAACTTCGCACACTCCACACACAGCCTCACACACATTCCACACAGCCTCTCACTCACACCACACAGCCTCACACACACCCCGCACAGCCTCACACTCTCCACCCACAGCCTCACACTCACCCCACACAGCCTCACACTCTCCAACCACAGTCTCACACTCTCCACCCCACAGCCTCACACTCACCCCCCCACAGCCTCACACTCACCCACACAGCCTCACACTCTCCCCCCACAGGCTCACTCTCTCCCCCCACAGCCTCACACTCTCCCCCCACAGCCTCACACTCTCCCCCCACAGCCTCACACTCACCCCCCCACATTCTCACACTCACCCCCCACATTCTCACACTCTCCCCCCACAGCCTCACACTCTCCCCCACAGGCTCACTCTCTCCCCGCACAGCCTCACTCTCTCCCCCCACAGCCTCTCACTCACCCCCCCACAGCCTCACACTCTCCCCCCCACAGCCTCACACTCACCCACACTGCCTCACACTCTCCCCCCACAGGCTCACTCTCTCCCCCCACAGCCTCACACTCACCCCACACAGCCTCACACTCACCCCACACAGCCTCACACTCTCCCCCCACAGCCTCACACTCTCCACCCACAGCCTCACACACACCCAACACTCAACCCACATACACCCCATACAGCCTAACACTCACACCACACAGCCTCACACTCACCCACACAGCCTCACACTCACTCCACATGCACCTCACACACACCCCACAAACAGCCTCACACTCACTCCTCACCCACCCGACATACACCCCCACATACATCCCCACATACACCCCCACAGTCACACCCACACTCACCCCCACACTCACCCCCACACTCACCCCCACACTCACCCCCACACTCACCCCCACACTCACCCCCACACTCACCCCCACACTCACCCCCACACTCACCCCCACACTCACCCCCACACTCACCCCCACACACACTCCCACACACACTCCCACACACACTCCCCCACACATAAAACACACAGACTCACACTCACAACACACACCCCCCACAGCCTCACACTCACCCCGCACAGCCTCACACTCACCCCCCACAGCCTCACACTCACCCCCCACAGCCTCACACTCACCCCCCACAGCCTCACACTCAACCCCCACAGCCTCACACTCACCCCGCACAGCCTCACATTCTCCCCCCACATCCTCTCACTCACAACACTCACCCCACACAGCCTCACAATCACCCCGTACAGCCTCACACTCACCCCGCACAGCATCACACTTACCCCGCACAGCCTCACACTCAATCTAGACAGATTCAAGCTCAATCTACAAAACGTCACACTCAATTTTCACAGCCTCACACTCACCACAAACACTCCACACTCACCCAGCACAGCCTCACACGCACCCCGCACTCACCCCGCACAGCGTCACACTCACGCCGCACAGCCTCACACTCTCCCCCACAGCCTCTTAAACACCCCAGACTCACCCTGCACGGCCTCACTCTCACCCCGCACGGCCTCACTCTCACCCCGCACGGCCTCACTCTCACCCCGCACGGCCTCACTCTCAACCCGCACGGCCTCACTCTCACCCCGCACGGCCTCACTCTCACCCCGCACGACCTCACACTCACCCCACATGGCCTCACACTCACCCCACATGGCCTCACACTCACCCCACAGGGCCTCACATTCACCCCCCACAGCCTCACCCTCACTCCCCATAGCCTCACACTCACCTCGCACAGCCTCACACTCACCCCGCATAGGCTCACACACACCCCGCAAAGCCTTACACTCACCCCAGACTCACCCTGCACAGCCTCACACTCACCCCACATGGCCTCACACTCACCCCCCACAGCCTCACACTCACCCCCCACAGCCTCACACTCACCCCCCACAGCCTCACACTCACCCCACACAGCCTCACACTCACCCCACACAGCCTCACACTCACCCCACACAGCCTCACACTCACCACACACAGCCTCACACTCACCCCACACAGCCTCACACTCAACCCACACAGCCTCACACTCACCCCACACAGCCTCACACTCACCCCACACAGCCTCACACTCACCACACACAGCCTCACACTCAGCAAACACGCACCCTCATACACAACCCACTCAGCCTCACACTCACAACACACACAGCCTCACAGTCACCCCACACACAGCCTCACACTCACACCACACAGCCTCACACACACCCCACAAATACTTACACTCATACACACAGCCTTACACACACTCCCCACAGCCTCACTCACCCCGCACAGCCTCACTCTCACCCCACAGAACTTCGCACACTCCACACACAGCCTCACACACATTCCACACAGCCTCTCACTCACACCACACAGCCTCACACACACCCCGCACAGCCTCACACTCTCCAACCACAGTCTCACACTCTCCACCCCACAGCCTCACACTCACCCCCCCACAGCCTCACACTCTCCAACCACAGTCTCACACTCTCCACCCCACAGCCTCACACTCACCCCCACACAGCCTCACACTCACCCACACAGCCTCACACTCTCCCCCCACAGGCTCACTCTCTCCCCCCACAGCCTCACACTCTCCCCCCACAGCCTCACACTCTCCCCCCACAGCCTCACACTCACCCCACACAGCCTCACACTCTCCCCCCACAGCCTCACACTCACCCCCCCACATTCTCACACTCACCCCCCACATTCTCACACTCTCCCCCCACAGCCTCACACTCTCCCCCACAGGCTCACTCTCTCCCCCCACAGCCTCACTCACCCCCCCACAGCCTCACACTCTCCCCCCCACAGCCTCACACTCACCCACACAGCCTCACACTCTCCCCCCACAGGCTCACTCTCTCCCCCCACAGCCTCACACTCACTCCACACAGCCTCACACTCACCCCACACAGCCTCACACTCTCCCCCCACAGCCTCACACACTCCACCCACAGCCTCACACACACCCAACACTCAACCCACATACACCCCATACAGCCTAACACTCACACCACACAGCCTCACACTCACCCACACAGCCTCACACTCACTCCACACGCACCTCACACACACCCCACAAATAGCCTCACACTCACTCCTCACCCACCCGACATACACCCCCACATACATCCCCACATAGACCCCCACACTCACCCCCACACTCACCCCCACACTCACCCCCACACTCACCCCCACACTCACCCCCACACTCACCCCCACACTCACCCCCACACTCACTCCCACACACTCCCCCACACACACTCCCACACACACTCCCCCACACACTCCCCCACACACTCCCCCACACACTCCCCCACACATAAAACACACAGACTCACACTCACAACACTCACCCCCCACAGCCTCACACTCACCCCGCACAGCCTCACACTCACCCCCCACAGCCTCACACTCACCCCACACAGCCTCACACTCATCACACAGCCTAACACTCACCCCACACAGCCTCACAATCACCCCGCACAGCCTCACACTCACCCCGCACAGCATCACACTTACCCCGCACAGCCTCACACTCAATCTAGACAGATTCAAGCTCAATCTACAAAACGTCACACTCAATTTTCACAGCCTCACACTCACCACAAACACTCCACACTCACCCAGCACAGCCTCACACGCACCCCGCACAGCGTCACACTCACGCCGCACAGCCTCAGACTCTCCCCCCACAGCCACACACTCTCCTCCCACAGCCTCACACTCTCCACACACAGCCTCACACTCTCCACACACAGCCTCACACTCACCCCACACAGCCTCACACTCACCCCACACAGCCTCACACTCTCCCCACACAGACTCACACTCTCCCCCCACAGCCTCACACACACCCCAACACTCAACCCACATACACCCCATACAGCCTCACACTCACCCTACACAGCCTCACACTCACCCCGCACAGCCTCACACTCTCCCCCACAGCCTCTTAAACACCCCAGACTCACCCTGCACGGCCTCACTCTCACCCCGCACGGCCTCACTCTCACCCCGCACGGCCTCACTCTCACCCCGCACGGCCTCACTCTCATCCCGCACGGCCTCACTCTCACCCCGCACGACCTCACACTCACCCCACATGGCCTCACACTCACCCCACATGGCCTCACACTCACCCCACATGGCCTCACACTCACCCCACAGGGCCTCACACTCACCCCCCACAGCCTCACCCTCACTCCCCATAACCTCACACTCACCTCGCACAGCCTCACACTCACCCCGCATAGGCTCACACACACCCCGCAAAGCCTTACACTCACCCCAGACTCACCCTGCACAGCCTCACACTCACCCCCCACATTCTCACACTCACCCCCCACATTCTCACACTCTCCCCCCACAGCCTCACACTCTCCCCCACAGGCTCACTCTCTCCCCCCACAGCCTCACTCACCCCCCCACAGCCTCACACTCTCCCCCCCACAGCCTCACACTCACCCACACAGCCTCACACTCTCCCCCCACAGGCTCACTCTCTCCCCCCACAGCCTCACACTCACTCCACACAGCCTCACACTCACCCCACACAGCCTCACACTCTCCCCCCACAGCCTCACACACTCCACCCACAGCCTCACACACACCCAAAACTCAACCCACATACACCCCATACAGCCTAACACTCACACCACACAGCCTCACACTCACCCACACAGCCTCACACTCACTCCACACGCACCTCACACACACCCCACAAATAGCCTCACACTCACTCCTCACCCACCCGACATACACCCCCACATACATCCCCACATAGACCCCCACACTCACCCCCACACTCACCCCCACACTCACCCCCACACTCACCCCCACACTCACCCCCACACTCACCCCCACACTCACCCCCACACTCACCCCCACACACACTCCCACACACTCCCCCACACACACTCCCACACACACTCCCCCACACACTCCCCCACACATAAAACACACAGACTCACACTCACAACACACACCCCCCACAGCCTCACACTCACCCCGCACAGCCTCACACTCACCCCCCACAGCCTCACACTCACCCCACACAGCCTCACACTCAACCCCCACAGCCTCACACTCACCCCGCACAGCCTCACACTCATCACACAGCCTAACACTCACCCCACACAGCCTCACAATCACCCCGCACAGCCTCACACTCACCCCGCACAGCATCACACTTACCCCGCACAGCCTCACACTCAATCTAGACAGATTCAAGCTCAATCTACAAAACGTCACACTCAATTTTCACAGCCTCACACTCACCACAAACACTCCACACTCACCCAGCACAGCCTCACACGCACCCCGCACAGCGTCACACTCACGCCGCACAGCCTCAGACTCTCCCCCCACAGCCACACACTCTCCTCCCACAGCCTCACACTCTCCACACACAGCCTCACACTCTCCACACACAGCCTCACACTCACCCCACACAGCCTCACACTCACCCCACACAGCCTCACACTCTCCCCACACAGACTCACACTCTCCCCCCACAGCCTCACACACACCCCAACACTCAACCCACATACACCCCATACAGCCTCACACTCACCCTACACAGCCTCACACTCACCCCGCACAGCCTCACACTCTCCCCCACAGCCTCTTAAACACCCCAGACTCACCCTGCACGGCCTCACTCTCACCCCGCACGGCCTCACTCTCACCCCGCACGGCCTCACTCTCACCCCGCACGGCCTCACTCTCACCCCGCACGGCCTCACTCTCACCCCGCACGACCTCACACTCACCCCACATGGCCTCACACTCACCCCACATGGCCTCACACTCACCCCACATGGCCTCACACTCACCCCACAGGGCCTCACACTCACCCCCCACAGCCTCACCCTCACTCCCCATAACCTCACACTCACCTCGCACAGCCTCACACTCACCCCGCATAGGCTCACACACACCCCGCAAAGCCTTACACTCACCCCAGACTCACCCTGCACAGCCTCACACTCACCCCGCACAGGCTCACACACACCCCGCAAAGCCTCACACTCACCCCCCACAGCCTCACACTCACCCCGCACAGGCTCACACACACCCCGCACAGGCTCACACACACCCCGCAAAGCCTCACACTCACCCCACACAGCCTCACACACACCTCCCACAGCCTCACACTCACCCCCCACAGCCTCACACACACCTCACACACAGCCTCACACAGCCTCACACTCAACCCACATACACCCCCACATACACCCCCACACTCACCCCCACACTCACCCCCCACACTCACCCCCCACACTCACCCCCACACTCACCCCCACACTCACCCCCACACTCACCCCCACACTCACCCCCACACTCACCCCCACACTCACTCCCACACTCACTCCCACACACCCCCCCCCACACACCCCCCCCACACACAACCCCACACACAACACACACACACCCCCACACATAAAACACACAGCCTCACACTCAGAACACACACCCCGCACAGACTCTCACTCACCCCCCACAGCCTCACACTCACCCCCCACAGCCACACACTCACCACCCACAGCCTCACACTCACCCCGCACAGCCTCACACTCACCCCGCACAGCCTCACACTCACCCCGCACAGCCTCACAGACACCCCGCACAGCCTCACACTCACCCCGCACAGCCTCACACTCACCCCGCACAGCCTCACACTCACCCCGCACAGCATCACACTCACCCCGCACAGCCTCACACTCAATCTACACAGATTCACACTCAATCTACAAAACTTCACACTCAATTTACACAGCCTCACACTCACCCCAAACGCTCCACACTCACCCCGCATAGCCTCTCACTCACGCCGCACAGCCTCTAACTCTCCCCCCACAGCCTCACACTCACCCCACACACAGCTTCACACTCTCCACCCACAGCCTCACACTCACCACACACAGCCTCACACTCTCCCCCGCACAGCCTCACACTCTCCACCCACAGCCTCACACTCTCCCCCGCACAGCCTCACACTCACCCCCCACAGCCTCACACTCTCCACCCACAGCCTCAAACTCACCACACACAGACTCACACTCTCCTCCGCACAGCCTCACACTCTCCCCCAACAGCCTCACACTCTCCCCCAACAGCCTCACACTCTCCCCCAACAGCCTCACACTCACTCCACACAGCCTCATGCACACCACACACAGCCTCACACACTCTCCACACAACTTCTCATTCACCCCACACAGCCTCACACACACCATACACAGCCTCACACTCACTCCACACAGCCTCACACTCACCCCACACAGCCTCACACTCACCACACACAGCCTCACACTCTCCACACACAGCCTCACACTCACCCCACACAGCCTCACACTCTCCCCCCACAGCCTCACACTCTCCCCCCACAGCCTCACACACACCCAACACTCACCCCACATACACCCCATTCAGACTCACACTCACCCCACACAGCCTCACACTCACTCCACACAGCCTCACACTCTCCCCCCACAGCATCACACACAGCCTCACACACACCCAACACTCACCCCACATACACCCCTTACAGCCTCACACTCACGCCACACAGCCTCACACTCACACCCCACAGCATCACACACAGCCTCACACTCACTCCACACGCACCGGACACACACCCCGCACACAGCCTCACACTCACCCCACACCAACCCCACATACACCCCCACACTCAACCCACACACACTCCCACACACACTCCCACACACGCTCCCATGCACACTCCCACACACCCCCACAAACACACCCCCACACACAACACACACACTCACCCAAACATAAAACACACAGCCTCACACTCACAACACACACCCCGCACAGCCTCACACACACCCTGCACAGCCTCACACACATCCCGCACAGCCTCATGCTCACCCCGCGCAGCCTTACACTCACCCCGCAAAGCCTCACACACACCCCACACAGCCTCACACACATCCATGACTCACCCCCCACAGCCTCACACTCACCCCCCACAGCCACACACTCACCACCCACAGCCTCACACTCACCCCACACAGCCTCACACTCACCCCGCACAGCCTCACACTCACCCCGCACAGCCTCACATTTCCACCACACAGCCTAACACTCATCCCGCACGGCCTCACACTCATCCCACATGGCCTCACACTCACCCCACATGGCCTCACACTCACCCCCCACGGCCTCAACCTCACCACTCATGGTCTCACACTCACCCCGCACAGCCTCACCCCCCCCCCCCCCACAGGCTCACACACACACCGCAAAGCATCACACATAAAATACACAGCCTCACACTCAGAACACACACCCCGCACAGACTCTCACTCACCCCCCACAGCCTCACACTCACCCCCCAAAGCCTCACACTCACCCCCCACAGCCTCACACTCACCCCCCACAGCCTCACACTCTCCCCCCACAGCCTCACACTCTCCCCCCACAGCCTCACACTCACCCCACACAGCCTCACACTCTCCCCCCACAGCCTCACACTCTCCCCCCACAGCCTCACACTCACCCCCCACAGCCTCACACTCACCCCCCACAGCCTCACACTCTCCCCCCACAGCCTCACACTCACACCCCACAGCCTCACACTCTCCCCCCACAGCCTCACACTCTCCCCCCACAGCCTCACACTCACCCCCCCACAGCCTCACACACACCACACGCAGCCTCACACTCACACCCCACAGCCTCACACACAGCCTCACACAGCCTCACACTCACTCCACATGCACCCCACATAGACCCCCACATACACCCCCACATATACCCCCACACACACCCCCACACTCACCCCCGCACACACTCCCGCACACACTCCCGCACTCACTCCCGCACACAACACACACACTCCCACACACACTCCCACACACACTCCCACACACACTCCCACACACACTCCCACACACACCCCCACACACTCCCGCACTCACTCCCCCACACATAAAACACACAGCCTCACACTCACAACACACACCCCGCACAGCCTCACACTCTCCCCCAACAGCCTCACACACACCCAACACTCACCCCACATACACCCCATACAGCCTCACACACACCCCATACAGCCTCACACACACCCCATACAGCCTCACACTCACCCCATACAGCCTCACACTCACCCCACACAGCCTCACACTCACCCCATACAGCCTCACACTCACCACACACAGCCTCACACTCACCCCACACAGCCTCACACTCACCCCGCACAGCCTCACACTCACCCCGCACAGCCTCACACTCACCCCGCACAGCCTCACACTCACCCCGCACAGCCTCACACTCACCCCGCACAGCCTCACACTCACCCCGCACAGCCTCACACTCACCCCGCACAGCCTCACACTCACCCCGCACAGCCTCACACTCACCCCGCACAGCCTCACACTCACCCCGCACAGCCTCACACTCACCCCGCACAGCCTCACACTCACCCCACACAGCCTCACACTCACCCCACACAGCCTCACACTCACCCCACACAGCCTCACACTCACCCCCTAGGCCTCACACTCACCCCCCACAGCCTCACACTCACCCGCCACAGCCTCACACTCACCCCCCACAGCCTCACACTCACCCCCTAGGCCTCACACTCACCCCCCACAGCCTCACACTCAACCCCCACAGCCTCACACTCACCCCCTAGGCCTCACACTCACCCCCCACAGCCTCACACTCACCCCCCACAGCCTCACACTCACCCCACACAGCCTCACACTCACCCCCCACAGCCTCACATTCACCCCCCACAGCCTCACACACAGCCTCACACAGCCTCACACTCACTCCACACGCACCCCACACAAACCCCACAAACAGCCTCACACTCACCCCACACCCACCCCACATACACCCCCACATACACCCCCACACTCACCCTCACACACACTCCCACACACAGTCTCACACACACTCCCACACACACACCCCCACACACAACAAACACTCCCCCACACATTAAACACACAGCCTCACACTCACCCCGCACAGCCTCACACTCTCCCCGCACAGCCTCACACTCACCCCGCACAGCGTCACACTCACCCCGCACAGCGTCACACTCACCCCGCACAGCCTCACACTCACCCCGCACAGCCTCACACTCACCCCCCAAAGCCTCACACTCACCCCCCCCACAGCCTCACACTCACCCCCCAAAGCCTCACACTCACCCCCCACAGGCTCACACTCACCCCCCAAAGCCTCACACTCACCCCCCCCACAGCCTCACACTCACCCCCCAAAGCCTCACACTCACCTCCCACAGCCTCACACACAGCCTCACACAGCCTCACACTCACCCCCCACAGCCTCACACTCACTCCACACAGCCTCACACTCACCCCCCACAGCCTCACACTCACCTCCCACAGCCTCACACACAGCCTCACACAGCCTCACACTCACTCCACACGCACCCCACATATACCCCCACATACACCCCCACACTCACCCCCACACTCACCCCCGCACACACTCCCGCACACACTCCCGCACACACTCCCGCACACACTCCCACACACACCCCCACACACACCCCCACACACCCCCACACACACTCCCGCACACACCCCCACACACACCCGCACACACCCCCACACACACTCCCGCACACACCCCCACACACACTCCCACACACACTCCCACACACACTCCCACACACACTCCCACATACACTCCCACACACACTCCCACACACTCCCGCACACACTCCCACACACACTCCCACACACACTCCCACACACACTCCCACACACACACCCGCACACACCCCCACACACACTCCCGCACACACCCCCACACACACTCCCGCACACACCCCCACACACACTCCCACACACACTCCCGCACACACTCCCGCACACACTCCCGCACACACTCCCGCACACACTCCCGCACACACTCCCGCACACACTCCCGCACACACTCCCGCACACACTCCCGCACACACTCCCCCACACATAAAACACACAGCCTCACACTCACAACACACACCCCGCACAGCCTCACACAGCCTCACACTCACCCCGCACAGCCTCACACTCACCCCGCAGAGCCTCACACTCACCCCGCACAGCCTCACACTCACCCCGCAGAGCCTCACACTCACCCCGCACAGCCTCACACACACCCCGCACAGCCTCACACTCACCCCTCACTGCCTCACACTCACCTCACACAGCCTCACACTCACCCCACACAGCCTCACACTCACCCCCCACAGCCTCACACTCACCCCGCACAGGCTCTCACACACACCACACAGCCTCACACTCACCCCGCAGATCCTCACACTCACCCCGCACAGCCTCACACTCACCCCGCACAGCCTCACACTCACCCCCCACAGCCTCACACTCACCCCGCACAGCCTCACGCTCACCCCGCACAGGCTCTCACACACACTGCACAGCCTCACACTCACCCCGCACAGCCTCACACTCACCCCGCAGAGCCTCACACTCACCCCGCACAGCCTCACACTCACCCCACACAGAATCTCACACACACCCCGCACAGCCTCACACTCACCCCGCACAGCCTCACACTCACCCCACACAGTCTCACACACACCCCAGACTCACCCTGCACAGCATCACTCTCACCCCACACAGCCTCACACTCACCCCACACATCCTCACACTCTCCCCCCGCAGCCTCACACTCTCCCCCCACAGCCTCACACTCTCCCCCCACAGCCTCACACACACCCAACACTCACCGCACATACACCCCACACAGCCTCACACACACCCCACACAGCCTCAGCCTCACCCTGCACAGGCTCACACACACCCCGCAAAGCCTCACACTCAACCCCCACAGCCTCACACTCACCCCCTAGGCCTCACACTCACCCCCCACAGTCTCACACTCACCTCCCACAGCCTCACACACAGCCTCACACAGCCTCACACTCACTCCACACGCACCCCACACAAACCCCACAAACAGCCTCACACTCACCCCACAACCACCCCACATACACCCCCACATACACCCCCACATACACCCCCTCATACACCCCCACATACACCCCCACACTCACCCCCACACACACTCTCACACACACTCCCACACACACTCCCACACACACTCCCACACACACTCCCGCACACTCCCCCACACACACCCCCACACACAACACACACACTCCGCCACACATTAAACACACAGCCTCACACTCACAACACACCCCGCACAGCCTCACACTCACCCCACAACCACCCCACATACACCCCCACATACACCCCCACATACACCCCCTCATACACCCCCACATACACCCCCACACTCACCCCCACACACACTCTCACACACACCCCCACACACACTCCCACACACACTCCCGCACACACTCCCGCACACACTCCCACACACACTCCCGCACACACTCCCGCACACACTCCCGCACACACTCCCACACACACCCCCACACACACTCCCACACACACTCCCGCACACACTCCCGCACACACTCCCACACACACTCCCCCACACATAAAACACACAGCCTCACACTCACAACACACACCCCGCACAGCCTCACACAGCCTCACACTCACCCCGCACAGCCTCACACTCACCCCGCAGAGCCTCACACTCACCCCGCACAGCCTCACACTCACCCCGCAGAGCCTCACACTCACCCCGCACAGCCTCACACACACCCCGCACAGCCTCACACTCACCCCGCACAGGCTCTCACACACACCACACAGCCTCACACTCACCCCGCAGATCCTCACACTCACCCCGCACAGCCTCACACTCACCCCCCACAGGCTCTCACACACACCACACAGCCTCACACTCACCCCGCAGATCCTCACACTCACCCCGCACAGCCTCACACTCACCCCGCACAGCCTCACACTCACCCCCCACAGCCTCACACTCACCCCGCACAGCCTCACGCTCACCCCGCACAGGCTCTCACACACACCGCACAGCCTCACACTCACCCCGCACAGCCTCACACTCACCCCGCAGAGCCTCACACTCACCCCGCACAGCCTCACACTCACCCCACACAGAATCTCACACACACCCCGCACAGCCTCACACTCACCCCGCACAGCCTCACACTCACCCCACACAGCCTCACACACACCCCAGACTCACCCTGCACAGCATCACTCTCACCCCACACAGCCTCACACTCACCCCACACATCCTCACACTCTCCCCCCGCAGCCTCACACTCTCCCCCCACAGCCTCACACTCTCCCCCCACAGACTCACTCTCTCCCACCACAGACTCACACTCTCCCCCCACAGCCTCACACTCTCCCCCCACAGCCTCACACACACCCCACACAGCCTCACACACACCCCACACAGCCTCAGCCTCACCCTGCACAGGCTCACACACACCCCGCAAAGCCTCACACTCAACCCCCACAGCCTCACACTCACCCCCTAGGCCTCACACTCACCCCCCACAGTCTCACACTCACCTCACACAGCCTCACACTCACTCCACACGCACCCCACACAAACCCCACAAACAGCCTCACACTCACCCCACAACCACCCCACATACACCCCCACATACACCCCCACATACACCCCCTCATACACCCCCACATACACCCCCACACTCACCCCCACACACACTCTCACACACACTCCCACACACACTCCCACACACACTCCCACACACACTCCCGCACACTCCCCCACACACACCCCCACACACAACACACACACTCCGCCACACATTAAACACACAGCCTCACACTCACAACACACCCCGCACAGCCTCACACTCACCCCACACAGCCTCAGACTCACCCCCCACAGCCTCACACTAATCCCCCACAGCCTCACACTCACCCCCCACAGCCTCACACTCACCCCGCTCAGCCTCACACTCACCCCCCACAGCCTCACACTCACCCCCCACAGCCTCACACTCACCCCCCACAGCCTCACACACACCCCACACAGCCTCACACTCACCCCGCACAGCCTCACACTCACCCCGCACAGCCTCACATTCTCCCTCCACAGCCTCACACTCACAACACACACCCCGCACAGCCTCACACTCACATCACACAGCCTAACACTCACCCCACACAGCCTCACACACACCCCACACAGCCTCACACTCACCCCGCACAGCCTCACACTCACTCCGCACAGCCTCACACTCACCCCACACGGCCTCACACTCAATCTACACAGATTCAAACTCAATCTACAAAACGTCACACTCAATTTACACAGCCTCACACTGACCCCAAACACTCCACAATCACCCCGCACAGCCTCACACTCACCCCGCACAGCGTCACACTCACCCCGCACAGCCTCACACTCACCCCACACAGCCTCACACTCACCCCGCACAGCGTCACACTCACCCCGCACAGGCTCACACACACACCGCAAAGCATCACACTCACCCCCCACAGCCTCACACTCACCCCCCAAAGCCTCACACTCACCCCCCCAAAGCCTCACACTCACCCCCCACAGCCTCACACTCTCCCCCCACAGCCTCACACTCACCCCCCACAGCCTCACACTCACCCCCCACAGCCTCACACACAGCCTCACACAGCCTCACACTCACTCCACACGCACCCCACATATACCCCCACACACACCCCCACACTCACCCCCGCACTCACCCCCGCACTCACTCCTGCACACACTCCCGCACACACTCCCGCACACACTCCCGCACACACTCCCACACACACTCCCGCACACACCCCCACACACACCCCCACACACACTCCCGCACACACCCCCACACACACTCCCGCACACACCCCCACACACACTCCCGCACACACTCCCGCACACACTCCCGCACACACTCCCGCACACACTCCCGCACACACTCCCACACACAACACACACACTCCCCCACACATAAAACACACAGCCTCACACTCACAACACACACCCCGCACAGCCTCACACTCTCCCCCCCCACAGCCTCACACTCTCCCCCCACAGCCTCAAACTCACCCCACACAGCCTCACACTCTCCACCCACAGCCTCACACTCTCCACCCACAGCCTCACACTCACCCCACACAGCCTCACACTCTCCACCCACAGCCTCACACTCTCCACCCACAGCCTCACACTCACCCCACACAGCCTCTCACTCACCGCACACAGCTTCACACTCACCCCCCATGGCCTCACACTCACACCGCACAGCCTCACACTCACCCCACACAGCCTCACACTCACCCCCCATGGCCTCACACTCACCCCGCACAGCCTCACACACACCCAACACTCACCCCCATACACCCCATACATCCTCACACTCACCCCCCACAGCCTCACCCTCACCCCCCACAGCCTCACCCTCACCCCCCATGGCCTCACACTCACCCCGCACAGCCTCACACTCACCCCGCACAGGCTCTCACACTCACCCCCCACAGCCTCACACTCACACCGCAAAGCCTCACGCTCACCCCGCACAGCCTCACACTCCCCCCGCACAGCCTCACACTCTCCCCCCACAGCCTCAAACTCACCACCCACAGCCTCACACTCTCCACCCACAGCCTCACACTCACCACCCACAGCCTCACACTCTCCACCCACAGCCTCACACTCACACCGCACAGCCTCACACTCACACCGCACAGCCTCACACTCACCCCACACAGCCTCACACTCACCCCCCATGGCCTCACACTCACCCCGCACAGCCTCACACACACCCAACACTCACCCCCATACACCCCATACATCCTCACACTCACCCCCCACAGCCTCACCCTCACCCCCCACAGCCTCACCCTCACCCCCCATGGCCTCACACTCACCCCGCACAGCCTCACACTCACCCCGCACAGGCTCTCACACTCACCCCCCACAGCCTCACACTCACACCGCAAAGCCTCACGCTCACCCCGCACAGCCTCACGCTCACCCCGCACAGCCTCACACTCACCCCGCAGAGCCTCACACTCACCCCGCACAGCCTCACACTCACTCCGCACAGCCTCACACTCACCCCACACGGCCTCACACTCAATCTACACAGATTCAAACTCAATCTACAAAACGTCACACTCAATTTACACAGCCTCACACTGACCCCAAACACTCCACAATCACCCCGCACAGCCTCACACTCACCCCGCACAGCGTCACACTCACCCCGCACAGCCTCACACTCACCCCACACAGCCTCACACTCACCCCGCACAGCGTCACACTCACCCCGCACAGGCTCACACACACACCGCAAAGCATCACACTCACCCCCCACAGCCTCACACTCACCCCCCAAAACCTCACACTCACCCCCCCAAAGCCTCACACTCACCCCCCCAAAGCCTCACACTCTCCCCCCACAGCCTCACACTCACCCCCCACAGCCTCACACTCACTCCACACAGCCTCACACTCACCCCCCACAGCCTCACACTCACCCCCCACAGCCTCACACACAGCCTCACACAGCCTCACACTCACTCCACACGCACCCCACATATACCCCCACACACACCCCCACACTCACCCCCACACTCACCCCCGCACTCACTCCTGCACACACTCCCGCACACACTCCCGCACACACTCCCGCACACACTCCCACACACACTCCCGCACACACCCCCACACACCCCCACACACTCCCACACACACTCCCACACACACTCCCGCACACACTCCCACACACACTCCCGCACACACTCCCGCACACACTCCCACACACACTCCCACACACACTCCCACACACAACACACACACTCCCACACACACTCCCACACACACTCCCGCACACACCCCCACACACACTCCCGCACACACCCCCACACACACTCCCACACACACTCCCACACACACTCCCGCACACACTCCCGCACACACTCCCACACACACTCCCGCACACACTCCCGCACACACTCCCGCACACACTCCCACACACACTCCCACACACAACACACACACTCCCACACACACTCCCACACACACTCCCGCACACACTCCCGCACACACTCCCACACACAACACACACACTCCCACACACACTCCCACACACACTCCCGCACACACTCCCACACACAACACACACACTCCCACACACATAAAACACACAGCCTCACACTCACAACACACAGCCTCACACTCTCCCCCCCCACAGCCTCACACTCACCCCCCACAGCCTCACACTCACCCCCCACAGCCTCACACTCTCCCCCCACAGCCTCAAACTCACCACCCACAGCCTCACACTCTCCCCCCACAGCCTCACACTCTCCACCCACAGCCTCACACTCTCCACCCACAGCCTCACACTCACCCCACACAGCCTCACACTCACCCCCCATGGCCTCACACTCACCCCACATGGCCTCACACTCTCCACCCACAGCCTCACACTCTCCACCCACAGCCTCACACTCACCCCACACAGCCTCACACTCACCCCCCATGGCCTCACACTCACACCGCACAGCCTCACACTCACCCCACACAGCCTCACACTCACCCCCCATGGCCTCACACTCACCCCGCACAGCCTCACACACACCCAACACTCACCCCCATACACCCCATACATCCTCACACTCACCCCATACAGCCTCACACTCACCACCCACAGCCTCACACTCACCCCCCACAGCCTCACCCTCACCCCCCATGGCCTCACACTCACCCCGCACAGCCTCACACTCACCCCGCACAGGCTCTCACACTCACCCCCCACAGCCTCACACTCACACCGCAAAGCCTCACGCTCACCCCGCACAGCCTCACGCTCACCCCGCACAGCCTCACGCTCACCCCGCACAGCCTCACGCTCACCCCGCAGAGCCTCACACTCACCCCGCACAGCCTCACACTCACCCCGCACAGCCTCACACTCACCCCGCACAGCCTCACACTCACCCCGCGCAGCCTCACACACACACCACACAGCCTCACACTCACAACACACACCCCGCACAGCATCACACTCACCCTATACAGCCTCACACTCAATCTACACAGATTCACACTCAATCTACAAAAAGTCACACTCAATTTACACAGCCTCACACTCACCCCAAACACTCCACACTCACCCCGCACAGCCTCACACTCACCCCGCACAGCCTCACACTCTCCTCCCACATCCTCACACTCTCCCCCCACAGCCTCACACTCTTCCCCCACAGCCTCACACTCTCCCCCCACAGCCTCACACACACCCAACACTCACCCCACATACACCCCATACAGCCTCACACACACCCCATACAGCCTCACACACACCCCATACAGCCTCACACTCACCCCACACAGCCTCACACTCACCCCACACAGCCTCACACTCACCCCACACAGCCTCAGCCTCACCCTGCACAGGCTCACACACACCCCGCAAACCCTCACACTCAACCCCCACAGCCTCACACTCACCCCCTAGGCCTCACACTCACCCCCCACAGCCTCACACTCACCCCCCACAGCCTCACACACAGCCTCACACAGCCTCACACTCACTCCACACACACCCCACACAAACCCCACAAACAGCCTCACACTCACCCCACAACCACCCCACATACACCCCCACATACACCCCCACATACACCCCCACATACACCCCCACACACACTCTCACACACACTCCCACACACACTCCCACACACACTCCCGCACACACTCCCGCACACTCCCCCACACACACCCCCACACACAACACACACACTCCCCCACACATTAAACACACAGCCTCACACTCACAACACACCCCCCACAGCCTCACACTAACCCCCCACAGCCTCACACTCACCCCCCACAGCCTCACACACACCCCACACAGCCTCACACTCACCCCGCACAGCCTCACACTCACCCCGCACAGCCTCACATTCTCCCTCCACAGCCTCACACTCACAACACACACCCCGCACAGCCTCACACTCACATCACACAGCCTAACACACACCCCACACAGCCTCACACACACCCCGCACAGCCTCACACTCACCCCGCACAGCCACACACTCACCCCGCACAGCCTCACACTCACCCCGCAGAGCCTCACACTCACCCCGCACAGCCTCACACTCACCCCGCACAGCCTCACACTCACCCCGCACAGCCTCACACTCACCCCGCACAGGCTCTCACACACACCACACAGCCTCACACTCACCCCGCAGAGCCTCACACTCACCCCGCACAGCCTCACACTCACCCCGCACAGCCTCACACTCACCCCCCACAGCCTCACACTCACCCCGCACAGGCTCTCACACACACCACACAGCCTCACACTCACCCCGCAGAGCCTCACACTCACCCCGCACAGCCTCACACTCACCCCGCACAGCCTCACACTCACCCCGCACAGGCTCTCACACACACCGCACAGCCTCACACTCACCCCGCACAGCCTCACACTCACCCCGCACAGCCTCACACTCACCCCGCACAGCCTCACACTCACCCCGCACAGCCTCACACTCACCCCGCACAGCCTCACACTCACCCCGCACAGCCTCACACTCACCCCACACAGAATCTCACACACACCCCGCACAGCCTCACACTCACCCCGCACAGCCTCACACTCACCCCGCGCAGCCTCACACTCACCCCGCACAGCCTCACACTCTCCCCCCGCAGCCTCACACTCTCCCCCCACAGCCTCACACTCTCCCCCCACAGACTCACTCTCTCCCCCCACAGACTCACACTCTCCCCCCACAGCCTCACACTCTCCCCCCACAGCCTCACACACACCCAACACTCACCCCACATACACCCCACACAGCCTCACACACACCCCACACAGCCTCACACTCACCCCACACAGCCTCAGCCTCACCCTGCACAGGCCCACACACACCCCGCAAAGCCTCACACTCAACCCCCACAGCCTCACACTCACCCCCTAGGCCTCACACTCACCCCCCACAGTCTCACACTCACCCCCCACAGCCTCACACACAGCCTCACACAGCCTCACACTCACTCCACACGCACCCCACACAAACCCCACAAACAGCCTCACACTCACCCCACAACCACCCCACATACACCCCCACATACACCCCCACATACACCCCCTCATACACCCCCACATACACCCCCACACTCACCCCCACACACACTCTCACACACACTCCCACACACACTCCCACACACACTCCCACACACTCCCCCACACACACCCCCACACACAACACACACACTCCGCCACACATTAAACACACAGCCTCACACTCACAACACACCCCGCACAGCCTCACACTCACCCCACACAGCCTCAGACTCACCCCCCACAGCCTCACACTAATCCCCCACAGCCTCACACTCACCCCCCACAGCCTCACACACACCCCACACAGCCTCACACTCACCCCGCACAGCCTCACACTCACCCCGCACAGCCTCACATTCTCCCTCCACAGCCTCACACTCACAACACACACCCCGCACAGCCTCACACTCACATCACACAGCCTAACACTCACCCCACACAGCCTCACACACACCCCACACAGCCTCACACTCACCCCGCACAGCCTCACACTCACTCCGCACAGCCTCACACTCACCCCACACGGCCTCACACTCAATCTACACAGATTCAAACTCAATCTACAAAACGTCACACTCAATTTACACAGCCTCACACTGACCCCAAACACTCCACAATCACCCCGCACAGCCTCACACTCACCCCGCACAGCGTCACACTCACCCCGCACAGCCTCACACTCACCCCACACAGCCTCACACTCACCCCGCACAGCGTCACACTCACCCCGCACAGGCTCACACACACACCGCAAAGCATCACACTCACCCCCCACAGCCTCACACTCACCCCCCAAAGCCTCACACTCACCCCCCCAAAGCCTCACACTCACCCCCCACAGCCTCACACTCTCCCCCCACAGCCTCACACTCACCCCCCACAGCCTCACACTCACCCCACACAGCCTCACACACAGCCTCACACAGCCTCACACTCACTCCACACGCACCCCACATATACCCCCACACACACCCCCACACTCACCCCCACACTCACCCCCGCACTCACTCCTGCACACACTCCCGCACACACTCCCACACGCACTCCCGCACACACTCCCACACACACTCCCACACACACTCCCGCACACACCCCCACACACACTCCCGCACACACACCCCCACACACACCCCCACACACACTCCCGCACACACACCCCCACACACACTCCCACACACAACACACACACTCCCCCACACATAAAACACACAGCCTCACACTCACAACACACAGCCTCACACTCTCCCCCCCCACAGCCTCACACTCTCCACCCACAGCCTCACACTCTCCACCCACAGCCTCACACTCTCCACCCACAGCCTCACACTCTCCCCCCCCACAGCCTCACACTCTCCCCCCACAGCCTCAAACTCACACCGCACAGCCTCACACTCACCCCACACAGCCTCACACTCACCCCCCATGGCCTCACACTCACCCCGCACAGCCTCACACACACCCAACACTCACCCCCATACACCCCATACATCCTCACACTCACCCCCCACAGCCTCACCCTCACCCCCCACAGCCTCACCCTCACCCCCCATGGCCTCACACTCACCCCGCACAGCCTCACACTCACCCCGCACAGGCTCTCACACTCACCCCCCACAGCCTCACACTCACACCGCAAAGCCTCACGCTCACCCCGCACAGCCTCACGCTCACCCCGCACAGCCTCACGCTCACCCCGCAGAGCCTCACACTCACCCCGCACAGCCTCACACTCACCCCGCACAGCCTCACACTCACCCCGCACAGCCTCACACTCACCCCGCACAGCCTCACACTCACCCCACACAGCCTCACACTCACCCCGCGCAGCCTCACACACACACCACACAGCCTCACACACACACCACACAGCCTCACACTCACAACACACACCCCGCACAGCATCACACTCACCCTATACAGCCTCACACTCAATCTACACAGATTCACACTCAATCTACAAAAAGTCACACTCAATTTACACAGCCTCACACTCACCCCAAACACTCCACACTCACCCCGCACAGCCTCACACTCACCCCGCACAGCCTCACACTCTCCTCCCACATCCTCACACTCTCCCCCCACAGCCTCACACTCTTCCCCCACAGCCTCACACTCTCCCCCCACAGCCTCACACTCTCCCCCCACAGCCTCACACTCTCCCCCCACAGCCTCACACACACCCAACACTCACCCCACATACACCCCATACAGCCTCACACACACCCCATACAGCCTCACACACACCCCATACAGCCTCACACTCACCCCACACAGCCTCACACTCACCCCACACAGCCTCACACTCACCCCACACAGCCTCAGCCTCACCCTGCACAGGCTCACACACACCCCGCAAAGCCTCACACTCAACCCCCACAGCCTCACACTCACCCCCTAGGCCTCACACTCACCCCCCACAGCCTCACACTCACCCCCCACAGCCTCACACACAGCCTCACACAGCCTCACACTCACTCCACACGCACCCCACACAAACCCCACAAACAGCCTCACACTCACCCCACAACCACCCCACATACACCCCCACATACACCCCCACATACACCCCCACACACACTCTCACACACACTCCCACACACACTCCCACACACACTCCCGCACACTCCCCCACACACACCCCCACACACAACACACACACTCCCCCACACATTAAACACACAGCCTCACACTCACAACACACCCCCCACAGCCTCACACTAACCCCCCACAGCCTCACACTCACCCCCCACAGCCTCACACACACCCCACACAGCCTCACACTCACCCCGCACAGCCTCACACTCACCCCGCACAGCCTCACATTCTCCCTCCACAGCCTCACACTCACAACACACACCCCGCACAGCCTCACACTCACATCACACAGCCTAACACACACCCCACACAGCCTCACACACACCCCACACAGCCTCACACTCACCCCGCACAGCCTCACACTCACTCCGCACAGCCTCACACTCACCCCACACGGCCTCACACTCACCCCACACGGCCTCACACTCAATCTACACAGATTCAAACTCAATCTACAAAACGTCACACTCAATTTACACAGCCTCACACTGACCCCAAACACTCCACAATCACCCCGCACAGTCTCACACTCACCCCGCACAGCGTCACACTCACCCCGCACAGCCTCAGACTCACCCCACACAGCCTCACACTCACCCCGCACAGCGTCACACTCACCCTGCACAGCGTCACACTCAACTGCACAGCGTCACACTCACGCCGCACAGCCTCACACTCTCCCACCACAGCCTCACACACACCCAACACTCACCCCACATACACCCCATACAGCCTCACACTCACCCCACACAGCCTCACACTCACTCCACACAGCCTCACACTCTCCCCCCACAGCATCACACACAGCCTCACACACACCCAACACTCACCCCACATACACCCCATACAGCCTCACACTCACGCCACACAGCCTCACACTCACTCCACACAGCCTCACACTCTCCCCCCACAGCATCACACACAGCCTCACACAGCCTCACACTCACTCCACACAGCCTCACACTCTCCCCCCACAGCATCACACACAGCCTCACACAGCCTCACACACACCCCACACAGCCTCACACTCACCCCACACAGCCTCAGACTCACCCTGCACAGGCTCACACACACCCCGCAAAGTCTCACTCTCGACCCCCACAGCCTCACACTCACCCCCTAGGCCTCACACTCACCATCCACAGCCTCACACTCACCGCCCACAGCCTCACACACAGCCTCACACAGCCTCACACTCACTCCACACGCACCCCACACAAACCCCACAAACAGCCTCACACTCACCCCACAACCACCCCACATACACCCCCACATACACCCTCACATACACCCCCACATACACCCCCACATACACCCCCACATACACCCCCACATACACCCCCACACTCACCCCCACACTCACCCCCACACACACTCTCACACACACTCCCACACACTCCCCCACACAAAACCCCACACACAACACACACACTCCCCCACACATTAAACACACAGCCTCACACTCACAACACACCCCGCACAGCCTCACACTCACCCCCCACAGCCTCACACTCACCCCGCACAGCCTCACACTCACCCCACACAGCTTCACACTCACCCCCCACAGCCTCACACTCACCCCCCACAGCCTCAGACTCACCCCCCACAGCCTCACACTAACCCGCCACAGCCTCACACTCACCCCACACAGCCTCACACTCACCCCGCACAGCCTCACACTCTCCATCCACAGCCACACACTCACAACACACACCCCGCACAGCCTCACACTCACATCACACAGCCTCACACTCAACCCACACAGCCTCACACTCATGCCGCACAGCCTCACACTGACTCCGCACAGCCTCACACTCATGCCGCACAGCCTCACACTCAATCTACACAGATTCAAACTCAATCTACAAAACGTCACACTCAATTTACACAGCCTCACACTGACCCCAAACACTCCACAATCACCCCGCACAGCCTCACACTCACCCCGCACTCACCCCGCACAGCGTCACACTCACGCCGCACAGCCTCACCCTCTCCCCCCACAGCCACACACTCTCCCCCCACAGCCTCACACTCACCCCCCACAGCCTCACACTCTCCCCCCTCAGCCTCACACTCTCCCCCCACAGCCTCACACTCTCCCCCCTCAGCCTCACACTCTCCCCCCACAGCCTCTCACTCACTCCACACGCACCCCACACACAGTCTCACACTCACCCCCACACTCACCCCCACACTCACCGCCGCACACACTCCCGCACACACTCCCGCACACACTCCCGCACACACTCCCACACACACCCCCCCAAACACACCCCCACACTCCCACACACACTCCCACACACACTCCCACACACACTCCCACACACACTCCCACACACACTCCCACACACACTCCCACACACACTCCCACACACACTCCCACACATCCTCCCACACACCCCCCCAAACACACCCCCACACACAACACACACACTCCCCCACACATAAAACACACAGCCTCACACTCACAACACACACCCCGCACAGCCTCACACACACCCCGCACAGCCTCACACACACCCCGCACAGCCTCACACACACCCCACACAGCCTCACACACACCCCACACAGCCTCACACTCACCCCCCACAGCCTCACGCTCACCCCCAACATCCTCACACTCTCCCCCCACATTCTCACACTCACCCCCCACAGCCTCACACTCACAACACACACCCCGCACAGCCTCACACTCACATCACACAGCCTAACACTCAATCTGCACAGATTCACACTCAATCTACAAAAAGTCACACTCAATTTACACAGCCTCACACTGACCCCAAACACTCCACACTCACCCCGCACAGCCTCACACTCACCCCGCACAGCCTCACACTCACCCCGCACAGCCTCACACTCACCCAGCACAGCCTTTCACTCTCCCCCCACAGCCTCACACTCCCAACCCACAGCCACACACTCACCACACACAGCCTCACCCTCTCCCCCCACAGCCTCACAGTCACCCCACACAGCCTCACACTCTCCCCCCACAGCCTCATACTCTCCCCTCACATCCTCACACACACCCAACACTCACCCCACATACACCCCCTACAGCCTCACACTCACCCCACACATCCTCACACTCACCACCCACAGCCTCACACTCACCCCCCACATCCTCACACTCACCCCGCACAGCCTCACACTCTCCTCCCACATCCTCACACAAACCCAACACTCACCCAACATACACCCCCTACAGCCTCACACTCACCCCACACAGCCTTACACTCACCCCGCACAGCCTCACACACACCCCGCACAGCCTCACACTCACAACACACACCCCGCACAGCATCACACTCACCCTATACAGCCTCACACTCAATCTACACAGATTCACACTCAATCTACAAAAAGTCACACTCAATTTACACAGCCTCACACTCACCCCAAACACTCCACACTCACCCCGCACAGCCTCACACTCACCCCGCACAGCCTCACACTCTCCTCCCACATCCTCACACTCTCCCCCCACAGCCTCACACTCTCCCCCCACAGCCTCACACTCTCCCCCCACAGCCTCACACTCTCCCCCCACAGCCTCACACACACCCAACACTCACCCCACATACACCCCATACAGCCTCACACACACCCCATACAGCCTCACACTCACCCCATACAGCCTCACACTCACCCCATACAGCCTCACACACACCCCATACAGCCTCACACACACCCCATACAGCCTCACACACACGCCATACAGCCTCACACTCACCCCACACAGCCTCACACTCACCCCCCATAGCCTCACACTCACCCCGCACAGCCTCAGACTCACCCTGCACAGGCTCACACACACCCCGCAAAGTCTCACACTCAACCCCCACAGCCTCACACTCACCCCCTTGGCCTCACACTCACCATCCACAGCCTCACACTCACCTCCCACAGCCTCACACACAGCCTCACACAGCCTCACACTCACTCCACACGCACCCCACACAAACCCCACAAACAGCCTCACACTCACCCCACAACCACCCCACATACACCCCCACATACACCCCCACATACACCCCCACATACACCCCCACACTCACCCCCACACTCACCCCCACACACACTCTCACACACACTCCCACACACTCCCACACACACAACCCCACACACAACACACACACTCTCCCACACATTAAACACACAGCCTCACACTCACAACACACCCCGCACAGCCTCACACTCACCCCCCACAGCCTCACACTCACCCCCCACAGCCTCAGACTCACCCCCCACAGCCTCACACTAACCCCCCACAGCCTCACACTCACCCCACACAGCCTCACACTCACCCCGCACAGCCTCACACTCTCCATCCACAGCCACACACTCACAACACAAACCCCGCACAGCCTCACACTCACATCACACAGCCTCACACTCACCCCACACAGCCTCACACTCATGCCGCACAGCCTCACACTCAATCTACACAGATTCAAACTCAATCTACAAAACGTCACACTCAATTTACACAGCCTCACACTGACCCCAAACACTCCACAATCACCCCGCACAGCCTCACACTCACCCCGCACTCACCCCGCACAGCGTCACACTCACGCCGCACAGCCTCACCCTCTCCCCCCACAGCCACACACTCTCCCCCCACAGCCTCACACTCACCCCCCACAGCCTCACACTCTCCCCCCACAGCCTCACACTCTCCCCCCTCAGCCTCACACTCTCCCCCCACAGCCTCTCACTCACTCCACACGCACCCCACACACACCCCACAAACAGTCTCACACTCACCCCCACACTCACCCCCACACTCACCGCCGCACACACTCCCGCACACACTCCCGCACACACTCCCACACACACTCCCACACACACTCCCACACACACTCCCGCACACACTCCCGCACACACTCCCACACACACTCCCACACACACTCCCACACACACCCCCCCCAAACACACCCCCACACTCCCACACACACTCCCACACACACTCCCACACACACTCCCACACACACTCCCACACACACCCCCACACACACTCCCACACACCCCCCCACACACACCCTCCCACACACCCCCCCAAACACACCCCCACACACAACACACACACTCCCCCACACATAAAACACACAGCCTCACACTCATAGCACACTCCCCACACAGCCTCACAATCACCCCGCACAGCCTCACACACACCCCGCACAGCCTCACACACACCCCACACAGCCTCACACTCACCCCACACATCCTCACACTCACCCCCCACAGCCTCACGCTCACCCCCAACATCCTCACACTCTCCCCCCACAGCCTCACACTCACCCCCCACAGCCTCACACTCACAACACACACCCCATACAGCCTCACACTCACATCACACAGCCTAACACTCAATCTGCACAGATTCACACTCAATCTACAAAAAGTCACACTCAATTTACACAGCCTCACACTCACCCCAAACACTCCACACTCACCCCGCACAGCCTCACACTCACCCCGCACAGCCTCACACTCACCCCGCACAGCCTCACACTCACCCAGCACAGCCTTTCACTCTCCCCCCACAGCCTCACACTCCCAACCCACAGCCACACACTCACCACACACAGCCTCACCCTCTCCCCCCACAGCCTCACAGTCACCCCACACAGCCTCACACTCTCCCCCCACAGCCTCACACTCTCCCCTCACATCCTCACACTCTCCCCTCACATCCTCACACACACCCAACACTCACCCCACATACACCCCCTACAGCCTCACACTCACCCCACACATCCTCACACTCACCACCCACAGCCTCACACTCACCCCCCACATCCTCACACTCACCCCGCACAGCCTCACACTCTCCTCCCACATCCTCACACAAACCCAACACTCACCCAACATACACCCCCTACAGCCTCACACTCACCCCACACAGCCTTACACTCACCCCGCACAGCCTCACACACACCCCGCACAGCCTCACACTCACAACACACACCCCGCACAGCATCACACTCACCCTATACAGCCTCACACTCAATCTACACAGATTCACACTCAATCTACAAAAAGTCACACTCAATTTACACAGCCTCACACTCACCCCAAACACTCCACACTCACCCCGCACAGCCTCACACTCACCCCGCACAGCCTCACACTCTCCTCCCACATCCTCACACTCTCCCCCCACAGCCTCACACTCTTCCCCCACAGCCTCACACTCTCCCCCCACAGCCTCTCACTCTCCCCCCACAGCCTCACACTCTCCCCCCACAGCCTCACACACACCCAACACTCACCCCACATACACCCCATACAGCCTCACACACACCCCATACAGCCTCACACACACCCCATACAGCCTCACACTCACCCCATACAGCCTCACACTCACCCCACACAGCCTCACACTCACCCCACACAGCCTCACACTCACCCCACACAGCCTCACACTCACCCCACACAGCCTCACACTCAGCAAACACACAGCCTCACACACACCCCACACAGCCTCACACTCATAACACACACAGCCTCACAGTCACCCCACACACAGCCTCACACTCACCCCACACAGCCTCACACACACCCCACACAGCCTCATACTCATCACACACAGCCTCACTCTCACTCCACACAGCCTCACGCACACCACACACAGCCTCACGCACACCACACACAGCCTCACACACACTCCACACAGCCTCTCATTCACCCCACAGAGCCTCACACACACCCCACACAGCCTCACACTCACCTCACACAGCCTCACACTCACCCCACACAGCATCTCACTCACTCCACACAGCATCACACTCACCGCACACAGCCTCACTCACCCCACACAGCCTCACACTCACCCCACACAGCCTCACACTCACCCCACACAGCCTCACACTCACCCCACACAGCCTCACACTCACCCCACACAGCCTCACACTCACACCACACAGCTTCACACTCACCCCACACACACTCCACACGCACCCCACACACACAGACTCACACACACCCCACAAAGATTCACACTCACACACACAGCCTTACACACACTCCACACACACCCCACACAACTTCACACACACCACACACAGCCTCATACACACTCCACACAGCCTCACACTCACCCCACACAGCCTCACACACACCCGACACTCATCCCACACAGCCTCACGCTCACCCTGCACAGCCTCACACTCACCCCGCACAGCCTCACACACACCCCACACTGCCTCACACTCACCCCACACTGCCTCACACTCACCCCACACAGCCTCACACTCACCCTACACAGCCTCACACACACCCCACACAGCCTCACACTCACACCACACAGCTTCACACGCACCCCACACGCACCCCACACGCACCCCACACACACTCCACACGCACCCCACACGCACCCCACACGCACCCCACACGCACCCCACACGCACCCCACACGCACCCCACACGCACCCCACACGCACCCCACACGCACCCCACACGCACCCCACACGCACCCCACACGCACCCCACACGCACCCCACACGCACCCCACACGCACCCCACACGCACCCCACACGCACCCCACACGCACCCCACACGCACCCCACACACAGCCTCACACACAGCCTCACACACACAGCCTCACACGCACCCCACAAAGATTCACTCACACACACAGCCTTACACACAATCCACACACACCCCACACAACTTCACACAATCCACACACAGCCTCACACTCACCCCGCACAGCCTCACACTCACCCCGCACAGCCTCACTCTCCCCCCACAGCCTCACACTCCCAACCCACAGCCTCACACTCACCACACACAGCCTCACCCTCTCCCCCCACAGCCTCACACTCTCCCCCCACAGCCTCACACTCTCCCCTCACATCCTCACACACACCCAACACTCACCCCACATACACCCCCTACAGCCTCACACTCACCCCACACATCCTCACACTCACCACCCACAGCCTAACTCTCACCCCCCACATCCTCACACTCACCCCCCACAGCCTCACACTCACAACACACACCCCGCACAGCATCACACTCACCCCATACAGCCTCACACTCAATCTACACAGATTCACACTCAATCTACAAAAAGTCACACTCAATTTACACAGCCTCACACTCACCCCAAACACTCCACACTCACCCCGCACAGCCTCACACTCACCCCACACAGCCTCACACTCTCCTCCCACATCCTCACACAAACCCAACACTCACCCAACATACACCCCCTACAGCCTCACACTCACCCCACACAGCCTCACACTCACCCCGCACAGCCTCACACTCACCCCGCACATCCTCACACTCTCCCCCCACAGCCTCACACTCTCCCCTCACAGCCTCACACTCTCCCCCCACAGCCTCACACTCTCCCCCCACAGCCTCACACTCTCCCCCCACAGCCTCACACTCTCCCCCCACAGCCTCACACACACCCAACACTCACCCCACATACACCCCATACAGCCTCACACACACCCCATACAGCCTCACACACACCCCATACAGCCTCACACTCACCCCATACAGCCTCACACTCACCCCACACAGCCTCACACTCACCCCACACAGCCTCACACTCACCCCACACAGCCTCACACTCACCCCACACAGCCTCACACTCACCCCACACACAGCCTCACAGTCACCCCACACACAGCCTCACACTCACCCCACACAGCCTCACACACACCCCACACAGCCTCATACTCATCACACACAGCCTCACTCTCACTCCACACAGCCTCACGCACACCACACACAGCCTCACGCATACCACACACAGCCTCACACACACTCCACACAGCCTCTCATTCACCCCACAGAGCCTCACACACACCACACACAGCATCACACTCACTCCACACAGCCTCACACACACCCCACACAGCCTCACACTCACCCCACACAGCCTCACACTCACCCCACACAGCCTCACACTCACCCCGCACAGCCTCACACTCACCCCGCACAGCCTCACACTCACCCCGCACAGCCTCACACTCACCCCACACAGCATCACACTCACCCCACACAGCCTCATTCACCCCACACAGCCTCACACTCACCCATCACAGCCTCACACTCACCCCACACAGCCTCACACTCACCCCACACAGCCTTACACTCACACCACACAGCTTCACACTCACCCCACACACACTCCACACGCACCCCACACACACAGACTCACACACACCCCACAAAGATTCACACTCACACACACAGCCTTACACACACTCCACACACACCCCACACAACTTCACACACACCACACACAGCCTCATACACACTCCACACAGCCTCACACTCACCCCACACAGCCTCACACACACCCGACACTCATCCCACACAGCCTCACGCTCACCCTGCACAGCCTCACACTCACCCCGCACAGCCTCACACACACCCCACACTGCCTCACACTCACCCCACACTGCCTCACACTCACCCCACACTGCCTCACACTCACCCTACACAGCCTCACACACACCCCACACAGCCTCACACTCACACCACACAGCTTCACACACACCCCACACGCACCCCACACGCACCCCACACGCACCCCACACGCACCCCACACGCACCCCACACGCACCCCACACGCACCCCACACGCACCCCACACGCACCCCACACGCACAGCCTCACACTCACCCCACAAAGATTCACTCACACACACAGCCTTACACACAATCCACACACACCCCACACAACTTCACACACTCCACACACAGCCTCACACACACTCCACACAGCCTCTCACTCACCCCACACAGCCTCACGCTCACCCTGCACAGCCTCACACTCACCCCGCACAGCCTCACACACACCCCACACTGCCTCACACTCACCCCACACTGACTCACCCTCACCCCACACAGCCTCACGCACACTCCACACAGCCTCACGCACACCCCACACAGCCTCACACACACCCCACACAGCCTCACACACACTCCACACAGCCTCACGCACACCCCACACACACCCCGCACAGCCTCAAGCTCATCCCGCACAGCCTCACACTCACCCCACACAGCCTCACACTCACCCCGCACAGCCTCACACACGCCCCGCACAGCCTCACACACACCCCACACAGTCTCACACTCACACACGCACACAAACACACACACACACACATATACACAACTCACCTCAACCACAGCGCTGCCCATCCGCCCCCCCCCCCCCCCCCCACAGACACACACACACACACACACACACACACACACCATCTCACACAGTCTCACACACACAGACTCACACACATTGACACAGACATACAGGCACACACTGTCTCTCAAACACACAGACACACACACACACACACACACACACACACACACACACACACACAGACTCACACACATTGACACAGACATACAGGCACACACTGTCTCTCAAACACACAGACACACACACACACACACTGTCTCTCAAACACACAGACACACACACACACACACACACACTGTCTCTCAAACACACAGACACACACACACACACACACTGTCTCTCAAACACACAGACACACACACACACACACACACACGCACACACACACACACAGACTCACACACATTGACACAGACATACAGGCACACACTGTCTCTCAAACACACAGACACACACACACACACACACACACACACACACACACACACACAGACTCACACACATTGACACAGACATACAGGCACACACTGTCTCTCAAACACACAGACACACACACACACACACACACACACACACACACACACAGACTCACACACATTGACACAGACATACAGGCACACACTGTCTCTCAAACACACAGACACACACACACACACACTGTCTCTCAAACACACAGACACACACACACACACACACACTGTCTCTCAAACACACAGACACACACACACACACACACTGTCTCTCAAACACACAGACACACACACACACACACACACACACACACACACACACACGCACACACACACACACAGACTCACACACATTGACACAGACATACAGGCACACACTGTCTCTCAAACACACAGACACACACACACACACACACACACACACACACACACACACACACACACACGCACACACACACAGACTCACACACATTGACACAGACATACAGGCACACACTGTCTCTCAAACACACAGACACACACACACACACTGTCTCTCAAACACACAGACACACACACACACACACACTGTCTCTCAAACACACAGACACACACACACACACACACACACACACTGTCTCTCAAACACACAGAGACACACACACACACACTGTCTCTCAAACACACAGACACACACACACACACACACTGTCTCTCAATCACACATACACACAGACACACACACATAGATACACTCTGTCTCACACACAGACACAAATCACACATACACACACAGACACACCCACACTTACTCAGTCACACTCTCTCATTCCCACACTGATTCACATTCAGAACTGCACAGATGGAAGGACAGTGAGAAATGCAGATGGAGAGAGCGTGAAAGCGACAGATGAAGAGAGAATGAGAGACTGACCTGGAGCGCTAGCGGGAGGAAGAGACGGAGAGGCATTGGTTACAACACCGACAACCCGGGTGGGTGGCAAATACGAACATACAAACATATGAAACAGGAGCAGGAGTAGGCCGCTCGGCCCCTCGAGCCTGCTCTGCTATTCAATAAGATCATGGCTGATCTGCTTGTGTTTCGAGTTCCACATTCCCATCTACCCCCAATAACCTTCGATTCCCTTGCCTAACAAGAATCAATCTACCACCGCCTTAAAGATATTGAGTGACCCCCACCCCCACCCCCACCTCCACCCCCTCCTGAGGCAGAGAATTCCAAAGTCGCACAGCCCTCTGGGAGAAAAGAATTCTCCTCATCTCTGTCCTAAAAGGGCGACCCCTAATTTTAAACCAGTGCCCCCTGGTCCTGGACTCACCCACCAGAGGAAACATCCTTTCCACATCCACCTTGTCAATACTGTTCAGGATCGGGTACACTTCAATCAAATCAGCCCCCACTCTTCTAAACTCCAGTGGAAACCAGCCCAGTCTGTCCAACCTTTCCTCATAAGACAGCCCATTCATTCCAGGTATCAATCTAGTGAACCTCCTCTGAACCGCCTCCGACGCATTTACACCCTTCCTTAAATAAGGAGACCAAAACTGCACACAATACTCGAGATGAGATCTCAGCAATACCCTGTATAACTGGTGCATGACATCCTTACTTTTATATTCAATTTCCCCCTTTGTAATAAAGGATAGCGTTCCGAGAGTCTTCTGAATTACTTGCTGTACCTGCGGACTGACGTTTAGTGACTCATGCACCGGAACACCCAGATCCCTCTGCACATCAGAATTCTGTGGCCGCTCTCCATTTAACAATACTCTGCTTTTTTTTTAATTCTTCCTGCCAAAGTGAACAACTTCACATTTTCCCACGTGATAACCCAGCGGCCAGACTTTTGTTCACTCGCTCAAACTACCGGTATCCATCTGCAACCTCCTCAGGTCCTCTTCACAACATACTTTCCTGCTATCTTTGTGTCATCTGCATATTTGGCAACCGTGTCTTCACTCCCCTCATCTAATTCATTGGTGTAAATCGTAAAAAGTTGAGGCCCCAACACGGACCCCTGCAGACTCCACTCATCACATCCTGCCAATCCTTCGGGATTGAGATCCTTAGGGAGACGGAGGGGAGGAAGGGGTGCGGGAGGGAGAGAGAGAGAGAGAAAGATGACTGGATTCTTTCCCTGCCGTAGCCTCTCGCCTGGAATTCTACACTCCCTGTTGAGCAAAGCTGCCCTGTGCTTTCCCCATAACCCCTGTCCGTAACCTCTTCAGGTACCTACCCCTTGTGTAGGCCCAAGATTGAAGGGAGGGAAAGAGGAACTATGTGGGGGGAGGGTTTGAGTGATAGAGATGGAGGAAATGATCAGACAAACAATGAGAGTGCGGGGGGAGACAGAGGGAGAGAGTCATAGAGGGAGGGACATAGAGGGAGAGAGGGGCGAGGGAGGGAGAGGGCGAGTCACACACACAGAGAGAGAGAGAGACAGAGAGAAAGAGGGGACTGGGAGGAAGACAGACACACGGAGGGAGAGACATTGAGGGAGAGGGGTAAAGGGAGGGGCAGGGAGAGAGTCACGCAGAGAGAGAGAGACATTGAGGGAGAGAGAAGGGGGAGAGAGAGAGAGAATGTCACATAGAGAGATGGTGGAGAGGGAGGGAGTGGGAGAGAGTCACACGCAGAGGGAGAGACAGAGGGGGAGGGGGAAAGGCAGGGGCAGGGTCACACAGAGAGAGAGAGAGACATTGAGGGAGAGAGAAGGGGGAAAGAGAGAGAGTCACATAGAGGGAGAGTGGAGAGGGAGGGAGCGGGACAGAAAGACACACAGAGGGAGAGGCCGTGAGAGAGGGAGAGAGAAACAGAGGGGGAGAGAAATAGAGCGAGAAAGACACACACACAGACACACACACACACACACACACACACACAGGGGGAGAGACACACAAAGGGAGAGAGAGAGAGACACACAGGGAGAGCAAAAGGCAGAGAGAGAGACAGATCGAAAAAGATGGAGGCAGAAAAACAGAGCAAAAAAGAGAGGGACAGAGAGAGAATGGAACACTGAGAGGAGAGGACAGAGGGAGAGAGCGGCAGAGAAAGACAGGGAGAGAGAGAGAGATGGTGTCAGGGACATCCAGAGAATGGGAGACTGAGAGGGACAGTGAGTGAGGGTTAGAGTGACGGAGGGACATAGTGAGGGATCAGGGACAGAGGATGTGAGGGAACGACAGAGAGAAAGGGAGGGAGGCAGAAATAGAGAGAGAGTTGCAGAGAATAATCTAGACTGTGAATGAACCCTGGATGAAATCCAAGGAGCGGGAGGAACACAGGGAGTTCGAGCTGTCAGGAATCTCTGCGGGGACCGTGGGTGGGTGGGTGCGGGAGAGCGACAGGACTCACGTCCCCTCTTTCCCCCACCATGGCGAATACCTGACCTTTCCCCCTCAGCAAACTGCGCTCCGACCACCCCCTCCCCCTCCCCCTCCCACGCCGACCGAGTGACGCAGGCCGTGGGAGGAGAGAGGGAACAAAGTGCGGCAGAATGTAACCGGGGGAGGAGGAGAACTCCCAGTCATTGTTCCAGTGGGGACAGGACATGGCTCACAAAGTCCTGGACGTGCTGTTCTCTCTCAGCAGGAAAGGACACTGAACCGGTATTAACCAAGAGCGAGATGTCAGCCCGAGAGACTTCAGACTGGCTGTCGTGTGACGCCGCCCCCAGCGGATCAGCACAGGCCCTTCAGCCCGTTGAATCCGTGCCGGCGCTTGAGAAGAGCAATCGGGGTCCTCTGGCCACTCTCTGACCCGCAGCCACCATGTTACATTCCCATAATCCCCCTTGCAATATTCCCATGACATCCAAGTGTGAGCTCACAGGTTTGGCCACAGGGGATGTGCCCAGTGCCAAGGGCCGGCACCGGCGGCGAGGGGCCGATGGGTCACCGGCCGTCAACGGTGAGGAACGCCTGCGATGCTAGGCTCGCCCAAGAAGAGAGAGAGAGAGAGAGAGAGGCGGGGAGAAAGGGCTGCATTGGCGGGGCCTCAGGAGGTCCGCAAAGGCTTGGCAGTCAGCGCAAGGCCTGAGGAGGTGCGGGCAGGGGGGTAATGGAGGGGGACAGGCTGCCATTTGGGGCAAAGCAAGATCCCACAAAGCTTCACTGTCTAGACCATCAGTCCCTTCCTCACTGAGGTTGGGTGAGGGGAAGGTCGCCTAACCCCAAGATGCTCTTCTTCCAATCGTGGCCATGGGTTGTTCAACCTGCAGCTCAGAGGATGAGAAAGGCCTTGGGTGAATCCCTGATAGCGAAAGGCAGAAACTACAGTACAGTGCAGAAACCACGGGGTACTGAGGGAGTGCTGCACTGTCAGAGGGTCAGTACTGAGGGAGTGCTGCACTGTCAGAGGGTCAGTACTGAGGGGGCGCTGCACTGTCAGAGGGTCAGTACTGAGGGGGCGCTGCACTGTCAGAGGGTCAGTACTGAGGGAGTGCTGCACGGTCAGAGGGTCAGTACTGAGGGAGTGCTGCACTGTCAGAGGGTCAGTACTGAGGGGGCGCTGCACTGTCGGACGGTCAGTACTGAGGGAGTGCTGCACTGTCAGAGGGTCAGTACTGAGGGGGCGCTGCACTGTCGGAGGGTCAGTACTGAGGGAACGCTGCACTGTCGGAGGGTCAGTACTGAGGGAGTGCTGCACTGTTGGAGGGTCAGTCCTGAGGGAGTGCTGCACTGTCGGAGGGTCAGTACTGAGGGAGCGCTGCACTGTCGGAGGGTCAGTACTGAGGGAGTGCTGCACTGTCGGAGGGTCAGTACTGAGGGAGTGTTGCACTGTCAGGCAGTCAGTACTGAGGGAGCGCTGCACTGTCGGAGGGTCAGTACTGAGGGAGCGCTCCACTGTCAGGCAGTCAGTAATGGAGGAATGCTGCACTGTCGGGGAATGTTATGACCCAGTAGTTGGTAAAGCGGAGTTATTTAAAAATCCCAGAGGGAAACTTTAAACAACTGTCATAACCTATATTTTTAAGTAGTAAGTTTGAGATGCAACTTTAAATTCAGGAATCAGACAACCAGTTTTCGAGAGGTTTCATTATAAATTGGATGAAACATTTTATTAATTTACACAAGTTAAACATATCCACACGGCTCCAAATTACTATAATCATAACTTTTAACAAATTCCCAAACTAATCTCTGTTAAGGCAACAGCAACCCATAGACTTAACCAAACACCAGGCATAGCATTTTCACCTTACAAATTCAAAATTAAGTTCCTTTCACTTTGGTTCCTGTGAAGCCAGTTGTAAGCTTACAGCTACTTTGATCTTACATTGCGTCTGCCCTGCACACACAAAACTGTTGAGGATATACCCAGCACAGCTCATTGAATATAAATTCTCATTGTATTACCAGGCCCTTTGAACTCCACCTCTTCTAACAATAAAACCTCTTTCATAGTGCCAATTTTATTAGTAATATAAACATTGCCTGGTCTCTGCTAGCTGGGTGCCAGATTTCACTCGCCTTCTTAAATTCTCTGTTCAATAAAATGCAAATGCTCTCTACCTCTCTTACATCTCAAACTAGTATACATCAAAAAACCCAGACTATCTGACTTTAATCCAGTTAAGACACACCCACAGAATAAAGCTCTACTTTAAAGAAAAATATTTTCCAATGACATTGTGTACATTAATAGCTTCATGGAAGTCGCCACATCTACATCTCCCACTGTCTCCACCCCTTCATCATTCGCTGTCTCCATTCCTTCATCTCCCACTGTCTCCACCCCTTCATCATTCGCTATCTCCACTCCTTCATCTCCCACTGTCTCCAGCCCTTCATCATTCGCTATCTCCATTCCTTCATCTCTCACTGTCTCCACCCCTTCATCATTCACTGTCTCCACTCCTTCATCTCCCACTGTCTCCAGCCCTTCATCATTCGCTATCTCCATTCCTTCATCTCTCACTGTCTCCACCCCTTCATCATTCACTGTCTCCACTCCTTCATCTCCCACTGTCTCCACCCCTTCATCATTCTCTGTCTCCATTCCTTCATCTGCCACTGTCTCCATCCTTTTGCCCTCACTATCTCCATCCCTTCAATTCTTACTGTCGCCATCCCTTCATCATAAACTGTCTCCACACCTTCACCTCTCAGTTTCTCCATTCCTTCAACTCCCACTGTCTCCATCCCTTTTTTCCTCACTGTCTCCACCCCTTCATCTCTCACTGTCTCCATCCCTTTTTTCCTCACTGTCTCCACCCCTTCATCTCTCACTGCCTCCATTCCTTTTTTACTCACTGTCTCCACCCCTTCATCTCTCACTGCCTCCATTCCTTTGTTCACCAGTCTCAATCCTTTCATCTTTCACTGTGTCCAACCCTTCACCTTTAAATTTCTGCATTCCTTCCCCTTTCACTGTCACAATCCTTTCATCTCTCACTGTCACAATCCCTTCATCTCTCACTGTCACAATCCCTTCATCTCTCACTGTCACAATCCCTCTCTCACTGTCACAATCCCTTCATCGCTCATTGTCTCCATCCCTTCATCTCTCAGTGTCATAATCCCTTCATCTCTCACTGTCACAATCTCTTCCTCTCTCACTGTCACAATCCCTTCATCTCTCACTGTCACAATCCTTTCATCTCTCACTGTCACAATCCTTTCATCTCTCACTGTCACAATCCTTTCATCTCTCACTGTCACACTCCCTTCATCTCTCACTGTCACAATCCCTTCATCTCTCCCTGTCACAATCCCTTCATCTCTCACTGTCACAATCCCTTCATCTCTCACTGTCACACTCCCTTCATCTCTCACTGTCACAATCCCTCTCTCACTGTCACAATCCCTTCATCGCTCATTGTCTCCATCCCTTCATCTCTCAGTGTCATAATCCCTTCATCTCTCACTGTCACAATCCCTTCATCTCTCACTGTCACAATCCCTCTCTCACTGTCACAATCCCTTCATCGCTCATTGTCTCCATCCCTTCATCTCTCAGTGTCATAATCCCTTCATCTCTCACTGTCACAATCCCTTCATCTCTCACTGTCACAATCCCTCTCTCACTGTCACAATCCCTTCATCGCTCATTGTCTCCATCCCTTCATCTCTCAGTGTCACAATCCCTTCATCTCTCACTGTCACAAACCCTTCCTCTCACTGTCACTATCCCTTCTTCTCATTGTCACTATCCCTTCCTCTCACTGTCACAATCCCTTCATCTCTCACTGTCACAAACCCTTCCTCTCACTGTCACTATCCCTTCTTCTCATTGTCACTATCCCTTCCTCTCACTGTCACAATCCCTTCATCTCTCACTGTCACAATCTCTTCCTCTCTCACTGTCACAATCCCTCTCTCACTGTCACAATCCATTCATCTCTCACTGTCACAATCTCTTCCTCTCTCACTGTCACAATCCCTCTCTCACTGTCACAATCCCTTCATCTCTCACTGTCACAATCCTTTCATCTCTCACTGTCACAATCCCTTCATCTCTCACTGTCACACTCCCTTCATCTCTCACTGTCACAATCCTTTCATCTCTCACTGTCACAATCCCTTCATCTCTCACTGTCACAATCCCTCTCTCACTGTCACAATCCCTTCATCGCTCATTGTCTCCATCCCTTCATCTCTCAGTGTCACAATCCCTTCATCTCTCACTGTCACAATCCCTTCATCTCTCACTGTCACAATCTCTTCCTCTCTCACTGTCACAATCCCTTCATCGCTCACTGTCACAATCCCTTCATCTCTCACTGTCACTATCACCTCCTCTCATTGTCACAATCCCTTCATCTCTCACTGTCACAAACCCTTCCTCTCACTGTCACAATCCCTCTCTCACTGTCACAATCCCTTCCTCTCTCACTGACACAATTCCTTCGCCTTGCACTATCACAATCCCTTCATCGCTCACTGTCACAATCCCTTCCTCTCTCACTGTCACAGTCCCTCTCTCACTGTCACAATCCCTTCCTCTCTCACTGTCACAAACCCTTCCTCTCTCACTGTCACAATCCCTTCATCTCTCACTGTCACAATCCCTTCCTCTCTCGCTGTCACAATCCCTTCCTCTCTCACTGTCACAATCCCTCTCTCACTGTCACAATCCCTTCCTCTCTCACTGTCACAATCCCTTCATCTCTCACTGTCACAATCCCTTCCTCTCTCAGTGTTACAAACCCTTCATCTCTCACTGTCACAATCCCTTCATCTCTCACTGTCACTATCCCTTCATCTCTCACTGTCACTATCCCTTCATCTCTCACTGTCACTATCCCTTCATCTCTCACTGTCACTATCCCTTCATCTCTCACTGTCACAATCTCTCTCTCACTGTCACAATCGCTTCATCTCTCACTGTCAAAATCCCTTCATCTCTCACTGTCACAATCCCTTCATCTCTCACTGTCACAATCCCTTCATCTCTCACTGTCACAATCCCTTCATCTCTCACTGTCACAATCCCTTCATCTCTCACTGTCTCCATCCCTTCATCTCTCACTGTCTCCATCCCTTCATCTCTCACTGTCTCCATCCCTTCATCTCTCAGCCTCTCCATCCCTTCATCTCTCAGCCCCACCACCCCTTCATCTCTCAGCCTCGCCAACCCTTCATCTCTCAGCCCCGCCACCCCTTCATCTCTCAGCCTCTCCACCCCTTCAACTCTCAGCCTCGCCACACCTTCATCTCTCAGCCTTGCCACCCCTTCGTCTCTCAGCCTCGCCGCCCCTTCGTCTCTCAGCCTCGCCACCCCTTCATCTCTCAGCCTCGCCACCCCTTCGTCTCTCAGCCTCGCCACCCCTTCGTCTCTCAGCCTCGCCACCCCTTCTTATCTCAGCCTCGCCACCCCTTCATCTCTCAGCCCCTCCACCCCTTCATCTCTCAGCCTCTCCACCCCTTCATCTCTCAGCCCCTCCACCCCTTCATCTCTCAGCCTTGCCACCCCTTCATATCTCAGCCTCGCCACCCCTTCATCTCTCAGCCCCTCCACCCCTTCATCTCTCAGCCCCTCCACCCCTTCATCTCTCAGCCTCTCCACCCCTTCATCTATCAGTCTCTCCACCCCTTCATCTCTCAGCCTCTCCATCCCTTCATCTCTCAGCCTTGCCACCCCTTCATCTATCAGTCTCTCCACCCCTTCATCTCTCAGCCCCTCCACCCCTTCATCTCTCAGCCTCGCCACCCCTTCATATCTCAGCCTCGCCACCCCTTCATCTCTCAGCCCCTCCACCCCTTCATCTCTCAGCCTCTCCACCCCTTCATCTATCAGTCTCTCCACCCCTTCAGCTCTCAGTCTCTCCACCCCTTCATCTCTCAGCCTTGCCACCCCGTCATCTCTCAGCCTCGTCACCCCTTCATCTCTCAGCCTCGCCGCCCCTTCGTCTCTCAGCCTCTCCACCCCTTCATCTCTCAGCCACTCCACCCCTTCAACTCTCAGCCTTGCCACCCCGTCATCTCTCAGCCTCGTCACCCCTTCATCTCTCAGCCTCTCCACCCCTTCGTCTCTCAGCCTCTCCACCCCTTCATCTCTGAGCCTCTCCACCCCTTCGTTTCTCAGCCTCGCCACCCCTTCGTCTCTCATTGCCCAATTTTCAGGGGAGACTTTCCTCTCCTCTCTCCCAGCGCACTGCGAGTACACATCAGGGTGATCACATCTCCAGCTTAGACTTTCCATCCATTAAATAAATATTAATCTTTGGGCTGGGAGAAGAGAGTTCACTGATGTGTATCCCTCACATTAATGAGGACAACACTTATGTTAACAGTTTGTAAATAGCACATGTTTCCTGTAACATGTATGCCTCACTCTTAACCACCAGAATATTTATTCTATGCCAGCGCTGTCTATTTAGCCATCTGTGATTTACTCAATCTCCAGGACCACCTACTTTTCCCTCTCTGTAACATCGTCTAACGCTGTTCCAGCCTCAGCTCATCTGCTGCTGAAACTCATCTCTAGGTTTCACTATTGCACTGCTCTCCTGGGAGGAACACCACCCTCCACCCTGTGTACATACAACTTACCCGACTCTCCACTGCCCCTTTTTTAAAAATTCATTCACAGGATGTGGGTTTTGCTGACTGGGCCCGGCATTTATTGCCCGTCCCTAATTGCCCCTGTGGTAGTGAGCCTCCTTCTTGAACCGCTGCAACCCCTGTGGTGTTGGTACACCCACAGCGCTGTTAGGGAGGGAGTTCCAGGATTTTCACCCAGCGACAGTGAAGGAACGGCCGATATATTTCCAAGTCAGGATGGTGAGTGGCTCGGAGGGGAACTTCCAGGTGGTGATGTCCCCATGTGTCTGCTGCCCTTGTCCTTCCAGATGGTAGTGGCAGTGGATTTGGAAGGTGCTGTCTAAGGAGCCTTGGTGAATTCCTGCAGTGCATCTTGTTGACAGTACACACACTGCTGCTACTGTGCGTCGGTGGTGGAGGGAGTGAATGTTTGTGGATGGGGTGCCAGTCAAGCGGGGCTGCTTTGTCCTGGACGGTGTCCAGCTTCTTGAGTGTTGTGGGAGCTGCACTCATCCAGGCAAGTGGGGAGTATCCATCACACTCCTGACTTGTGCCTTGTAGATGGTGGACAGGCTTTGGGGAGGCAGGAGGTGAGTGACTCACTGCAGGATTCCTCGCTTCAACTTGCTCTTGTAGCCACAGTATTTAGAGTCATAGAGGTCTACAGCACAGAAAAAGGCCATTCAGCCCATCACGTCTGCGCTGGTCAAACAAATATCTTACTATTGTAATCCCATTTTCCATCACTAGGCCCATAGCCTTGTATGCTCTGGCATCGCAAGTGCACATCCAAATGCTTCTTAAATGTTATGAGGGTTTCTGCCTCTACCACCCTTTCAGGCAGTGAGTTCCAGATTCCCACCGACTCATTCAAGAAGGAAATAGGGAGACTACAGAGCCAACATATTCCAGTAAACACGAAGGGTGGGACGTTTCAACAAATCCAGGGAAACCTGGGTGTTGAGGGATACACAGGATTGGATAAAGAGAAGAAGGGAGGCTTATGGCAGACATCGAGGGTTCAAAACAGCAGAAGCCCTAGAGGAGTATAGAATATGTAGGGGAGATTTCTGATTTCTGGCCCATCCTTGTCCTTTTCCATAACAACTTTGAATCTAAGTGAGTTATGATCACTATCTACAAAATGCTCCCCCACTGATACCTCTACCACTTGCCTGGCTTCATTCCCTGAAATGAAGTCCAGGACTGCCCCCTCTCTTGCAGGACTTTCTACATACTGGCTTAAAAAGCTCTCTTGGATGCATTTTAAGAACTCCGCTCCTTCTAAACCTATCACACTATGACCAACCCTGTTAATGTTGGGAAAGTTGAAATCCCCCACTACTACTACCCTAGTATTTTTACACTTCTCTGAAATTTGCCTACATGTCTGCTCTTCTATTTCTCTCTGACTGTTTGGGGGCCTATAGTACTCCCAGCAATGTGATTGCTCCGTTTTTGTTTTTAAGTTCTACCCATATGGCTTCATTTGAGGAGCCTTCTAAGATGTCATTCCTCCTTACTGCTGTAATTGATTCCTTGATCAATATTGGGATACCCTCTTCTTTTGCATCCTTCCTTGTCTCGCTTGAAGACCCTATACCCTGGAATATTGAGCTGCCAATCCTGCTCCTCTCTCAACCATGTCTCTCTGACAGCAACAACATCATACTTCCATGTGCTAATTTGTGCCTTCTACTCATCTGCCTTATTCATCATACTCCTTGCATTAAAATAAATACCATCCAACCTTGACAAACTCCCTTGTGCTTTAACTGGTCGATAATTTCTACGCCTTCCAGACTTATTTGCTCTCTCTTCTACTTTTGGCTATATATCTCCCCCTGCTGAACCTCCTCTCAGGATCCCATGCCCCGGCCAAGTTAGTTTAAACCTTCCCCAACAGCACTAACAAACCTCCTCACAAGGATGTTGGTCCCATTCCGGTTCAGGTGCAACCCATCCAAATTGTACATGTCCCACTGCCTCCAGAAACGTCCCCAATGCCCCATCAATCTAAAGCCCTCCCTCCTGCACCATCTCTACAGCCACGCATTCATCTGGACTAACCTCCTATTTCTATACTCACTAGTACATGGCATCGGAAGAAATCCAGAGATGACTACATTTGAGATCCTGATTTTAAATCTGCTTCCTCGCTCCCGAAATTCTGCTTGCAGGACCTCAACCCTCTTTCTACCTATGTCGTTGGTACCAATATATACCAAGATCTCTGTCTGTTTGCCCTCCCCCTTTAGAATGCCCCACAGCCGTTCAGTGACATCCTTGACGCTGGCACCAGGGAGGCAACATACCATCCTGGAGTCACGTCTACGGCCACAGAGACGCCTGTCTGTTCCCCTCACTATCGAGTCTCCTACCATTATTGCTCTTCCCCTCTTTTTCCTCCCTCCCTGTGCAGCTGAGCCACTCACAGTGTCATGAGCGTGGCTGCACTCCCCAGAGGAACCATCATTCTCACCGTTTCCCAACACGGTAAAACAGTTCTCGAGCGAGATGCACCCTGGTGATTTCCTGACTACCTGTCTGACATCTTTCATCTAACTGATGGTCAACCATTCCATCTCTGTCTGCACTTCCATAAGCTGTGGGGTGACCACAGATAAAAACATGCTAACCACGAAACTCTCAGCCTCGCAGATGTACCTCAGTGCCTCCAGCTACCTGCAAGCTCTGAAACTCAAGTAGCTGCAGCTGGTGGCACTTCCTGCACACGGGGTCAGTCAGGGAGCAAGCAGTGTCTAGGACTTCCCACATATTGCAGGCGGCACATAACACGGGGCTGAGCTGCTCTGCCATGCCGCTAGCTGAAAAAACACTTAAATTTAAAGACAGTAAAAAAAACTTTAAGTTATTTATGTACTTTAAATAAAAACTAGAATTCTTCCCTTTCCTTAGCTATTTTAACCGGGAACAAAATACTTGACCACTACTCACTAATCAGCTCTCACCTTTGTGCTGACATCACTTTTTGAAGCTTCCACATACTCACACTGGGTCTGATCTCACTGCCACACTCTCAACCTGTCTTGTGATGACACCCTTGTTATTTTCAACAAGAAATGACTGCAGGACTATCTCCCCAGACTGTTTCACCGCAATGCTGAATGCTGGACAATCTTCCCAGACTGCTACAATGCAATGCTGATTGCAGGACACTCTTCCCAGAATGCTTCACCGCCATGCTGACTGCAGGACGCTCTTCCCAGACCACTTCACTGTGATGCTGAATGCAGGACGCTCTTCCCAGACTGCTTCACTGTGATGCTGACTGCAGGACGCTCTTCCCAAACTGCTTAACCGTGATGCTGACTGCAGTACCCTCTTTTCAGACTGCGTCACTGCAATACTGACTGCAGGACAATCTTCCCAGACCGCTTCACTGTGATGCTGACAGCAGGACGCTATTCCCAGACTGCCTCACCATGATGCTGACTGCAGGACACTCTTCCCAGACTGCTTCACAGCAATTCTGACGGCAGGACACTCTTCCCAGACTGCTTCACCATGATGCTGACTGCAGGACACTCTTCCCAGACTGCTTCACCATGATGCTGACTGCAGGACACTATTCCCAGACTGCTTGACCGCAATGCTGACTGAAGGATGCTCTTCCTAGATTGCGTCACCATTATGGTGACTACAGGACACTCTTCCCAGGCGGGTTCACCGTGATGCTAACTGCAGGACACTGTTCGCAGACTGCTTCACTGTGATGCTGACTGCAGGACAATCTTCCAAGACTGCTTCACCATGATGCTGACTGCAGGACACTCTTCCCAGACTGCTTCACCATGATGCTGACTGCAGGACTCTCTTCCCAGACTGCTTCACTGTGATGCTGACTGCAGGACAATCTTCCAAGACTGCTTCACCATGATGCTGACTGCAGGACTCTGTTCCCAGACTGCTTCACCACGATGCTGACTGCAGGACTCTGTTCCCAGACTGCTTCACAATGATGCTGACTGCAGGAAACTCTTCGGAGACTGCTTCTCCGAGATGCTGACCGGAGGACACTCTTCCCAATCTGCTTCACCATGATGCTGACTGCAGGACACTCTTCCCAGACTGTTTCAGCGCGATGCTGACTGCAGGACACTCTTCCCAGACTGCTTCAAAATGATGCTGACTGCAGGACACTCTTCCCAGACTGCTTCATTGCAATGCTGACTGCACGACTCTCTTCCCAGACAGCATCACCGTGATGCTGACTGCAGGACACTCTTCCCAAACTGCTTCACTGTAATGCTGACTGCAGGACACTCTTCCCATACAGCATCACCGTGATGCTGACTGCAGGACACTCTTCCCAGACTGTTTCACTGTAATGCTGACTGCAGGACTCTCTTCCCAAACTGCTTCACTGTAATGCTGACTGCAGGACTCTCTTCCCATACAGCATCACCATGATGCTGACTGCAGGACACTCTTCCCATACAGCATCACCGTGATGCTGACTGCAGGACACTTTTCCCAGACAGCATCACCGTGATGCTGACTGTAGGACTCTCTTCCCAGACTGCTTCACAATGATGCTGACTTCACGACACTGTTCCCAGACTGCTTCACCGCAATGCTGACTGCAGGACGCTCTTCCCAGACTGCTTCACTGCAATGCTGACTGCAGGACACTCTCCGGAGACTGCTTCAGCGCGATGCTGACTGCAGGACTCTCTTCCCAGACTGCTTCATTGCAATGCTGACTGCACGACTCTCTTCCCAGACAGCATCACCGTGATGCTGACTGCAGGACACTCTTCCCAGAAAGTTTCACCATGATGCTGACTGCAGGACACTCTTTCTAGACTGCTTCACCGCCATGCTGACTTTAGGACACACTTCCCAGTCTTCTTTACCGCAATGCTGAGTGCAGGACGCTCTTCCCAGTCTGTTTCATCATGATGGTGACTGCAGGACACTTTTCCCAGACTGCTTCACTGCAATGCTGACTCCACGACTCTCTTCCCAGAATGCTTCACTGTGATGCAGACTGCAGGACACTCTTCCCAGACTGCTTCACCTCGATGTTGACTGCCACATACTATTCCCAGCCTGCTTCACTGAGATGATGACTGCAGAACTCTCTTCCCAGAATGCTTCACCATGATGCTGACTGCAGGACACTCTTCCCAGACTGCTTCACCATGGTGCTGACTGCAGGACACTCTTCCCAGACTGCTTCACCATGGTGCTGACTGCAGGACACTCTTCCCAGACTGCTTCACCATGGTGCTGACTGCAGGACACTCTTCCCAGACTGCTTCACCATGGTGCTGACTGCAGGACACTCTTCCCAATCTGCTTCACCGCAATGCTGACTGCAGGACGCTCTTCCCAGTCTGTTTCATCATGAAGGTGACTGCAGGACACTTTTGCCAGATGGCTTCACTGCAATGCTGACTGCAGGACTCTCTGCCCAGACTGCTTCACTGAGATGCTGATTGCAGCACACTCTTCCCAGACTGCTTCACCATGATGCTGACTGCAGGGCACTCTTCCCAGACTGCTTCACCATGATGCTGACTGCAGGACTCTCTTCCCAGACTGCTTCACCATGATGCTGACTGCAGGATACTCTTCCCAGACTGCTTCACCGCGATGCTGACTGTCGGACACACTTCCCGCACTGCTTCACTGTGATGCTGTCTGCCGGACTCTCTGCCCAGACTGCGTCACTGAGATGCTGACTACAGGACACTCTTCCCAGACTGCTTCACTGTGATGCTGACTGCAGGACACACTTCCCAGACTGCTTCACTGCGATGCTGACTGCAGGACACACTTCCAAGACTGCTTCACCATGATGCTGACTGCAGGATACTCTTCCCAGACTGCTTCTCCGCAATGCTGACTGCAGGACAATCTTCCCAGACTGCTTCATCGTGATGCTGACTGCAGGACACTCTTCCCAGAAAGCTTCACTGTGATGCTGACTGCAGGACTCTCTTCCCACACTGCCTCACTGTAATGCCAACTGCAGGACACTCTTCGCAGTCTGCTTCACTGAAATGCTAACTGGAGGGCACTCTTCCTAGACGGCTTCACCAGGATGCTGACTGCTGGACACTCTTCCCAAGACTGTGTCACTGTGAGGCTGACTGCAGGATACTCTTCCCACACTGCTTCACCATGATGCTGACTGCAGGACACTCTTCCCAGACTGCTTCACCACGGTGCTGATTACAGTCATCTGTTCCCAGACTGCTTCACCTTGATGCTGACTGCAGGACACTCTTCCCAGACTCCTTCACTGTGATGCTGACTGCAGGGCACCCTTCCCAGTCTGCTTCACCATGATGCTTACTGCAGGACACTCTTCCCAGACTGCTTCACCACGGTGCTGATTACAGTCATCTGTTCCCAGACTGCTTCACTGTGATGCTGACTGCAGGACACTCTTCCCACACTGCTTCACCATGATGCTGACTGCAGGACTCTCTTCCCAGACTGTTTCACTGAGATGCTGACTGCAGGATACTCCTCCCTCACTGCTTCACCATGATGCTGACTGCAGGACACTCTTCCCAGACTGCTTCACCACGATGCTGACTGCAGGACTCTGTTCCCAGACTGCTTCACCACGATGCTGACTGCAGGACTCTGTTCCCAGACTGCTTCACAATGATGCTGACTGCAGGAAACTCTTCGGAGACTGCTTCTCCGAGATGCTGACCGGAGGACACTCTTCCCAATCTGCTTCACCATGATGCTGACTGCAGGACACTCTTCCCAGACTGTTTCAGCGCGATGCTGACTGCAGGACACTCTTCCCAGACTGCTTCAAAATGATGCTGACTGCAGGACACTCTTCCCAGACTGCTTCATTGCAATGCTGACTGCACGACTCTCTTCCCAGACAGCATCACCGTGATGCTGACTGCAGGACACTCTTCCCAAACTGCTTCACTGTAATGCTGACTGCAGGACTCTCTTCCCAAACTGCTTCACTGTAATGCTGACTGCAGGACTCTCTTCCCATACAGCATCACCGTGATGCTGACTGCAGGACACTCTTCCCAGACTGTTTCACTGTAATGCTGACTGCAGGACTCTCTTCCCAAACTGCTTCACTGTAATGCTGACTGCAGGACTCTCTTCCCATACAGCATCACCATGATGCTGACTGCAGGACTCTCTTCCCAGACAGCATCACCGTGATGCTGACTGCAGGACACTCTTCCCATACAGCATCACTGTGATGCTGACTGCAGGACTCTCTTCCCAAACTGCTTCACTGTAATGCTGACTGCAGGACTCTCTTCCCATACAGCATCACCGTGATGCTGACTGCAGGACACTCTTCCCAGACTGTTTCACTGTAATGCTGACTGCAGGACTCTCTTCCCAAACTGCTTCACTGTAATGCTGACTGCAGGACTCTCTTCCCATACAGCATCACCATGATGCTGACTGCAGGACTCTCTTCCCAGACAGCATCACCGTGATGCTGACTGCAGGACACTTTTCCCAGACAGCATCACCGTGATGCTGACTGCAGGACTCTCTTCCCAGACTGCTTCACAATGATGCTGACTTCACGACACTGTTCCCAGACTGCTTCACCGCAATGCTGACTGCAGGACGCTCTTCCCAGACTGCTTCACTGCAATGCTGACTGCAGGACACTCTCCGGAGACTGCTTCAGCGCGATGCTGACTGCAGGACTCTCTTCCCAGACTGCTTCATTGCATTGCTGACTGCACGACTCTCTTCCCAGACAGCATCACCGTGATGCTGACTGCAGGACACTCTTCCCAGAAAGTTTCACCATGATGCTGACTGCCGGACACTCTTTCTAGACTGCTTCACCGCCATGCTGACTTTAGGACACACTTCCCAGTCTGCTTTACCGCAATGCTGAGTGCAGGACGCTCTTCCCAGTCTGTTTCATCATGATGGTGACTGCAGGACACTTTTCCCAGACTGCTTCACTGTAATGCTGACTGCAGGACTCTCTTCCCAAACTGCTTCACTGTAATGCTGACTGCAGGACTCTCTTCCCATACAGCATCACCATGATGCTGACTGCAGGACACTCTTCCCATACAGCATCACCGTGATGCTGACTGCAGGACACTTTTCCCAGACAGCATCACCGTGATGCTGACTGCAGGACTCTCTTCCCAGACTGCTTCACAATGATGCTGACTTCACGACACTGTTCCCAGACTGCTTCACCGCAATGCTGACTGCAGGACGCTCTTCCCAGACTGCTTCACTGCAATGCTGACTGCAGGACACTCTCCGGAGACTGCTTCAGCGCGATGCTGACTGCAGGACTCTCTTCCCAGACTGCTTCATTGCAATGCTGACTGCACGACTCTCTTCCCAGACAGCATCACCGTGATGCTGACTGCAGGACACTCTTCCCAGAAAGTTTCACCATGATGCTGACTGCAGGACACTCTTTCTAGACTGCTTCACCGCCATGCTGACTTTAGGACACACTTCCCAGTCTTCTTTACCGCAATGCTGAGTGCAGGACGCTCTTCCCAGTCTGTTTCATCATGATGGTGACTGCAGGACACTTTTCCCAGACTGCTTCACTGCAATGCTGACTCCACGACTCTCTTCCCAGAATGCTTCACTGTGATGCAGACTGCAGGACACTCTTCCCAGACTGCTTCACCTCGATGTTGACTGCCACATACTATTCCCAGCCTGCTTCACTGAGATGATGACTGCAGAACTCTCTTCCCAGAATGCTTCACCATGATGCTGACTGCAGGACACTCTTCCCAGACTGCTTCACCATGGTGCTGACTGCAGGACACTCTTCCCAGACTGCTTCACCATGGTGCTGACTGCAGGACACTCTTCCCAGACTGCTTCACCATGGTGCTGACTGCAGGACACTCTTCCCAGACTGCTTCACCATGGTGCTGACTGCAGGACACTCTTCCCAATCTGCTTCACCGCAATGCTGACTGCAGGACGCTCTTCCCAGTCTGTTTCATCATGAAGGTGACTGCAGGACACTTTTGCCAGATGGCTTCACTGCAATGCTGACTGCAGGACTCTCTGCCCAGACTGCTTCACTGAGATGCTGATTGCAGCACACTCTTCCCAGACTGCTTCACCATGATGCTGACTGCAGGGCACTCTTCCCAGACTGCTTCACCATGATGCTGACTGCAGGACTCTCTTCCCAGACTGCTTCACCATGATGCTGACTGCAGGATACTCTTCCCAGACTGCTTCACCGCGATGCTGACTGTCGGACACACTTCCCGCACTGCTTCACTGTGATGCTGTCTGCCGGACTCTCTGCCCAGACTGCGTCACTGAGATGCTGACTACAGGACACTCTTCCCAGACTGCTTCACTGTGATGCTGACTGCAGGACACACTTCCCAGACTGCTTCACTGCGATGCTGACTGCAGGACACACTTCCAAGACTGCTTCACCATGATGCTGACTGCAGGATACTCTTCCCAGACTGCTTCTCCGCAATGCTGACTGCAGGACAATCTTCCCAGACTGCTTCATCGTGATGCTGACTGCAGGACACTCTTCCCAGAAAGCTTCACTGTGATGCTGACTGCAGGACTCTCTTCCCACACTGCCTCACTGTAATGCCAACTGCAGGACACTCTTCGCAGTCTGCTTCACTGAAATGCTAACTGGAGGGCACTCTTCCTAGACGGCTTCACCAGGATGCTGACTGCTGGACACTCTTCCCAAGACTGTGTCACTGTGAGGCTGACTGCAGGATACTCTTCCCACACTGCTTCACCATGATGCTGACTGCAGGACACTCTTCCCAGACTGCTTCACCACGGTGCTGATTACAGTCATCTGTTCCCAGACTGCTTCACCTTGATGCTGACTGCAGGACACTCTTCCCAGACTCCTTCACTGTGATGCTGACTGCAGGGCACCCTTCCCAGTCTGCTTCACCATGATGCTTACTGCAGGACACTCTTCCCAGACTGCTTCACCACGGTGCTGATTACAGTCATCTGTTCCCAGACTGCTTCACTGTGATGCTGACTGCAGGACACTCTTCCCACACTGCTTCACCATGATGCTGACTGCAGGACTCTCTTCCCAGACTGTTTCACTGAGATGCTGACTGCAGGATACTCCTCCCTCACTGCTTCACCATGATGCTGACTGCAGGACACTCTTCCCAGACTGCTTCACCACGATGCTGACTGCAGGACTCTGTTCCCAGACTGCTTCACCACGATGCTGACTGCAGGACTCTGTTCCCAGACTGCTTCACAATGATGCTGACTGCAGGAAACTCTTCGGAGACTGCTTCTCCGAGATGCTGACCGGAGGACACTCTTCCCAATCTGCTTCACCATGATGCTGACTGCAGGACACTCTTCCCAGACTGTTTCAGCGCGATGCTGACTGCAGGACACTCTTCCCAGACTGCTTCAAAATGATGCTGACTGCAGGACACTCTTCCCAGACTGCTTCATTGCAATGCTGACTGCACGACTCTCTTCCCAGACAGCATCACCGTGATGCTGACTGCAGGACACTCTTCCCAAACTGCTTCACTGTAATGCTGACTGCAGGACTCTCTTCCCAAACTGCTTCACTGTAATGCTGACTGCAGGACTCTCTTCCCATACAGCATCACCGTGATGCTGACTGCAGGACACTCTTCCCAGACTGTTTCACTGTAATGCTGACTGCAGGACTCTCTTCCCAAACTGCTTCACTGTAATGCTGACTGCAGGACTCTCTTCCCATACAGCATCACCATGATGCTGACTGCAGGACTCTCTTCCCAGACAGCATCACCGTGATGCTGACTGCAGGACACTCTTCCCATACAGCATCACTGTGATGCTGACTGCAGGACTCTCTTCCCAAACTGCTTCACTGTAATGCTGACTGCAGGACTCTCTTCCCATACAGCATCACCGTGAGGCTGACTGCAGGACACTCTTCCCAGACTGTTTCACTGTAATGCTGACTGCAGGACTCTCTTCCCAAACTGCTTCACTGTAATGCTGACTGCAGGACTCTCTTCCCATACAGCATCACCATGATGCTGACTGCAGGACTCTCTTCCCAGACAGCATCACCGTGATGCTGACTGCAGGACACTTTTCCCAGACAGCATCACCGTGATGCTGACTGCAGGACTCTCTTCCCAGACTGCTTCACAATGATGCTGACTTCACGACACTGTTCCCAGACTGCTTCACCGCAATGCTGACTGCAGGACGCTCTTCCCAGACTGCTTCACTGCAATGCTGACTGCAGGACACTCTCCGGAGACTGCTTCAGCGCGATGCTGACTGCAGGACTCTCTTCCCAGAGTGCTTCATTGCATTGCTGACTGCACGACTCTCTTCCCAGACAGCATCACCGTGATGCTGACTGCAGGACACTCTTCCCAGAAAGTTTCACCATGATGCTGACTGCAGGACACTCTTTCTAGACTGCTTCACCGCCATGCTGACTTTAGGACACACTTCCCAGTCTGCTTTACCGCAATGCTGAGTGCAGGACGCTCTTCCCAGTCTGTTTCATCATGATGGTGACTGCAGGACACTTTTCCCAGACTGCTTCACTGCAATGCTGACTCCACGACTCTCTTCCCAGAATGCTTCACTGTGATGCAGACTGCAGGACACTCTTCCCAGACTGCTTCACCTCGATGTTGACTGCCACATACTATTCCCAGCCTACTTCACTGAGATGATGACTGCAGAACTCTCTTCCCAGAATGCTTCACCATGATGCTGACTGCAGGACACTCTTCCCAGACTGCTTCACCATGGTGCTGACTGCAGGACACTCTTCCCAGACTGCTTCACCATGGTGCTGACTGCGGGACACTCTTCCCAGACTGCTTCACCATGGTGCTGACTGCAGGACACTCTTCCCAATCTGCTTCACCGCAATGCTGACTGCAGGACGCTCTTCCCAGTCTGTTTCATCATGAAGGTGACTGCAGGACACTTTTGCCAGATGGCTTCACTGCAATGCTGACTGCAGGACTCTCTGCCCAGACTGCTTCACTGAGATGCTGATTGCAGCACACTCTTCCCAGACTGCTTCACCATGATGCTGACTGCAGGATACTCTTCCCAGACTGCTTCACCGCGATGCTGACTGTCGGACACACTTCCCGCACTGCTTCACTGTGATGCTGTCTGCCGGACTCTCTGCCCAGACTGCGTCACTGAGATGCTGACTACAGGACACTCTTCCCAGACTGCTTCACTGTGATGCTGACTGCAGGACACACTTCCCAGACTGCTTCACTGCGATGCTGACTGCAGGACACACTTCCAAGACTGCTTCACCATGATGCTGACTGCAGGACTCTCTTCCCAGACTGCTTCACCATGATGCTGACTGCAGGATACTCTTCCCAGACTGCTTCACCGCGATGCTGACTGTCGGACACACTTCCCGCACTGCTTCACTGTGATGCTGTCTGCCGGACTCTCTGCCCAGACTGCGTCACTGAGATGCTGACTACAGGACACTCTTCCCAGACTGCTTCACTGTGATGCTGACTGCAGGACACACTTCCCAGACTGCTTCACTGCGATGCTGACTGCAGGACACACTTCCAAGACTGCTTCACCATGATGCTGACTGCAGGATACTCTTCCCAGACTGCTTCTCCGCAATGCTGACTGCAGGACAATCTTCCCAGACTGCTTCATCGTGATGCTGACTGCAGGACACTCTTCCCAGAAAGCTTCACTGTGATGCTGACTGCAGGACTCTCTTCCCACACTGCCTCACTGTAATGCCAACTGCAGGACACTCTTCGCAGTCTGCTTCACTGAAATGCTAACTGGAGGGCACTCTTCCTAGACGGCTTCACCAGGATGCTGACTGCTGGACACTCTTCCCAAGACTGTGTCACTGTGAGGCTGACTGCAGGATACTCTTCCCACACTGCTTCACCATGATGCTGACTGCAGGACACTCTTCCCAGACTGCTTCACCACGGTGCTGATTACAGTCATCTGTTCCCAGACTGCTTCAACTTGATGCTGACTGCAGGACACTCTTCCCAGACTCCTTCACTGTGATGCTGACTGCAGGGCACCCTTCCCAGTCTGCTTCACCATGATGCTTACTGCAGGACACTCTTCCCAGATTGCTTCACCACGGTGCTGATTACAGTCATCTGTTCCCAGACTGCTTCACCTTGATGCTGACTGCAGGACACTCTTCCCACACTGCTTCACCATGATGCTGACTGCAGGACTCTCTTCCCAGACTGTTTCACTGAGATGCTGACTGCAGGATACTCCTCCCTCACTGCTTCACCATGATGCTGACTGCAGGACACTCTTCCCAGACTGCTTCACCACGATGCTGACTGCAGGACTCTGTTCCCAGACTGCTTCACCACGATGCTGACTGCAGGACTCTGTTCCCAGACTGCTTCACAATGATGCTGACTGCAGGAAACTCTTCGGAGACTGCTTCTCCGAGATGCTGACCGGAGGACACTCTTCCCAATCTGCTTCACCATGATGCTGACTGCAGGACACTTTTCCCAGACTGTTTCAGCGCGATGCTGACTGCAGGACACTCTTCCCAGACTGCTTCAAAATGATGCTGACTGCAGGACACTCTTCCCAGACTGCTTCATTGCAATGCTGACTGCACGACTCTCTTCCCAGACAGCATCACCGTGATGCTGACTGCAGGACACTCTTCCCAAACTGCTTCACTGTAATGCTGACTGCAGGACTCTCTTCCCAAACTGCTTCACTGTAATGCTGACTGCAGGACTCTCTTCCCATACAGCATCACCGTGATGCTGACTGCAGGACACTCTTCCCAGACTGTTTCACTGTAATGCTGACTGCAGGACTCTCTTCCCAAACTGCTTCACTGTAATGCTGACTGCAGGACTCTCTTCCCATACAGCATCACCATGATGCTGACTGCAGGACTCTCTTCCCAGACAGCATCACCGTGATGCTGACTGCAGGACACTCTTCCCATACAGCATCACCGTGATGCTGACTGCAGGACACTTTTCCCAGACAGCATCACCGTGATGCTGACTGTAGGACTCTCTTCCCAGACTGCTTCACAATGATGCTGACTTCACGACACTGTTCCCAGACTGCTTCACCGCAATGCTGACTGCAGGACGCTCTTCCCAGACTGCTTCACTGCAATGCTGACTGCAGGACACTCTCCGGAGACTGCTTCAGCGCGATGCTGACTGCAGGACTCTCTTCCCAGACTGCTTCATTGCAATGCTGACTGCACGACTCTCTTCCCAGACAGCATCACCGTGATGCTGACTGCAGGACACTCTTCCCAGAAAGTTTCACCATGATGCTGACTGCAGGACACTCTTTCTAGACTGCTTCACCGCCATGCTGACTTTAGGACACACTTCCCAGTCTGCTTTACCGCAATGCTGAGTGCAGGACGCTCTTCCCAGTCTGTTTCATCATGATGGTGACTGCAGGACACTTTTCCCAGACTGCTTCACTGCAATGCTGACTCCACGACTCTCTTCCCAGAATGCTTCACTGTGATGCAGACTGCAGGACACTCTTCCCAGACTGCTTCACCTCGATGTTGACTGCCACATACTATTCCCAGCCTGCTTCACTGAGATGATGACTGCAGAACTCTCTTCCCAGAATGCTTCACCATGATGCTGACTGCAGGACACTCTTCCCAGACTGCTTCACCATGGTGCTGACTGCAGGACACTCTTCCCAGACTGCTTCACCATGGTGCTGACTGCAGGACACTCTTCCCAGACTGCTTCACCATGGTGCTGACTGCAGGACACTCTTCCCAGACTGCTTCACCATGGTGCTGACTGCAGGACACTCTTCCCAATCTGCTTCACCGCAATGCTGACTGCAGGACGCTCTTCCCAGTCTGTTTCATCATGAAGGTGACTGCAGGACACTTTTGCCAGACGGCTTCACTGCAATGCTGACTGCAGGACTCTCTGCCCAGACTGCTTCACTGAGATGCTGATTGCAGCACACTCTTCCCAGACTGTTTCACCATGATGCTGACTGCAGGGCACTCTTCCCAGACTGCTTCACCATGATGCTGACTGCAGGACTCTCTTCCCAGACTGCTTCACCATGATGCTGACTGCAGGATACTCTTCCCAGACTGCTTCACCGCGATGCTGACTGTCGGACACACTTCCCGCACTGCTTCACTGTGATGCTGTCTGCCGGACTCTCTGCCCAGACTGCGTCACTGAGATGCTGACTACAGGACACTCTTCCCAGACTGCTTCACTGTGATGCTGACTGCAGGACACACTTCCCAGACTGCTTCACTGCGATGCTGACTGCAGGACACACTTCCAAGACTGCTTCACCATGATGCTGACTGCAGGATACTCTTCCCAGACTGCTTCTCCGCAATGCTGACTGCAGGACAATCTTCCCAGACTGCTTCATCGTGATGCTGACTTCAGGACACTCTTCCCAGAAAGCTTCACTGTGATGCTGACTGCAGGACTCTCTTCCCACACTGCCTCACTGTAATGCCAACTGCAGGACACTCTTCGCAGTCTGCTTCACTGAAATGCTAACTGGAGGGCACTCTTCCTAGACGGCTTCACCAGGATGCTGACTGCTGGACACTCTTCCCAAGACTGTGTCACTGTGAGGCTGACTGCAGGATACTCTTCCCACACTGCTTCACCATGATGCTGACTGCAGGACACTCTTCCCAGACTGCTTCACCACGGTGCTGATTACAGTCATCTGTTCCCAGACTGCTTCACCTTGATGCTGACTGCAGGACACTCTTCCCAGACTGCTTCACCATGGTGCTGACTGCAGGACACTCTTCCCAGACTGCTTCACCATGGTGCTGACTGCAGGACACTCTTCCCAGACTGCTTCACCATGGTGCTGACTGCAGGACACTCTTCCCAATCTGCTTCACCGCAATGCTGACTGCAGGACGCTCTTCCCAGTCTGTTTCATCATGAAGGTGACTGCAGGACACTTTTGCCAGACGGCTTCACTGCAATGCTGACTGCAGGACTCTCTGCCCAGACTGCTTCACTGAGATGCTGATTGCAGCACACTCTTCCCAGACTGCTTCACCATGATGCTGACTGCAGGGCACTCTTCCCAGACTGCTTCACCATGATGCTGACTGCAGGACTCTCTTCCCAGACTGCTTCACCATGATGCTGACTGCAGGATACTCTTCCCAGACTGCTTCACCGCGATGCTGACTGTCGGACACACTTCCCGCACTGCTTCACTGTGATGCTGTCTGCCGGACTCTCTGCCCAGACTGCGTCACTGAGATGCTGACTACAGGACACTCTTCCCAGACTGCTTCACTGTGATGCTGACTGCAGGACACACTTCCCAGACTGCTTCACTGCGATGCTGACTGCAGGACACACTTCCAAGACTGCTTCACCATGATGCTGACTGCAGGATACTCTTCCCAGACTGCTTCTCCGCAATGCTGACTGCAGGACAATCTTCCCAGACTGCTTCATCGTGATGCTGACTGCAGGACACTCTTCCCAGAAAGCTTCACTGTGATGCTGACTGCAGGACTCTCTTCCCACACTGCCTCACTGTAATGCCAACTGCAGGACACTCTTCGCAGTCTGCTTCACTGAAATGCTAACTGGAGGGCACTCTTCCTAGACGGCTTCACCAGGATGCTGACTGCTGGACACTCTTCCCAAGACTGTGTCACTGTGAGGCTGACTGCAGGATACTCTTCCCACACTGCTTCACCATGATGCTGACTGCAGGACACTCTTCCCAGACTGCTTCACCACGGTGCTGATTACAGTCATCTGTTCCCAGACTGCTTCACCTTGATGCTGACTGCAGGAAACTCTTCCCAGACTCCTTCACTGTGATGCTGACTGCAGGGCACCCTTCCCAGTCTGCTTCACCATGATGCTTACTGCAGGACACTCTTCCCAGACTGCTTCACCACGGTGCTGATTACAGTCATCTGTTCCCAGACTGCTTCACCTTGATGCTGACTGCAGGACACTCTTCCCACACTGCTTCACCATGATGCTGACTGCAGGACTCTCTTCCCAGACTGTTTCACTGAGATGCTGACTGCAGGATACTCCTCCCTCACTGCTTCACCATGATGCTGACTGCAGGACACTCTTCCCAGACTGCTTCACCACGATGCTGACTGCAGGACTCTGTTCCCAGACTGCTTCACCACGATGCTGACTGCAGGACTCTGTTCCCAGACTGCTTCACAATGATGCTGACTGCAGGAAACTCTTCGGAGACTGCTTCTCCGAGATGCTGACCGGAGGACACTCTTCCCAATCTGCTTCACCATGATGCTGACTGCAGGACACTCTTCCCAGACTGTTTCAGCGCGATGCTGACTGCAGGACACTCTTCCCAGACTGCTTCAAAATGATGCTGACTGCAGGACACTCTTCCCAGACTGCTTCATTGCAATGCTGACTGCACGACTCTCTTCCCAGACAGCATCACCGTGATGCTGACTGCAGGACACTCTTCCCAAACTGCTTCACTGTAATGCTGACTGCAGGACTCTCTTCCCAAACTGCTTCACTGTAATGCTGACTGCAGGACTCTCTTCCCATACAGCATCACCGTGATGCTGACTGCAGGACACTCTTCCCAGACTGTTTCACTGTAATGCTGACTGCAGGACTCTCTTCCCAAACTGCTTCACTGTAATGCTGACTGCAGGACTCTCTTCCCATACAGCATCACCATGATGCTGACTGCAGGACTCTCTTCCCAGACAGCATCACCGTGATGCTGACTGCAGGACACTCTTCCCATACAGCATCACCGTGATGCTGACTGCAGGACACTTTTCCCAGACAGCATCACCGTGATGCTGACTGCAGGACTCTCTTCCCAGACTGCTTCACAATGATGCTGACTTCACGACACTGTTCCCAGACTGCTTCACCGCAATGCTGACTGCAGGACGCTCTTCCCAGACTGCTTCACTGCAATGCTGACTGCAGGACACTCTCCGGAGACTGCTTCAGCGCGATGCTGACTGCAGGACTCTCTTCCCAGACTGCTTCATTGCAATGCTGACTGCACGACTCTCTTCCCAGACAGCATCACCGTGATGCTGACTGCAGGACACTCTTCCCAGAAAGTTTCACCATGATGCTGACTGCAGGACACTCTTTCTAGACTGCTTCACCGCCATGCTGACTTTAGGACACACTTCCCAGTCTGCTTTACCGCAATGCTGAGTGCAGGACGCTCTTCCCAGTCTGTTTCATCATGATGGTGACTGCAGGACACTTTTCCCAGACTGCTTCACTGCAATGCTGACTGCACGACTCTCTTCCCAGACAGCATCACCGTGATGCTGACTGCAGGACACTCTTCCCAGAAAGTTTCACCATGATGCTGACTGCAGGACACTCTTTCTAGACTGCTTCACCGCCATGCTGACTTTAGGACACACTTCCCAGTCTTCTTTACCGCAATGCTGAGTGCAGGACGCTCTTCCCAGTCTGTTTCATCATGATGGTGACTGCAGGACACTTTTCCCAGACTGCTTCACTGCAATGCTGACTCCACGACTCTCTTCCCAGAATGCTTCACTGTGATGCAGACTGCAGGACACTCTTCCCAGACTGCTTCACCTCGATGTTGACTGCCACATACTATTCCCAGCCTGCTTCACTGAGATGATGACTGCAGAACTCTCTTCCCAGAATGCTTCACCATGATGCTGACTGCAGGACACGCTTCCCAGACTGCTTCACCATGGTGCTGACTGCAGGACACTCTTCCCAGACTGCTTCACCATGGTGCTGACTGCAGGACACTCTTCCCAGACTGCTTCACCATGGTGCTGACTGCAGGACACTCTTCCCAGACTGCTTCACCATGGTGCTGACTGCAGGACACTCTTCCCAATCTGCTTCACCGCAATGCTGACTGCAGGACGCTCTTCCCAGTCTGTTTCATCATGAAGGTGACTGCAGGACACTTTTGCCAGACGGCTTCACTGCAATGCTGACTGCAGGACTCTCTGCCCAGACTGCTTCACTGAGATGCTGATTGCAGCACACTCTTCCCAGACTGCTTCACCATGATGCTGACTGCAGGGCACTCTTCCCAGACTGCTTCACCATGATGCTGACTGCAGGACTCTCTTCCCAGACTGCTTCACCATGATGCTGACTGCAGGATACTCTTCCCAGACTGCTTCACCGCGATGCTGACTGTCGGACACACTTCCCGCACTGCTTCACTGTGATGCTGTCTGCCGGACTCTCTGCCCAGACTGCGTCACTGAGATGCTGACTACAGGACACTCTTCCCAGACTGCTTCACTGTGATGCTGACTGCAGGACACACTTCCCAGACTGCTTCACTGCGATGCTGACTGCAGGACACACTTCCAAGACTGCTTCACCATGATGCTGACTGCAGGATACTCTTCCCAGACTGCTTCTCCGCAATGCTGACTGCAGGACAATCTTCCCAGACTGCTTCATCGTGATGCTGACTGCAGGACACTCTTCCCAGAAAGCTTCACTGTGATGCTGACTGCAGGACTCTCTTCCCACACTGCCTCACTGTAATGCCAACTGCAGGACACTCTTCGCAGTCTGCTTCACTGAAATGCTAACTGGAGGGCACTCTTCCTAGACGGCTTCACCAGGATGCTGACTGCTGGACACTCTTCCCAAGACTGTGTCACTGTGAGGCTGACTGCAGGATACTCTTTCCACACTGCTTCACCATGATGCTGACTGCAGGACACTCTTCCCAGACTGCTTCACCACGGTGCTGATTACAGTCATCTGTTCCCAGACTGCTTCACCTTGATGCTGACTGCAGGACACTCTTCCCAGACTCCTTCACTGTGATGCTGACTGCAGGGCACCCTTCCCAGTCTGCTTCACCATGATGCTTACTGCAGGACACTCTTCCCAGACTGCTTCACCACGGTGCTGATTACAGTCATCTGTTCCCAGACTGCTTCACCTTGATGCTGACTGCAGGACACTCTTCCCACACTGCTTCACCATGATGCTGACTGCAGGACTCTCTTCCCAGACTGTTTCACTGAGATGCTGACTGCAGGATACTCCTCCCTCACTGCTTCACCATGATGCTGACTGCAGGACACTCTTCCCAGACTGCTTCACCACGATGCTGACTGCAGGACTCTGTTCCCAGACTGCTTCACAATGATGCTGACTGCAGGAAACTCTTCGGAGACTGCTTCTCCGAGATGCTGACCGGAGGACACTCTTCCCAATCTGCTTCACCATGATGCTGACTGCAGGACACTCTTCCCAGACTGTTTCAGCGCGATGCTGACTGCAGGACACTCTTCCCAGACTGCTTCAAAATGATGCTGACTGCAGGACACTCTTCCCAGACTGCTTCATTGCAATGCTGACTGCACGACTCTCTTCCCAGACAGCATCACCGTGATGCTGACTGCAGGACACTCTTCCCAAACTGCTTCACTGTAATGCTGACTGCAGGACTCTCTTCCCAAACTGCTTCACTGTAATGCTGACTGCAGGACTCTCTTCCCATACAGCATCACCGTGATGCTGACTGCAGGACACTCTTCCCAGACTGTTTCACTGTAATGCTGACTGCAGGACTCTCTTCCCAAACTGCTTCACTGTAATGCTGACTGCAGGACTCTCTTCCCATACAGCATCACCATGATGCTGACTGCAGGACTCTCTTCCCAGACAGCATCACCGTGATGCTGACTGCAGGACACTCTTCCCATACAGCATCACCGTGATGCTGACTGCAGGACACTTTTCCCAGACAGCATCACCGTGATGCTGACTGCAGGACTCTCTTCCCAGGCTGCTTCACAATGATGCTGACTTCACGACACTGTTCCCAGACTGCTTCACCGCAATGCTGACTGCAGGACGCTCTTCCCAGACTGCTTCACTGCAATGCTGACTGCAGGACACTCTCCGGAGACTGCTTCAGCGCGATGCTGACTGCAGGACTCTCTTCCCAGACTGCTTCATTGCAATGCTGACTGCACGACTCTCTTCCCAGACAGCATCACCGTGATGCTGACTGCAGGACACTCTTCCCAGAAAGTTTCACCATGATGCTGACTGCAGGACACTCTTTCTAGACTGCTTCACCGCCATGCTGACTTTAGGACACACTTCCCAGTCTGCTTTACCGCAATGCTGAGTGCAGGACGCTCTTCCCAGTCTGTTTCATCATGATGGTGACTGCAGGACACTTTTCCCAGACTGCTTCACTGCAATGCTGACTCCACGACTCTCTTCCCAGAATGCTTCACTGTGATGCAGACTGCAGAACACTCTTCCCAGACTGCTTCACCTCGATGTTGACTGCCACATACTATTCCCAGCCTGCTTCACTGAGATGATGACTGCAGAACTCTCTTCCCAGAATGCTTCACCATGATGCTGACTGCAGGACACTCTTCCCAGACTGCTTCACCATGGTGCTGACTGCAGGACACTCTTCCCAGACTGCTTCACCATGGTGCTGACTGCAGGACACTCTTCCCAGACTGCTTCACCATGGTGCTGACTGCAGGACACTCTTCCCAGACTGCTTCACCATGGTGCTGACTGCAGGACACTCTTCACAGACTGCTTCACCATGGTGCTGACTGCAGGACACTCTTCCCAATCTGCTTCACCGCAATGCTGACTGCAGGACGCTCTTCCCAGTCTGTTTCATCATGAAGGTGACTGCAGGACACTTTTGCCAGACGGCTTCACTGCAATGCTGACTGCCGGACTCTCTGCCCAGACTGCTTCACTGAGATGCTGATTGCAGCACACTCTTCCCAGACTGCTTCACCATGATGCTGACTGCAGGGCACTCTTCCCAGACTGCTTCACCATGATGCTGACTGCAGGACTCTCTTCCCAGACTGCTTCACCATGATGCTGACTGCAGGATACTCTTCCCAGACTGCTTCACCGCGATGCTGACTGTCGGACACACTTCCCACACTGCTTCACTGTGATGCTGTCTGCCGGACTCTCTGCCCAGACTGCGTCACTGAGATGCTGACTACAGGACACTCTTCCCAGACTGCTTCACTGTGATGCTGACTGCAGGACACACTTCCCAGACTGCTTCACTGCGATGCTGACTGCAGGACACACTTCCAAGACTGCTTCACCATGATGCTGACTGCAGGATACTCTTCCCAGACTGCTTCTCCGCAATGCTGACTGCAGGACAATCTTCCCAGACTGCTTCATCGTGATGCTGACTGCAGGACATTCTTCCCAGAAAGCTTCACTGTGATGCTGACTGCAGGACTCTCTTCCCACACTGCCTCACTGTAATGCCAACTGCAGGACACTCTTCGCAGTCTGCTTCACTGAAATGCTAACTGGAGGGCACTCTTCCTAGACGGCTTCACCAGGATGCTGACTGCTGGACACTCTTCCCAAGATTGTGTCACTGTGAGGCTGACTGCAGGATACTCTTCCCACACTGCTTCACCATGATGCTGACTGCAGGACACTCTTCCCAGACTGCTTCACCACGGTGCTGATTACAGTCATCTGTTCCCAGACTGCTTCAACTTGATGCTGACTGCAGGACACTCTTCCCAGACTCCTTCACTGTGATGCTGACTGCAGGGCACCCTTCCCAGTCTGCTTCACCATGATGCTTACTGCAGGACACTCTTCCCAGACTGCTTCACCACGGTGCTGATTACAGTCATCTGTTCCCAGACTGCTTCACTGAGATGCTGACTGCAGGACACTCTTCCCACACTGCTTCACCATGATGCTGACTGCAGGACTCTCTTCCCAGACTGCTTCACCTGGATGCTGACTTCAGGACACTCTTCCCAGACTGCTTCACTGCAATGCAGACTGCAGGACTCTCTTTCCAGACTCCTTCACTGTGATGCTGACTGCAGGACACTCTTCCCAGACTGCTTCACCTTGATGCTGACTGCAGGACTCTCTTTCCAGACTCCTTCACTGTGATGCTGACTGCAGGACACTCTTCCCAGACTGCTTCACCACAATGCTGAGTGCAGGATGCTCTTGCCTGTCCGTTTCATCATGATGGTGATCGCAGGACTCTCTTCCCAGACTGCTTCACCGTGATGCTGACTGCAGGACACTCTTCCCAGACTGCTTCACCACGATACTGACTGCAGGACTCTGTTCCCAGACTGCTTCACCATGATGCTGACTGCAGGACTCTCTTCCCAGACTGCTTCACCATGATGCTGACTACAGGACTCTCTTCCCAGACTGCTTCACTGAGATGCTGACTGCAGGATACACTTCCCAGACTGCTTCACCGTGATGCTGACTGCAGGACTCTCTTCCCAGACTCCTTCACTGTGATGCTGACTGCAGGACACTCTTTCCAGACTGCTTCACCACAATGCTGAGTGCAGGACGCTCTTTCCAGTCTGTTTCATCATGATGCTGACTGCAGGACTCTCTTCCCAGACTGCATCACTGTGATGCTGACTGCAGGACTCTCTTCCCAGACTGCATCACTGTGATGCTGACTGCAGGACGCTCTTCCCAGACTGCTTCACCACGGTGCTGACTGCATGACTCTGTTCCCAGACTGCTTCACCTTGATGCTGACTGCAGGACTCTCTTCCCAGACTGCTTCACCTTGATGCTGACTGCAGGACGCTCTTCCCAGACTGCTTCACCACGGTGCTGACTGCATGACTCTGTTCCCAGACTGCTTCACCATGATGCTGACTGCAGGACACTCTTTCCAGCCAGCTTCACTGCAATGCTAATTGCAGGACGCTCTTGCCAGTCTGTTTCATCATGATGGTGACTGCAGGACTCTCTTCCCAGACTGCATCACTGTGATGCTGACTGGAGGACTCTCTTCCCAGACTGCATCACTGTGATGCTGACTGCAGGACGCTCTTCCCAGACTGCTTCACCACGGTGCTGACTGCATGACTCTGTTCCCAGACTGCTTCACCTTGATGCTGACTGCAGGACGCTCTTCCCAGACTGCTTCACCACGGTGCTGACTGCATGACTCTGTTCCCAGACTGCTTCACCATGATGCTGACTGCAGGACACTCTTTCCAGCCTGCTTCACTGCAATGCTAATTGCAGGACGCGCTTGCCAGTCTGTTTCATCATGATGGTGACTGCAGGACTCTCTTCCCAGACTGATTCACTGTGATGCTGACTGCAGGACACTCTTGCCAGTCTGCTTCACCTCGATTTTGACTGTCACAGACTTTTCCCAGACTGCATCACCGTGATGCTGACTGCAGGACTCTCCTCCCAGATTGCTTCAATGTAATGCTGTCTGCTTCACACTCTTCCCTGACTGCTTCACAGCAATGATGACTGCTGGACGCTCTTCCCAGTCTGTTTCTCCATGATGGTGACTGCAGGACACTCCTCCCAGACTGCATCATCATTGTGCGGACTGCAGGACACTCTTCCAATTCTGCTTCACTGAGATGCTGACTGCAGGACTCTCTTCCCAGACTGCTTCACCATGATGCTGACTGCAGGACTCTCTTCCCAGACTGTTTCACTGAGATGCTGACTGCAGGATACTCCTCCCACACTGCTTCACCATGATGCTGACTGCAGGACTCTCTTCCCAGACTGCTTCACCACGATACTGACTGCAGGACTCTGTTCCCAGACTGCTTCACCATGATGCTGACTGCAGGACTCTCTTCCCAGACTGTTTCACTGAGATGCTGACTGTAGGATACTCCTCCCACACTGCTTCACCATGATGCTGACTGCAGGACACTCTTCCCAGACTCCTTCACTGTGATGCTGACTGCAGGACACTCTTCCCAGACTCCTTCACTGTGATGCTGACTGCAGGACACTCTTCCCAGACTCCTTCACTGTGATGCTGACTGCAGGACACTCTTCCCAGACTGCTTCACCATGATACTGACTGCAGGACTCTGTTCCCAGACTGCTTCACCATGATACTGACTGCAGGACTCTGTTCCCAGACTGCTTCACCATGATGCTGACTGCAGGACACTCTTCCCAGACTGCTTCACCGTGATGCTGACTGCAGGATACTCTTCCCACACTGCTTCACCTTGATGCTGACTGCAGGACTCTGTTCCCAGACTGCTTCACCATGATGCTGACTGCAGGACTCTCTTCCCACACTGCTTCACTGAGATGCTGACTGCAGGATACTCTTCCCAGACTGCTTCACTGAGATGCTGACTGCAGGATACTCTTCCCACACTGCTTCACCTTGATGCTGACTGCAGGACTCTCTTCCCAGACTCCTTCACTGTGTTGCTGACTGCAGGACGCTCTTTCCAGTCTGTTTCATCATGATGGTGACTGCAGGACTCTCTTCCCAGACTGCATCACTGTGATGCTGACTGCAGGACACTCTTCCCAGATTGCTTCACCTCGATGTTGACTGTCACATACTTTTCCCAGACTGCTTCACCGTGATGCTGACTGCAGGACTCTCTTCCAAGACTGCTTCAATGAGATGGTGTATGCAGCACACTCTTCCCAGACTGCTTCACCATGATGCTGACTGCAGGATACTCTTCCCAGACTGCTTCACCATGATGCTGACTGCAGGGCACTTTTGCCAGACTGCTTCACCATGATGCTGACTGCAGGATACTCTTCCCAGACTGCTTCACCATGATGCTGACTGCAGGATGCTCTTCCCAGACGGCTTCACCGTGATGCTGACTGCAGGACACTCTTCCCAGACTGCTTCATCGTGATGCTGACTGCAGGACACTCTTCCCAGACTGTTTCACTGTGATGCTGACTGCAGGACTCTCTTCCCAGACTGCTTCACTGCAATGCTGACTGCAGGACTCTCTTCCCACACTGCCTCACTGTACTGCTGACTGCAGGACACTCTTCCCAGACTGCTTCACGGAAATTCTGACTGGAGGGCACTCTTCCCAGACTGCTTCACTGAAATTCTGACTGGTGGGCACTCTTCCCAGACTGCTTCACCATGATGCTGAATGCAGGACCATCTTCCCAGACTGCTTCACTGCCATGCTGACTGCAGGATACTCTTCCCAGATTGCTTCACCGCCATGCCGACTGCAGGACACTCTTCCCATACCGCTTCACCATGATGCTGACTGCATGACACTGTTCCCAGACTGCTTCACACAATGCTGACGGCAGGACTCTCTTCCCAGACTGTTTCACCATGCTGTTGACTGCAGGACACTCTTCCCAGACTGCTTCACCACGATACTGACTGCAGGACTCTGTTCCCATACTGCTTCACCATGATGCTGACTGCAGGACTCTCTTCCCAGACTGCTTCACTGAGATGCTGACTGCAGGATACTGTTCCCACACTGCTTCACCACGATACTGACTGCAGGACACTCTTCCCAGACTGCTTCACCTTGATGCTGCCTGCAGGACTCTCTTCCCAGACTCCTTCACTGTGATGCTGACTGCAGGGCACTCTTTCCAGACTGCTTCACCACAATGCTGAGTGCAGGACGCTTTTTCCAGTCTGTTTCATCATGATGGTGACTGCAGGACTCTCTTCCCAGACTGCATCACTGTGATGCTGACTGCAGGACACTCTTCCCAGATTGCTTCACCTCGATGTTGACTGTCACATACTTTTCCCAGACTGCTTCACCGTGATGCTGACTGCAGGACCCTCTTCCAAGACTGCTTCAATTAGATGGTGTATGCAGCACACTCTTCCCAGACTGCTTCACCATGATGCTGACTGCAGGGCACTCTTCCCAGACTGCTTCACCATGATGCTGACTGCAGGATACTCTTCCCAGACTGCTTCACTGTGATGCTAACTGCAGGACACTCTTCCCAGACTGCTTCACCGTGATGCTGACTGCAGGACACTCTTCCCAGACTGCTTCACCGCGATGCTGACTGCAGGACACACTTCCCGCACTGCTTCACCGCAATGCTGACTGCTGGTCTCTCTGCCCAGTCTGCTTCACTGAGATGCTGACTGCAGGACACTGTTCCCAGACAGCTTCACCATGATGCTGACTGCAGGGCACTCTTCCCAGACTGCTTCACCATGATGCTGAGTGCAGGACACTCTTCCCAGACTGCTTCACCGTGATGCTGACTGCAGGACACACTTCCCGCACTGCTTCACTGCAATGCTGACTGCAGGTCTCTCTGCCCAGTCTGCTTCACTGAGATGCTGACTGCAGGGCACTCTTCCCAGACTGCTTCACCATGATGCTGACTGCAGGACACACTTCCCAGACTGCTTCACCGCCATGCGGACTGCAGCACACTCTTCCCAGACTGCTTCATCGTGATGCTGACTGCAGGACACTCTTCCCAGATTGTTTCACTCTGATGCTGACTGCCGGACACTCTTCCCAGACTGCTTCACTGCAATGCTGACTGCAGGACTCTCTTCCCATACTGCCTTACTGTACTGCTGACTGCAGGACACTCTTCCCAGACTGCTTCACTGAAATACTGACTGGTGGGCACTCTTCCTAGACAGCTTCACCATGATGCTGAATGCAGGACCATCTTCCCAGACTGCTTCACTGCCATGCTGAATGCAGGATACTCTTCCCATTTTGCTTCACCGCCATTCCGACTGCAGGACACTCTTCCCACACTGCTTCACCATGATGCTGACTGCATGACACTGTTCCCAGACTGCTTCACACAATGCTGACGGCAGGACTCTCTTCCCAGACTGTTTCACCATGCTGTTGACTGCAGGACACTGTTCCCAGACTGCTTCATTGTGATGTTGACTGCAAGGCTCTCTTCCCAGACTGCTTCACCATGATGCTGACTGCAGGTCACTCTTCCCAGACTGCTTCACCACGATACTGACTGCAGGACTCTGTTCCCAGACTGCTTCACCATGTTGCTGACTGCAGGACTCTCTTCCCAGACTGCTTCACTGAGATGCTGACTGCAGGATACTCTTCCCAGACTGCTTCACCATGATGCTGACTGCAGGACACTCTTCCCAGACTGCTTCACTGTGATGCTGACTGCAGGATACTCTTCCCAGACTGCTTCACCATGATGCTGACTGCAGGACACTCTTCCCAGACTGCTTCACCACGGTTCTGACTGCATGACTCTGTTCCCAGACTGCTTCACCATGATGCTGACTGCAGGACACTCTTCCCAGACTGCTTCACCGTGATGCTGACTGCAGGATACTCTTCCCACACTGCTTCACCTTGATGCTGACTGCAGGACTCTGTTCCCAGACTGCTTCACCATGATGCTGACTGCAGGACTCTCTTCCCACACTGCTTCACTGAGATGCTGACTGCAGGATACTCTTCCCAGACTGCTTCACTGAGATGCTGACTGCAGGATACTCTTCCCACACTGCTTCACCTTGATGCTGACTGCAGGACTCTCTTCCCAGACTCCTTCACTGTGTTGCTGACTGCAGGACGCTCTTTCCAGTCTGTTTCATCATGATGGTGACTGCAGGACTCTCTTCCCAGACTGCATCACTGTGATGCTGACTGCAGGACACTCTTCCCAGATTGCTTCACCTCGATGTTGACTGTCACATACTTTTCCCAGACTGCTTCACCGTGATGCTGACTGCAGGACTCTCTTCCAAGACTGCTTCAATGAGATGGTGTATGCAGCACACTCTTCCCAGACTGCTTCACCATGATGCTGACTGCAGGATACTCTTCCCAGACTGCTTCACCATGATGCTGACTGCAGGGCACTTTTGCCAGACTGCTTCACCATGATGCTGACTGCAGGATACTCTTCCCAGACTGCTTCACCATGATGCTGACTGCAGGATGCTCTTCCCAGACGGCTTCACCGTGATGCTGACTGCAGGACACTCTTCCCAGACTGCTTCATCGTGATGCTGACTGCAGGACACTCTTCCCAGACTGTTTCACTGTGATGCTGACTGCAGGACTCTCTTCCCAGACTGCTTCACTGCAATGCTGACTGCAGGACTCTCTTCCCACACTGCCTCACTGTACTGCTGACTGCAGGACACTCTTCCCAGACTGCTTCACGGAAATTCTGACTGGAGGGCACTCTTCCCAGACTGCTTCACTGAAATTCTGACTGGTGGGCACTCTTCCCAGACTGCTTCACCATGATGCTGAATGCAGGACCATCTTCCCAGACTGCTTCACTGCCATGCTGACTGCAGGATACTCTTCCCAGATTGCTTCACCGCCATGCCGACTGCAGGACACTCTTCCCATACCGCTTCACCATGATGCTGACTGCATGACACTGTTCCCAGACTGCTTCACACAATGCTGACGGCAGGACTCTCTTCCCAGACTGTTTCACCATGCTGTTGACTGCAGGACACTCTTCCCAGACTGCTTCACCACGATACTGACTGCAGGACTCTGTTCCCATACTGCTTCACCATGATGCTGACTGCAGGACTCTCTTCCCAGACTGCTTCACTGAGATGCTGACTGCAGGATACTGTTCCCACACTGCTTCACCACGATACTGACTGCAGGACACTCTTCCCAGACTGCTTCACCTTGATGCTGCCTGCAGGACTCTCTTCCCAGACTCCTTCACTGTGATGCTGACTGCAGGGCACTCTTTCCAGACTGCTTCACCACAATGCTGAGTGCAGGACGCTTTTTCCAGTCTGTTTCATCATGATGGTGACTGCAGGACTCTCTTCCCAGACTGCATCACTGTGATGCTGACTGCAGGACACTCTTCCCAGATTGCTTCACCTCGATGTTGACTGTCACATACTTTTCCCAGACTGCTTCACCGTGATGCTGACTGCAGGACCCTCTTCCAAGACTGCTTCAATTAGATGGTGTATGCAGCACACTCTTCCCAGACTGCTTCACCATGATGCTGACTGCAGGGCACTCTTCCCAGACTGCTTCACCATGATGCTGACTGCAGGATACTCTTCCCAGACTGCTTCACTGTGATGCTGACTGCAGGACACTCTTCCCAGACTGCTTCACCGTGATGCTGACTGCAGGACACTCTTCCCAGACTGCTTCACCGCGATGCTGACTGCAGGACACACTTCCCGCACTGCTTCACCGCAATGCTGACTGCTGGTCTCTCTGCCCAGTCTGCTTCACTGAGATGCTGACTGCAGGACACTGTTCCCAGACAGCTTCACCATGATGCTGACTGCAGGGCACTCTTCCCAGACTGCTTCACCATGATGCTGAGTGCAGGACACTCTTCCCAGACTGCTTCACCGTGATGCTGACTGCAGGACACACTTCCCGCACTGCTTCACTGCAATGCTGACTGCAGGTCTCTCTGCCCAGTCTGCTTCACTGAGATGCTGACTGCAGGGCACTCTTCCCAGACTGCTTCACCATGATGCTGACTGCAGGACACACTTCCCAGACTGCTTCACCGCCATGCGGACTGCAGCACACTCTTCCCAGACTGCTTCATCGTGATGCTGACTGCAGGACACTCTTCCCAGATTGTTTCACTCTGATGCTGACTGCCGGACACTCTTCCCAGACTGCTTCACTGCAATGCTGACTGCAGGACTCTCTTCCCATACTGCCTTACTGTACTGCTGACTGCAGGACACTCTTCCCAGACTGCTTCACTGAAATACTGACTGGTGGGCACTCTTCCTAGACAGCTTCACCATGATGCTGAATGCAGGACCATCTTCCCAGACTGCTTCACTGCCATGCTGAATGCAGGATACTCTTCCCATTTTGCTTCACCGCCATTCCGACTGCAGGACACTCTTCCCACACTGCTTCACCATGATGCTGACTGCATGACACTGTTCCCAGACTGCTTCACACAATGCTGACGGCAGGACTCTCTTCCCAGACTGTTTCACCATGCTGTTGACTGCAGGACACTGTTCCCAGACTGCTTCATTGTGATGTTGACTGCAAGGCTCTCTTCCCAGACTGCTTCACCATGATGCTGACTGCAGGTCACTCTTCCCAGACTGCTTCACCACGATACTGACTGCAGGACTCTGTTCCCAGACTGCTTCACCATGTTGCTGACTGCAGGACTCTCTTCCCAGACTGCTTCACTGAGATGCTGACTGCAGGATACTCTTCCCAGACTGCTTCACCATGATGCTGACTGCAGGACACTCTTCCCAGACTGCTTCACTGTGATGCTGACTGCAGGATACTCTTCCCAGACTGCTTCACCATGATGCTGACTGCAGGACACTCTTCCCAGACTGCTTCACCACGGTTCTGACTGCATGACTCTGTTCCCAGACTGCTTCACCATGATGCTGACTGCAGGACACTCTTCCCAGACTGCTTCTCCACGGTGCTGACTGCATGACTCTGTTCCCAGACTGCTTCACCTTGATGCTGACTGCAGGAGTCTCTTCCCAGACTGCTTCACTGAGATGCTGACTGCAGGATACTCTTCCCACACTGCTTCACCATGATGCTGACTGCAGGACACTCTTCCCAGACTGCTTCACTGTGATGCTGACTGCAGGACACTCTTCCCAGATTGCTTCACCTCGATGTTGACTGTCACATACTTTTCCCAGACTGCTTCACCGTGATGCTGACTGCAGGACCCTCTTCCAAGACTGCTTCAATTAGATGGTGTATGCAGCACACTCTTCCCAGACTGCTTCACCATGATGCTGACTGCAGGGCACTCTTCCCAGACTGCTTCACCATGATGCTGACTGCAGGATACTCTTCCCAGACTGCTTCACTGTGATGCTGACTGCAGGACACTCTTCCCAGACTGCTTCACCGTGATGCTGACTGCAGGACACTCTTCCCAGACTGCTTCACCGCGATGCTGACTGCAGGACACACTTCCCGCACTGCTTCACCGCAATGCTGACTGCTGGTCTCTCTGCCCAGTCTGCTTCACTGAGATGCTGACTGCAGGACACTGTTCCCAGACAGCTTCACCATGATGCTGACTGCAGGGCACTCTTCCCAGACTGCTTCACCATGATGCTGAGTGCAGGACACTCTTCCCAGACTGCTTCACCGTGATGCTGACTGCAGGACACACTTCCCGCACTGCTTCACTGCAATGCTGACTGCAGGTCTCTCTGCCCAGTCTGCTTCACTGAGATGCTGACTGCAGGGCACTCTTCCCAGACTGCTTCACCATGATGCTGACTGCAGGACACACTTCCCAGACTGCTTCACCGCCATGCGGACTGCAGCACACTCTTCCCAGACTGCTTCATCGTGATGCTGACTGCAGGACACTCTTCCCAGATTGTTTCACTCTGATGCTGACTGCCGGACACTCTTCCCAGACTGCTTCACTGCAATGCTGACTGCAGGACTCTCTTCCCATACTGCCTTACTGTACTGCTGACTGCAGGACACTCTTCCCAGACTGCTTCACTGAAATACTGACTGGTGGGCACTCTTCCTAGACAGCTTCACCATGATGCTGAATGCAGGACCATCTTCCCAGACTGCTTCACTGCCATGCTGAATGCAGGATACTCTTCCCATTTTGCTTCACCGCCATTCCGACTGCAGGACACTCTTCCCACACTGCTTCACCATGATGCTGACTGCATGACACTGTTCCCAGACTGCTTCACACAATGCTGACGGCAGGACTCTCTTCCCAGACTGTTTCACCATGCTGTTGACTGCAGGACACTGTTCCCAGACTGCTTCATTGTGATGTTGACTGCAAGGCTCTCTTCCCAGACTGCTTCACCATGATGCTGACTGCAGGTCACTCTTCCCAGACTGCTTCACCACGATACTGACTGCAGGACTCTGTTCCCAGACTGCTTCACCATGTTGCTGACTGCAGGACTCTCTTCCCAGACTGCTTCACTGAGATGCTGACTGCAGGATACTCTTCCCAGACTGCTTCACCATGATGCTGACTGCAGGACACTCTTCCCAGACTGCTTCACTGTGATGCTGACTGCAGGATACTCTTCCCAGACTGCTTCACCATGATGCTGACTGCAGGACACTCTTCCCAGACTGCTTCACCACGGTTCTGACTGCATGACTCTGTTCCCAGACTGCTTCACCATGATGCTGACTGCAGGACACTCTTCCCAGACTGCTTCTCCACGGTGCTGACTGCATGACTCTGTTCCCAGACTGCTTCACCTTGATGCTGACTGCAGGAGTCTCTTCCCAGACTGCTTCACTGAGATGCTGACTGCAGGATACTCTTCCCACACTGCTTCACCATGATGCTGACTGCAGGACACTCTTCCCAGACTGCTTCACCTTGATGCTGACTGCAGGACTCTCTTCCCAGACTCCTTCACTGTGATGCTGACTGCAGGACACTCTTTCCAGACTGCTTCACCACAATGCTGAGTGCAGGACGCTCTTTCCAGTCAGTTTCATCACGATGGTGACTGCAGGACTCTCTTCCCAGACTGCTTCACTGTGATGCTGACTGCAGGACACTCTTGCCAGTCTGCTTCACCTCGATGTTGACTGTCACACACTTTTCCCAGACTGCATCACCGTGATGCTGACTGCAAGACTCTCTTCCCAGATTGCTTCAATGTAATGCTGTCTGCTTCACACTATTCCCTGACTGCTTCACAGCAATGCTGACTGCTGGACGCTCTTCCCAGTCTGTTTCTCCATGATGGTGACTGCAGGACACTCCTCCCAGACTGCATCATCATTGTGCGGACTGCAGGACACACTTCCCAGACTGCTTCACTGAGATGCTGACTGCAGGGCACTCTTCCCAGACTGCTTCACCATGATGCTGACTTCAGGACACTCTTCCCAGACTGCTTCACTGCGATGCTGACTGCAGGACACACTTCCCAGACTGCTTCACTGCAATGCAGACTGCAGCACACTCTTCCCAGACTGCTTCACCGTGATGCTGACTGGAGGACACTCTTCCCAGACTGCTTCATCGTGATGCTGACTGCAGGACACTCTTCCCAGACTGCTTCACTGTGATGCTGACTGCCGGACACTCTTCCCAGACTGCTTCAATGTGATGCTGACTGCCGGACTCTCTTCCCAGACTGCTTCACTGCAATGCTGACTGCAGGACTCTCTTCCCACACTGCCTCACGATAATGCTGACTGCAGGAAACTCTTCCCAGACTGCTTCACTGAAAAGCTGACTGGAGGGCACTCTTCCCAGACTGCTTCACCATGATGCTGACTGCAGGACAATCTTCCCAGACTGATTCACCGCCATGCTGACTGTAGGATACTCTTCTCAGACTGCTTCACCGCCATGCTGACTGTAGGATAATCTTCCCAGACTGCTTCACCGCAATGCTGACAGCAGGACACTCTTCCCAGTCTGTTTCACCATGCTGTTGACTGCAGGACACTCTTCCCAGACTGCTTCACTGTGATGTTGACTGCAGGGCTCTCTTCCAAGACTGCTTCACCATGATGCTGACTGCAGGACTCTGTTTCCAGACTGCTTCACCATGGTGCTGACTGCAGGACACTCTTCCCAGACTGCTTCACCACGATACTGACTGCAGGACTCTGTTCCCAGACTGCTTCACCATGATGCTGACTGCAGGACTCTCTTCCCAGACTGTTTCACTGAGATGCTGACTGCAGGATACTCCTCCCTCACCGCTTCACCATGATGCTGACTGCAGGACACTCTTCCCAGACTGCTTCACCACGGTGCTGACTGCATGACTCTGTTCCCAGACTGCTTCACCATGATGCTGACTGCAGGACTCTCTTCCCAGACTGTTTCACTGAGATGCTGACTGCAGGACACTCTTCCCAGTCTGCTTCACCATGATGCTGACTGCAGGACACTCTTTCCAGCCTGCTTCACTGCAATGCTAATTGCAGGACCCTCTTGCCAGTCTGTTTCATCACGATGGTGACTGCAGGACTCTCTTCCCAGACTGCTTCACCATGATGCTGACTGCAGGACACTCTTCCCAGACTGCTTCACCTTGATGCTGACTGCAGGACTCTCTTTCCAGACTCCTTCACTGTGATGCTGACTGCAGGACACCCTTCCCAGACTGCTTCACCACAATGCTGAGTGCAGGATGCTCTTGCCTGTCCGTTTCATCATGATGGTGACTGCAGGACTCTCTTCCCAGGCTGCTTCACTGTGATGCTGACTGCAGGACACTCTTGCCAGTCTGCTTCACCTCGATGTTGACTGTCACACACTTTTCCCAGACTGCATCACCGTGATGCTGACTGCAAGACTCTCTTCCCAGATTGCTTCAATGTAATGCTGTCTGCTTCACACTCTTCCCTGACTGCTTCACAGCAATGCTGACTGCTGGACGCTCTTCCCAGTCTGTTTCTCCATGATGGTGACTGCAGGACACTCCTCCCAGACTGCATCATCATTGTGCGGACTGCAGGACACTCTTCCCAGACTGCTTCACTGAGATGCTGACTGCAGGACACTCTTCCCAGACTGCTTCACTGAGATGCTGACTGCAGGACTCTCTTCTCAGACTGCTTCACTGAGATGCTGACTGCAGCACACTCTTCCCAGACAGCTTCACCATGATGCTGACTGCAGGACACTCTTCCCAGACTGCTTCACCATGATGCTGACTTCAGGGCACTCTTCCCAGACTGCTTCGCTGCGATGCTGACTGCAGGACACACTTCCCAGACTGCTTCACTGCAATGCAGACTGCAGGACACTCTTCCCAGACTGCTTCACCGTGATGCTGACTGGAGGACACTCTTCCCAGACTGCTTCACTGTGATGCTGACTGCCGGACACTCTTCCCAGACTGCTTCACTGTGATGCTGACTGCAGGACTCTCTTCCCAGACTGCTTCACTGCAATGCTGACTGCAGGACTCTCTTCCCACACTGCCTCACGATAATGCTGACTGCAGGAAACTCTTCCCAGACTGCTTCACTGAAAAGCTGACTGAAGGCCACTCTTCCCAGACTGCTTCACCATGATGCTGACTGCAGGAATCTCTTCCTAGACTGCTTCACCATGATGCTGACTGCAGGACCCTCTTCCCATACTGCTTCACCATAATGCTGAATGCAGGACAATCTTCCCAGACTGATTCACCGCCATGCTGACTGTAGGATACTCTTCCCAGACTGCTTCACCGCAATGCTGACAGCAGGACACTCTTCCCAGTCTGTTTCACCATGCTGTTGACTGCAGGACACTCTTCCCAGACTGCTTCACTGTGATGTTGACTGCAGGGCTCTCTTCCCAGACTGCTTCACCGTGATGTTGACTGCAGGGCTCTCTTCCCAGACTGCTTCACCATGATGCTGACTGCAGGACACTCTTCCCAGACTGCTTCACCATGATGCTGACTGCAGGACACTCTTTCCAGCCTGCTTCACTGCAATGCTAATTGCAGGACGCTCTTGCCAGTCTGTTTCATCATGATGGTGACTGCAGGACTCTCTTCCCAGACTGCTTCACTGTGATGCTGACTGCAGGACACTCTTGCCAGTCTGCTTCACCTCGATGTTGACTCTCACACACTTTTCCCAGACTGCATCACCGTGATGCTGACTGCAAGACTCTCTTCCCAGATTGCTTCAATGTAATGCTGTCTGCTTCACACTCTTCCCTGACTGCTTCACAGCAATGCTGACTGCTGGACGCTCTTCCCAGTCTATTTCTCCATGATGGTGACTGCAGGACACTCCTCCCAGACTGCATCATCATTGTGCGGACTGCAGGACACTCTTCCCAGACTGCTTCACTGAGATGCTGACTGCAGGACACTCTTCCCACAATGCTTCACCATGATGCTGACTGCAGGACACTCCTCCCAGACTGCATCATCATTGTGCGGACTGCAGGACACTCTTCCCAGACTGCTTCACTGAGATGCTGACGGCAGGATACTCTTCCCACACTGCTTCACCATGATGCTGACTGCAGGACTCTCTTCCCAGACTGCTTCACTGAGATGCTGACTGCAGGATACTGTTCCCACACTGCTTCACCATGATGCTGACTGCAGGACACTCTTCCCAGACTGCTTCACCTTGATGCTGACTGCAGGACTCTCTTCCCAGACTCCTTCACTGTGATGCTGACTGCAGGACGCTCTTTCCAGACTGCTTCACCACAATGCTGAGTGCAGGACGCTCTTTCCAGTCTGTTTCATCATGATGGTGACTGCAGGACTCCCTTCCCAGACTGCATCACTGTGATGCTGACTGCAGGACACTCTTCCCAGATTGCTTCACCTCGATGTTGACTGTCACATACTTTTCCCAGACTGCTTCACCGTGATGCTGACTGCAGGACTCTCTTCCAAGACTGCTTCAATGAGATGGTGTATGCAGCACACTCTTCCCAGACTGCTTCACCATGATGCTGACTGCAGGGCACTCTTCCCAGACTGCTTCACCATGATGCTGACTGCAGGACTCTGTTCCCAGACTGCTTCACCATGATGCTGACTGCAGGACACTCTTCCCAGACTGCTTCACCACGATACTGTCTGCAGGACTCTGTTCCCAGACTGCTTCACCATGATGCTGACTGCAGGACTCTCTTCCCAGACTGTTTCACTGAGATGCTGACTGCAGGATACTCCTCCCTCACTGCTTCACCAGAATGCTGACTGCAGGACACTCTTCCCAGACTGCTTCACCACGGTGCTGACTGCATGACTCTGTTCCCAGACTGCTTCACCATGATGCTGACTGCAGGACTCTCTTCCCAGACTGTTTCACTGAGATGCTGACTGCAGGACACTCTTCCCAGTCTGCTTCACCATGATGCTGACTGCAGGACACTCTTTCCAGCCTGCTTCACTGCCATGCTAATTGCAGGACCCTCTTGCCAGTCTGTTTCATCACGATGGTGACTGCAGGACTCCCTTCCCAGACTGCTTCACCATGATGCTGACTGCAGGACACTCTTCCCAGACTGCTTCACCATGATGCTGACTGCAGGACACTCTTCCCAGACTGCTTCACCTTGATGCTGACTGCAGGACTCTCTTTCCAGACTCCTTCACTGTGATGCTGACTGCAGGACACTCTTCCCAGACTGCTTCACCACAATGCTGAGTGCAGGATGCTCTTGCCTGTCCGTTTCATCATGATGGTGACTGCAGGACTCTCTTCCCAGACTGCTTCACTGTGATGCTGACTGCAGGACACTCTTGCCAGTCTGCTTCACCTCGATGTTGACTGTCACACGCTTTTCCCAGACTGCATCACCGTGATGCTGACTGCAAGACTCTCTTCCCAGATTGCTTCAATGTAATGCTGTCTGCTTCACACTCTTCCCTGACTGCTTCACAGCAATGCTGACTGCTGGACGCTCTTCCCAGTCTGTTTCTCCATGATGGTGACTGCAGGACACTCCTCCCAGACTGCATCATCATTGTGCGGACTGCAGGACACTCTTCCCAGACTGCTTCACTGAGATGCTGACTGCAGGACACTCTTCCCAGACTGCTTCACTGAGATGCTGACTGCAGGACTCTCTTCTCAGACTGCTTCACTGAGATGCTGACTGCAGCACACTCTTCCCAGACAGCTTCACCATGATGCTGACTGCAGGACACTCTTCCCAGACTGCTTCACCATGATGCTGACTTCAGGACACTCTTCCCAGACTGCTTCACTGCGATGCTGACTGCAGGACACACTTCCCAGACTGCTTCACTGCAATGCAGACTGCAGGACACTCTTCCCAGACTGCTTCACCGTGATGCTGACTGGAGGACACTCTTCCCAGACTGCTTCACTGTGATGCTGACTGCCGGACACTCTTCCCAGACTGCTTCACTGTGATGCTGACTGCAGGACTCTTCCCAGACTGCTTCACTGCAATGCTGACTGCAGGACTCTCTTCCCACACTGCCTCACGATAATGCTGACTGCAGGAAACTCTTCCCAGACTGCTTCACTGAAAAGCTGACTGAAGGCCACTCTTCCCAGACTGCTTCACCATGATGCTGACTGCAGGAATCTCTTCCTAGACTGCTTCACCATGATGCTGACTGCAGGACCCTCTCCCCATACTGCTTCAACATAATGCTGAATGCAGGACAATCTTCCCAGACTGATTCACTGCCATGCTGACTGTAGGATACTCTTCCCAGACTGCTTCACCGCAATGCTGACAGCAGGACACTCTTCCCAGTCTGTTTCACCATGCTGTTGACTGCAGGACACTCTTCCCAGACTGCTTCACTGTGATGTTGACTGCAGGGCTCTCTTCCCAGACTGCTTCACCATGATGCTGACTGCAGGACACTCTTCCCAGAGTGCTTCACCATGATGCTGACTGCAGGACACTCTTTCCAGCCTGCTTCACTGTAATGCTAATTGCAGGACGCTCTTGCCAGTCTGTTTCATCATGATGGTGACTGCAGGACTCTCTTCCCAGACTGCTTCACTGTGATGCTGACTGCAGGACACTCTTGCCAGTCTGCTTCACCTCGATGTTGACTGTCACACACTTTTCCCAGACTGCATCACCGTGATGCTGACTGCAAGACTCTCTTCCCAGATTGCTTCAATGTAATGCTGTCTGCTTCACACTCTTCCCTGACTGCTTCACAGCAATGCTGACTGCTGGACGCTCTTCCCAGTCTGTTTCTCCATGATGGTGACTGCAGGACACTCCTCCCAGACTGCATCATCATTGTGCGGACTGCAGGACACTCTTCCCAGACTGCTTCACTGAGATGCTGACTGCAGGACACTCTTCCCACAATGCTTCACCATGATGCTGACTGCAGGACACTCCTCCCAGACTGCATCATCATTGTGCGGACTGCAGGACACTCTTCCCAGACTGCTTCACTGAGATGCTGACTGCAGGATACTCTTCCCACACTGCTTCACCATGATGCTGACTGCAGGACTCTCTTCCCAGACTGCTTCACTGAGATGCTGACTGCAGGATACTGTTCCCACACTGCTTCACCGTGATGCTGACTGCAGGACACTCTTCCCAGACTGCTTCACCTTGATGCTGACTGCAGGACTCTCTTCCCAGACCCATTCACTGTGATGCTGACTGCAGGACACTCTTCCCAGACTGCTTCACCACAATGCTGAGTGCAGGACGCTCTTTCCAGTCTGTTTCATCATGATGGTGACTGCAGGACTCTCTTCCCAGACTGCATCACTGTGATGCTGACTGCAGGACACTCTTCCCAGATTGCTTCACCTCGATGTTGACTGTCACATACATTTCCCAGACTGCTTCACCGTGATGCTGACTGCAGGACTCTCTTCCAAGACTGCTTCAATGAGATGGTGTATGCAGCACACTCTTCCCAGACTGCTTCACCATGATGCTGACTGCAGGGCACTCTTCCCTGACTGCTTCACCATGATGCTGACTGCAGGATACTCTTCCCAGACTGCTTCACCATGATGCTGACTGCAGGGCACTCTTCCCAGACTGCTTCACCATGATGCTGACTGCAGGGCACTCTTCCCAGACTGCTTCACCATGATGCTGACTGCAGGACTCTCTTCCCTGACTGCTTCACTGTGATGCTGACTGCAGGATGCTCTTCCCATACTGCTTCACCGCGATGCTGACTGCAGGACACACTTCCCGCACTGCTTCACCGCAATGCTGGCTGCAGGTCTCTCTGCCCAGTCTGCTTCACTGAGATGCTGACTGCAGGACACTCTTCCCAGACTGCTTCACCATGATGCTGACTGCAGGGCACTCTTCCCAGACTGCTTCACCATGATGCTGACTGCAGGACACACTTCCCAGACTGCTTCACCACCATGCGGACTGCAGCACACTCTTCCCAGACTGCTTCATCGTGATGCTGACTGCAGGACACTCTTCCCAGACTGTTTCACTGTGATGCTGACTGCAGGACTCTCTTCCCTGACTGCTTCACTGTGATGCTGACTGCAGGATGCTCTTCCCATACTGCTTCACCGCGATGCTGACTGCAGGACACACTTCCCGCACTGCTTCACCGCAATGCTGGCTGCAGGTCTCTCTGCCCAGTCTGCTTCACTGAGATGCTGACTGCAGGACACTCTTCCCAGACTGCTTCACCATGATGCTGACTGCAGGGCACTCTTCCCAGACTGCTTCACCATGATGCTGACTGCAGGACACACTTCCCAGACTGCTTCACCACCATGCGGACTGCAGCACACTCTTCCCAGACTGCTTCATCGTGATGCTGACTGCAGGACACTCTTCCCAGACTGTTTCACTGTGATGCTGACTGCAGGACTCTCTTCCCAGACTGCTTCACTGCAATGCTGACTGCAGGACTCTCTTCCCACACTGCCTCACTGAAATTCTGACTGGAGGGCACTCTTCCTAGACTGCTTCACCATGATGCTGACTGCAGGACACTCTTCCCAGACTGCTTCACTGAAATACTGACTGGTGGGCACTCTTCCTAGACAGCTTCACCATGATGCTGAATGCAGGACCATCTTCCCAGACTGCTTCACTGCCATTCTGACTGCAGGATACTCTTCCCAGATTGCTTCACCGCCATTCCGACTGCAGGACACTCTTCCCATACTGCTTCACCATGATGCTGACTGCATGACACTGTTCCCAGACTGCTTCACACAATGCTGACGGCAGGAATCTCTTCCCAGACTGTTTCACCATGCTGTTGACTGCAGGAGACTGTTCCCAGACTGCTTCATTGTGATGTTGACTGCAGGGCTCTCTTCCAAGACTGCTTCACCATGATGCTGACTGCAGGGCACCCTTCCCAGACTGCTTCTCCACGATGCTGACTGCAGGACTCTGTTCCCAGACTGCTTCACCATGATGCTGACTGCAGGACTCTCTTCCCAGACTGCTTCACTGAGATGCTGACTGCAGGATACTCCTCCCACACTGCTTCACCATGATGCTGACTGCAGGACACTCTTCCCAGACTGCTTCACCACGGTGCTGACTGCATGACTCTGTTCCCAGACTGCTTCACCTTGATGCTGACTGCAGGACTCTCTTCCCAGACTGCTTCACTGAGATGCTGACTGCAGGATACTCCTCCCAGACTGCTTCACCATGATGCTGACTGCAGGACACTCTTCCCAGACTGCTTCACCACGGTGCTGACTGCATGACTCTGTTCCCAGACTGCTTCACCTTGATGCTGACTGCAGGACTCTCTTCCCAGACTGCTTCACCATGATGCTGACTGCAGGACTCTCTTCCCAGACTGCTTCACTGAGATGCTGACTGCAGGATACTCCTCCCACACTGCTTCACCATGATGCTGACTGCAGGACACTCTTATCAGACTGCTTCACCACGGTGCTGACTGCATGACTCTGTTCCCAGACTGCTTCACCGTGATGCTGACTGCAGGACACTCTTCCCAGTCTGCTTCACCATGATGCTGACTGCAGGACACTCTTTCCAGCCTGCTTCACTGCAATGCTAATTGCAGGACGCTCTTGCCAGTCTGTTTCATCACGATGGTGACTGCAGGACTCTCTTCCCAGACTGCTTCACTGTGATGCTGACTGCAGGACACTCTTGCCAGTCTGCTTCACCTCGATGTTGACTGTCACACACTTTTCCCAGACTGCATCACCGTGATGCTGACTGTAAGACTCTCTTCCCAGATTGCTTCAATGTAATGCTGTCTGCTTCACACTCTTCCCTGACTGCTTCACAGCAATGCTGACTGCTGGACGCTCTTCCCAGTCTGTTTCTCCATGATGGTGACTGCAGGACACTCCTCCCAGACTGCATCATCATTGTGCGGACTGCAGGACACTCTTCCCAGACTGCTTCACTGAGATGCTGACTGCAGGACTCTCTTCCCAGACAGCTTCACCATGATGCTGACTGCAGGACACTCTTCCCAGACTGCTTCACCATGATGCTGACTTCAGGACACTCTTCCCACACTGCTTCACTGCGATGCTGACTGCAGGACACACTTCCCAGACTGCTTCACTGCAATGCAGACTGCAGGACACTCTTCCCAGACTGCTTCACTGCAATGCAGACTGCAGGACACTCTTCCCAGACTGCTTCACTGCAATGCAGACTGCAGGACACTCTTCCCAGACTGCTTCACTGTAATGCTGACTGCAGGACACTCTTCCCAGACTGCTTCACCGTGATGCTGACTGGAGGACACTCTTCCCAGACTGCTTCATCGTGATGCTGACTGCAGGACACTCTTCCCAGACTGCTTCATCGTGATGCTCACTGCAGGACACTCTTCCCAGACTGCTTCACTGTGATGCTGACTGCCGGACACTCTTCCCAGACTGCTTCACTGTGATGCTGACTGCAGTACTCTCTTCCCAGACTGCTTCACTGCAATGCTGACTGCAGGACTCTCTTCCCACACTGCCTCACGATAATGCTGACTGCAGGAAACTCCTCCCACACTGCTTCACCATGATGCTGAATGCAGGACACTCTTCCCAGACTGCTTCACCATGATGCTGACTGCAGGAATCTCTTCCTAGACTGCTTCACCATGATGCTGACTGCAGGACCCTCTTCCCATACTGCTTCACCATAATGCTGAATGCAGGACAATCTTCCCAGACTGATTCACCGCCATGCTGACTGTAGGATACTCTTCCCAGACTGCTTCACCGCAATGCTGACAGCAGGACACTCTTCCCAGTCTGTTTCACCATGATGTTGACTGCAGGACACTCTTCCCAGACTGCTTCACTATGATGTTGACTGCAGGGCTCTCTTCCCAGACTGCTTCACCATGATGCTGACTGCAGGACACTGTTCCCAGACTGCTTCACTGTGATGCTGACTGCAGGACACTCTTGCCAGTCTGCTTCACCTCGATGTTGACTGTCACACACTTTTCCCAGACTGCATCACCGTGATGCTGACTGCAAGACTCTCTTCCCAGATTGCTTCAATGTAATGCTGTCTGCTTCACACTCTTCCCTGACTGCTTCACAGCAATGCTGACTGCTGGACGCTCTTCCTTGTCTGTTTCTCCATGATGTTGACTGCAGGACACTCCTCCCAGACTGCATCATCATTGTGCGGACTGCAGGACACTCTTCCCAGACTGCTTCACTGAGATGCTGACTGCAGGACCCTCTGCCCAGACTGCTTCACTGAGATGCTGACTGCAGCACACTCTTCCCAGACTGCTTCACTGAGATGCTGACTGCAGCACACTCTTCCCAGACTGCTTCATCGTGATGCTGACTGCAGGGCACTCTTCCCAGACTGCTTCACCGTGATGCTGACTTCAGGACACTCTTCCCAGACTGCTTCACTGCGATGCTGACTGCAGGACACACTTCCCAGACTGCTTCACTGCAATGCAGACTGCAGCACACTCTTCCCAGACTGCTTCACCGTGATGCTGACTGGAGGACACTCTTCCCAGACTGCTTCATCGTGATGCTGACTGCAGGACACTCTTCCCAGACTGCTTCACTGTGATGCTGACTGCCGGACACTCTTCCCAGACTGCTTCACTGTGATGCTGACTGCAGGACTCTCTTCCCAGACTGCTTCACTGCAATGCTGACTGCAGAACTCTCTTCCCACACTGCCTCACGATAATGCTGACTGCAGGAAACTCTTCCCAGACTGCTTCACTGAAAAGCTGACTGCAGGACCCTCTTCCCATACTGCTTCACCATGATGCTGAATGCAGGACAATCTTCCCAAACTGATTCACCGCCATGCTGATTGTAGGATACTCTTCCCAGACTGCTTCACCGCAATGCTGACAGCAGGACACTCTTCCCAGTCTGTTTTACCATGCTGTTGACTGCAGGACACTCTTCCCAGACTGCTTCACTGTGATGTTGACTGCAGGGCTCTCTTCCCAGACTGCTTCACCATGATGCTGACTGCAGGACACTCTTCCCAGACTGCTTCACCATGATGCTGACTGCAGGACTCTGTTCCCAGACTGCTTCACTGAGATGCTGACTGCAGGATACTCCTCCCACACTGCTTCACCATGATGCTGAATGCAGGACACTCTTCCCAGACTGCTTCACCATGATGCTGACTGCAGGACACTCTTCCCAGACTGCTTCACTGTGATACTGACTGCAGGACGCTCTTCCCAGACTGCTTCACTGTGATGCTGACTGCAGGATGCTCTTCCCAGACTGCTTCACTGCAATGCTGACTGCAGGACACTCTTCCCAGACTGTTTCACCGTGCTGTTGACAGCAGGACACTCTTCCCAGACTGCCTCATTGTGATGCTGACTGCAGGGCACTCTTCCAAGACTGCTTCACCATGATGCTGACTGCAAGACACTCTTCCCAGACTGCTTCACCATGATGCTGACTGCAGGACACTCTTCCCAGACTGCTTCACCTCGATGCTGACTGCAGGACACTCTTCCCAGACTGCTTCACCTCGATGTTGACTGCAGGACACTCTTCCCAGACTGCTTCACTTTGATGTTGACTGCAGGACACTCTTCCCAGACTGCTTCACCTCGATGTTGACTGCAGGACACTCTTCCCAGACTGCTTCACTTTGATGTTGACTGCAGGACACTCTTCCCAGACTGCTTCACCTCGATGTTGACTGCAGGACACTCTTCCCAGACTGCTTCACTTTGATGTTGACTGCAGGACACTCTTCCGAGACTGATTCACCGCTTTGCTGACTGCAGGACTTTATTCCCAGACTGCTTCACTGCAATGCTGACTGCAGGACACTCTTCCCAGACTGTTTCACCGTGCTGTTGACTGCAGGACACTCTTCCCAGATTGCTTCACTGTGATGCTGACTGCTGGGCAGTCTTCCAAGAATGCTTCACCATGATGCTGACTGCAGGACACTCTTCCCAGACTGCTTCACCATGATGCTGACTGCAGGACACTGTTTCCAGACTGCTTCACCGCCATGCTGCCTGCAGGACTCTCTTCCCACACTGCTTCACCATGATGCTGACTGCAGGACCATCTTCCCAGACTGTTTCAGCTCGATGTTGTCTGCAGGACACTCTTCCCAGACTGCTTCACCGTGTTGCTGTCTGCAGGACACTTTTCCCAAACTGCTTCACTGTAATGCTGTCTGCAGGACGCTCTTCCCAGACTGCTTCACCATGAGTCTGACTGCAGACATTCTTCCCAGACTGCTTCACCATGATGCTGACTGCAGGACACTCTTCCCAGACTGCTTCACCATCATGTTGACTGCTGCACACTCTTCCCAGACTGCTTCACCGTGATGCTGACTGTAGGACACTCTTCGCAGTCTGCAGGTAATGATTGCAGATTTCATTTCCTAAATGTCAGGGGTGAACCAGATAGATAGGTTTTCACAACAGCTGATAATAGCCTCATGGTCTTCATTACCACGTCTGGCTCTCAATTTCAGATTTTATTAATTGAATTTAAATACCAACAGTTATTGCGTTGGGAATTGAACCTATGCCCTGAGAGGATTTGCCTGAGCCTCTGGGTTATGAATCCAGTGACAGTGCCATGGCACCACCGTTTCCTTGAGGTGACTGCAGGTGTAGTCCAGTTCACTTTCTGGTCAATGGTAATGTCCAGGATGTTGACCTTCGGGATTCAGTGATGGTAATGCCAATGTGTGATAGTTAGATTCTCTCTTGTTGGAGATGGTCATTGCCTGGCACTTGTGTGGCTCGAATGTTACTTGCCACTTGTCAGCCCCAAGCCTGGATATTGTCCAGGTCTTGCTGCATTTGGACATGGACTGCTTCAGTATCTGAGGAGTCGTGAATGGTGCTGAACATTGTACAATCATCAGCGAACATCCCCACTTCTGACCTTATGATGGAGAGCAGCGCTAGTTTGTTCTTCATAGCGTGAGAAGACCCTTAGCGCTTTGGATAGATTGGGACAGCGAGGAGCGAGAAAGATATAGTGGTGAAGAGAAAGACTGTGAGGAGAGAGGGAGAATGTGCCAGAGAGAGGGGAAAGGGATCTGGGATAAACGGATACAGAAATAAATACATTGGGAAGAGAGATAGAATGAAGAGGGAGAAAGCTGGGAGAGAAAAGGGCATAGGTTAGAAACAGTTGGGCAATCAGCGGATAAATAGAGAGAGAGAAACAGACTGAGAGCAGTTCGGGAGACAGAAGAGAGAGACAGACAGACGGGTACAAACTGAAACAGTGACTAACGACCAACAGAGAGGAGACATGTGAGACAGAGAGAAGAGAGTCAGAAAGGGAGGGAGAAAGACAGAAAAAGGAGACACAGGAAAGGGGTAGGGAAGGAGAGAGAGAGAGAGAGAGAGAAAGGAATAGAGGGACTATATAGAGTGGAAATGGCTGTCTTTGATATGGATGGCCATAGTGTTAACATGTTCATTTACTGTTTCTCTGACTCACATTGCCATAGAGGGATTGACTCATTTAAAGTAAAAATTTTGATGCCGCACCTCTACTTCTTATTAATTCGTGGGTTGTGTGCCAGCGTTTATTGTCCACCCCCGGTCGCCCTTGAGAAGCTGGTGAGCTGCCTTCTGGGCGGGTTGCTAGGCCATTTCCAAGGGGACCGCAGAGTTAACCACGGTGCTGTGGGGCTGCAGTCACCCAGAGGAAGGGCACATTTGGAAAACAGAGGCTAATGCATTTAATTTTGTGTATTATCACTGATTGATACAAGTGGGGATGAAGAAACCATCCTATCACCATGAAGTATTTTGTTTGGTTAGGCCAAGCAGACCGAATAATTGAGAAAGTCTCATTAGGCTAAGTAAGTTGAGTGGGGATAGGTCGGAAATGATGATGATGTCAGCTTATCTACCACATCACAATTGTGTGCAGACAGGGCTACTGTCTTCATCTGAAAGGCAACTACTCTCTGTTTACTGTTGTTCAGCCAACTCCAATCCATGTTACCACTGTTTCGTTTATTCCAGGGGCCTCAACTTTGTTTCTATCTGGCACTTTGTCAAGTGCCTTTTGGAGGTCCACGTACACCACATCAACTAGAAGCCTTACCTAGAGTAAGGGGAGATTTGAGCCAAGTGTCGATGGCAGAAAGCAACAGAGAAGAGAGAGATTATGAAGAGAGATTGAAAGTACATGAGAAACAGGGTCATAATATCATGGCGATAAGGAGACCATTGTCCTAACAGGCAGCACATTCCAGGTCATTGCTGCGTTACAAACTGCTTCCTCATGTCTCCCCCTGCGTCCCTTGCCCACAACTTGTTGCTAACTCTCTCAACATGTCCTGTTACCTTCAAAGGTCTAAGGACTTGAAACCCAGGTCCCTCTGCTCCTGCATGCTCTTTAGAATTTTGCCATTAAGTCTATATTCCCTTTCCCCATCTGTTCTGTCAAATGCATCACCTCATACCTCCTCTGTATTAAATTCCACCTTCCACTTGCCTGCCTGTTCTGGTAACCTAGTCTATATCCTGCCATTGTCCATCTTCCAGTTCCATTTATCATGAATCCCCTGTTTCTGTACTTGAGCCAATTTCTAATCCAAGTCGACGCTGACCCTCCAATTCCACGAGACTCAATTCTGTTAATGAGTCTTTCATTTGGCACTTTGTGAAATCCTTTCTTAAAATCTATCTCAACAACATTCGCTGCTTTTCCTTTCTGAACCCTGACTGCTACTTCAACAAAAATTTCACTTAGATCAGTGAAGCACAATGTGTCATTGACAAACCTGTGCTGGCTCTCCAAAACCTAAACAACCCCTTCACTTATCTAAAAATGCACATTTCCTTCACACCCTACATGTTAAGACCTCATCCACATTTACCCATTAGCGTTTCAAATACCTTTTGCCCCTAACTTCCTTTCATAGTTGCAAGTTTGCAGTCTGTCTGACTCCAATTCAAATAAATCACACAGGCAGAACCACCCACACTCACACCCATAAACCTACTTTACAATTAACCACAATAATATTATGAAAAATATTATACCCTCCTGTCAGGAAGCACAGGCCATAATTTTCCAATCTTCCTTAGACTCGTGGGTGGTTCCAGCGGACCAGAGAATTGCAAACGTTGCAGGATGTAAAGATAAGCCCAGCCACTACAGCCCAATCTTCAACCTCAGCGGTGGGGAGGTTTTTAGAAACGATAATTCGGGGCAAAATGAATAGTCACTCAGGCAAAGGCAGGTTAACTCAGGGAATCCAGCACCGGTTTTTTTTTTAAGAGCAATTTGTGTTTAACGATCTGGCTTGTGTTTTTTTGATCAGTTAACAGGAGGCTCGTTGAGGGTAAAGCTGTTGATGTGGTGTACATGGACTTCCAAGGCTTGGCCTAAATAGCCAACTGGTTATGGTACTGGGTTTGTAACCCCAAGATCCAGAGTTCAAATCTCACAATGGCAAACTATGAAACAATGTAACTTCATCTGAAACAGATGGAAATGGAAATAGTGCCCTACCATCCATTCTTAATTAGCACATTCGTTTAGCTTGGCCTAAATAGCCAAGTGGTTATGGTACTGGGTTTGTAACCCCAAGATCAAGAGTTCAAATCTCACAATGGCAAAACTATGAAACAATGTAACTTCATCTGAAACAGATGGAAACGGGTTTGTGCTCGAAAGAGTATCAAGAGTTCAAATCTCACAATGGCAAAACTATGAAACAATATAACTTCATCTGAAATATAACAGATGGAAATGGGTTTGTACTCAAAAGAGTTACATGGACTTCCAAAAAGGCATTTGATAAAGTGCTGCAATGTGAGAGAGCTCATGGGAATAAAAGGGGCAGTAGCAACATGGAAATGAAATTTGCTGAGTGACAGGAAACAGAGGATGGCGAATGGGTGGTTATGTCGGACTGGAGGAAGATTTGCACTGAAGTTCCTGGAGAAGACGGTGTGAGGGCCCCTGCTTTACCTGATACATATTAATGATCTAGACCTTGGTGTACAGGGCGCAATTCCAAAATTTGTAGATGACACAAAACTTGAAGGCATTGTGCACTGTGAGGATGAGTTAGAACTCCAAAAGGACATAGACAAGTTGGTGAAATGCGCAGACAAGCGACAGATGAATCCAGTGTGAAGTGATTGGTCAGAGGAACATAGGGAGACAATAGCAAGCAAAGGGTCTAAAGTGGGTGCAGGAGCAGACGGACCTGGGTGTATATGTGCATAAGCCATTGAAGGTGGCAGGACAGATTGAGAAAGCGGTTAATAAAGCACAAAGAAAGCTGGACTTTATAAATAGGGACGTAGAGTACAAAATGCAAGCATGTTATGTTAAAACCCTGTGAAAAAAAAGAACCCTTGCATCCAGTTCTGGACACCACACTTAAGGAAGGATGTGAAGGTGTTTGAGCGAGTGCAGAAAAGATTCAGGAGAGTGGATCCAAGTGTGAGGGACTTCAGGTACGTGGATAGATTGAGGAAGCCGGGCTGTTCTCCTTGGGCAAGAGAAGGTTGAGAGGATATTTGAGAGATGTTCTCAAATTCATGAGGGGTCTGCACAGAGTCGATTGGGAGAACTGGAGGGCATGGATTGAGGGTAATTGGCCAAAGAAGCAATGGCGGTATAAGGAGAAACTTCTTCACACAGAGATGGTTAAGGTCTGGAACTCATTGCCTGAGAGTGTGGTGAAGGCAGGTTCAATTGAGGCATTGAAAGTGAATTGGATCAGTATCTAGAAAGGAAGAATGTGCAGAGCTAAGGGGAAAAGGCAAGAGGTGCATTGCTCCTGCAGAGATCTAGCACTCTCAGGGTGGGCCGAATGGCCTCCCTCTGCACTGTCACCATTCTCTGATTCTAGAATCAACCTCACTATTTTTTGGATCTGTTTATCTGTATCACTGGACCTGTGTATCTCTACTCCTAAGTCTATCTGCAACCCAAGGTATTAATGTGTGTGTTGGAAGGATGAAAGACCATAGTTTTCACGGAATCCATGGATACAACATTGGCTAAGACCAGAAAGGAGTGATGCAATGGTTGTTTTTCTAGAGGAAATATACAATTTGTGTTCCCCAGGGGGGTCAGTGTTGGAACGGTTGCTCTTCTTCAAATATATTCATGGTCTGGACTCAGACTCGTAGAAATGTTACTGTGCAGGAGGAGACCATTCAGCCCATCATGTCTGCACTGGCTCTCCCAATGAGCATTTCACCTCGCATTTCTCCTGCCTCCTTCATTAACCTTGCAGGTCGCTTTGTTTAAAATAACCTTCTCATTCATTCCCCAGGGCAGCGCCTTGACCAATCAGGGTCAACCTGCACAGTTTGAACTTAAACAAAGCTTGGCAGTTAACTGTCAGTTATCAATTAACTGGTGCATTCTTCATGGCAGTACCTGTACCAAACAGAGTCCACTTGCCAATCAATCAGCACTCTCTTCTCATGCAGTATAAATTGTTGTTCCCTTTACAATTTGGTATTCTTGCAAATTGTCCTGCTGAGTGCAAGATTAAAAGCTTCGACAGCATGTCTCTTTTCGCAGGAGTCATAGAATTTCTTCTTGCCTGCCTCAATTTATCCTGCCTCCACCACACTCTCAGGCACTCCAGTCCCTAACAATTCGCTGTGTGAAAAGGTTTTATCTCATATTGCCTTTGCTCCTTTTTGCCAATGACTTTAAATCTGTGCCCTCACATTCTCAATCCTTTCATGAGCGGGAACAGTTTCTCCCAATCTACTCTGTCCAGGCCCCCTCATGATTTCGAATACTTTTATCAAATCTCCTCTCAGCCTTCTCCTCTCCAAGGAGAACAGTCCCAATGTCTCCAAGCTATCTTCATAACTGAACTTTCTTATAACTGGAACCATTCTCGTAAACCTCTACCCAATGCCTTCCTAAAATGTGGCACCCGGGCCTGAACACAATACACTAGCTGAGGTCTAATGAGTGCCTTATACATATTCAATGTAACCTCCTTGCTCTTGCTCTCTATGGCTCTATTAATAAAGCCCAGGCTACTACTTTATTAACTGCTGTCAACCTGTCCTGCCATCTTTAAGGACTAATGCCCCTCTGCTCCTGCACCCCCTTTTGAGTAGTATCCTTGTCTCTCAATGTTATTTCTACCAAAATATATCACCTCACATTTCTCTGCATGGATCTTCATCTGTCACCTATCTGCCCACTCCACCAACTTGTCTATGTCCTAAACAAGTTCTATGCTGTCCCCCCGACAGGTAACAATGATTTCAAGCTTTTTATCATCCACAAATTTTGAAACTGTCCCCTGCACACCAAGGTCTAGCCCATTAATATATATCAGGAAAAGCGAGGGTCTCTGGGGAACTCCACTACAAACATTCCTCAAGGACTGGAGAACGGCCAATGTAACACCCTTATTCAAAAAGGGAGGGAGACAAAAAACAGGAAACTATTGGCCAGTTAGCTTAACATCTGTCATTGGGAAAATGTTGGAGTCTACTATAAAGGATGTAATAGAAGAGTGTTAAGAAATACATAATCTAATCAACCAGAGTCAGCATGGCTTCATGAAGGGGAAATCATGCCAAATAAATTTATTAGCATTCTTTGAGGATGTAACTAGCAGGATAGATAATGGGGAACCAGTAGATGTGATATATTTGGATTTCCAAAAGGCGTTCACTAAGGTACAGCACATAAGGCTACTTAATAAGGTAAGAGCCCATGGTGTTGGGGGTAGTACATTGGCATGGTTAGAGGATTGGCTAACTAATAGAAGACAGAGAGTTGGGATAAGGGGGGCATTTTCTGGATGGCAACCTGTAACAAGTGGAGTGCCACAGGGACCAGTGCTGGGGCCACAACTATTTACAACATATATATTCATGACTTGGATGAGGGAAGTGAATATCACCAAGTTTGCAGAGGACACAAAAATAGGTGGGAAGGCAAGTGGTGAGGGTGACACAAAGAGTCTACAGAGGGACATAGACAGGTTACACCCTGCTAACTTGGCAGATGGGATATAATGTGGGAAAATGGGAGGTTATGCACTTTGGCAGGAAGAATAGAGGAGCTGAATATTATTTAAATGGAGAAAGACCGCAGAAAGCTGCAGCACAGAGGGATTTGGGGGTCCTCGTGCATGAACCACAAAAAGCTAACATACAAGTTCAGCAGGTAACAGGGAAGGTAAATGGAATGTCGGCCTTTATTTCAAAGGGAATGGAGTATAAAAATAAGGAAATCTTGCTAAAACTATACAAGGTGCTAGTTAGACCACACCTGGAAAGATATACTGACACTGGAGGCAGCCCAGAGAAGGTTCACTGGGTTGTTCCCAGGTATGGAGGGATTTTCTTATGAGGAGAGGTTGAGTAGGTTGGGCCTGTACTCATTGGAGTTTAGAAGAATGAGAGGTGGTTTTTTATTGGAACATGTAAGATTCTTCAGGGGTTTGACAGGGTAGATGCTGAGAGGTTGTTTCCCCTTGTGGGAGAGTCTAGGACCAGAGGGCATAATCTCAGAGTGAGGGGTCACCCATTTAAAACAGAGATGAGGAGGAATTTCTTCTCTCAGAGGGTAGTGAATCTGTGGAATTCTTTACCACAGAGGGCTGTAGAGGCTGGGTCAGTAAGTACATTCAAGGCTGAGATGGACAGATTTTTAATCAGTAAGGGAATCGAGGGTTATGGGAAAAAGCAGGAAAGTGGAACTGAGAATTATCAGATCAGCCATGATCTCATTGAATGGCGGAGCAGACTCGATGGGCCGAATGGCCTACCTCTGCTCCTACGTCTTATGGTCTTCCTCCAGCCCAAACAATATCCATTGACCATTACTCACTGTTTCATGTCACTAAGCCAACGTTTTTATCTGTGTTGCTGCTGTCCCTTTTATTCCATAAGCTATAACTTCTCTCACAAGTCTATCGTATGGCACTGCATCAGATGACTTGTGAAAGTCCATGTACAGCACATCAACAGCATTAACCTCATCAACCCTCTCTGCTACCTCTTCAAAAAACTCCAGCAAGTCATTTAGATGTGATTTCCCTTAAGACGTGAGCCTGTGAGTTTATGAGTCAATAAATAGCAAACGCTCTCAAAAACCAAAGAGAGTGGTAACTGGTATAGTAAAGGAAGAAAACTGAAATATTACAGGGAGCTAGCATAGAGAGAGAAGAAGTACTAGTGGGTTTGGCAGCCTTAAAAGTGGATAAATCTCCAGGCCTGGATGAGATGTATCCCAGGCTGTTGAGGGAGACAAGGGAAGAGATATCAGGGGCCCTGGTAGTGATTTTCAAATCCTCTCAGGCTATAGTTGAGGTGCCAGAGATCTGGAGGACTGCTAATGTTGTCCCATTATTAAAAAGGAGAGGAAGGGATAGAGCAGGAAATTACAGGCCAGTCAGTCTGCCTTCAGTGGTGGGGAAGTTACTAGGAAGAATCCTGAGGGACAGAATATATCCACGCTTGGAGAGACAGGAATTAATCAGGGATAGTCAGCATGGATTTGTCAAGGGAAGGTCATGTTTGACAGATTTGATGGAATGCTTTGAGGAGGTAACCAGGAGTGTCGATGAGGCTTATGCATTTGATGTGGTCTACATGGACTTTAGCAAGACTTTTGACAAGGTTCCTCATGGCGGACTGATTAAGAAAGTAAAAGCCCATGGGATCCAAGGCAAAGTGGCACGTTGGATCCAAAATTGGCTGGAAGCAGAGCATGATGGTAGAAGGATGTTGCTGTGACTGGAAGTCTGCTTTCAGTGGGGTTCCGCAGGGCTCGATGCTGGGGCCCTTGCTGTTTGTGGTGTACATTAATGATTTGGGCTTAGACGTAGGGGGTATGATCAAGAAGTTAGTGGATGACACAAAAATTGGTAGGGTGGTAAATAGTGAGGAGGATAACCATAAACTGCAGGAGGACATCCATGGACTAGTCAGGTGGGCAGAGGAATGGCAAATGGAAATCAACCCAGAAAAGTGTGAGGTAATGCACTTGGGGAGGGCTAACAAGCCAAGGGATTACACTCTGAATGGTAGGACCCTGGAAAGTACTGAAGATCAGAGGGACCTTGGTGTGCATATCCACAGATCCCTGAAGGTAACAGGGCAGGTGGATAAGGTGGTCAAGAAGGCATATGGGATATGGGCGTAATGTTTGCAATCCTCCAGTCCTCTGACACCTCCATGAGTCTAAGGAGGACTGAAAAACCATGGCCAGTGCCTTTGCAAGTTCCACCCTCACTTCCCTCGGTATCTTTGGATGCATCTCACCCGGTCCTGGTACCTTGTCCCGGTACCTTTAACTACAGGCAGCCAATCAACGTCTTCTCCTCATCAATTTTGAATCCTTCCGGTGACAGAGTTTCTCCCACTGTCATCATGGCCTGGGTAGCATCTGTTTCCTTGGTTAAAAATGGAAGCAAAGCATTCATTTAATACCTCAGCCTTGCCCCCTGCCTCCATGTGTAAATCCCCTTTTTGGTCCCCAGTCAGCCCCACTCCTCCTTTAATAACTTATATGCCTATAGAAGACTCTGGGATTCCCTTTTGTGTTAGCAGCCGGTCTCTTCTCACACTCCCTATCTGCTTCTCTTATCTACTTTCTCACCTCCCCTCTTCACCTTCTATATTCAGCCCGATTCTCAATTGTATTTTCTATCCGACTCCTGTCATAAGCACACTTTTCCTTTTTTATCTTAAGTTCTACCACCTTTGTCATCCCTACCTTGGTTTGCCCTACCTTTCCCTTTAGAGGCAATATATTTTGACTCTACCCGAATCATCTCTTCTTTGATGGTAGCCCGTTGTTCAGCAACTACTTTACCCGCCGATCTTTGGCTCCAATTTATTCAGCCCAGCCCCACTCCTACCCCGTTGAAGTTGACTTTCCCCCAGTTAGTTGATCCTACTGTGGATTCGTCATGGTCCTTTCCCTTACACATCGTAAACCTTACGATATAATGATCACTCTCCGCTAAATGTGCTCCCACTGACACTCGATCCACTTGGCCCACTTCAGCCTCAAGAACCAGGTCTAGCAGCGACTCCTTTCCCATTCGACTGGACGCATCCTGGCGTGGAGACATTTCCTGAACAGGGAGAATTTTCCTGAACAGGTATAGAGGGCATCATTTCAAAGTTTGCAGAGGATACAAATCTTAACAATTGAGTGAAGAGTAACAGGTTAATGAGGGCATAGACGGATAAGTGAAATGGGCAGACACATGGATAAAAAATAACAAAGTGGGAAGTGATTCATTTTGGTTAGAAGGATGAAGAGAGGAGATATTTTCAGAGAAGGGTGTAGGAACAGAGCGATCTTGGGTGATACCTAGACCGGTTTTCGAAGGCTGCGGGTCAAGTTAAAGCTGTGAGAAAAATCATATGGGGTCACTAGCTTTATTCAAAGCGAATCAGCGCACAATAGCAAGATACTTACGCTCAGCCTGTATAAAACACTGGTTAGGTCCCAGCTGGAGAGTTGTGACCAGTCCTGGGCACCGCACTTTAAGAAGGATGTCAAGCACTTGGAGAGGGGAGCAGAGGGGGTTTACCAGGCATGGTCCGAGAGATTGAAGGACTTCAGTCAACGTGGGCAGACTGGAGAAGCTGCGACTGTTCTCCTGAGAGCAGATAAGGTTAAGGGGTGGTTTAATAGAGGCGTTCAGGATGGTGAAGCGTTTTGATCAGGAGAAACTGTTTGCAGTGACAGGAGGCTGAATAGCCAGAGGATTTGAGAGGATTGGCAGCCCTTCCTCTCTCAGAGGGTCCACCTCCTCCCTTTTCACAGCAGCTCCACCCCTTCATACCTTGGTGTCTCCACTGGTTGAACATTCAGAAAAAGAATAAGGGACAATAAATTCAGGTATTTAAGATGATCGAAGGAGTTGACGAGGGGGGTTAGAGAGAAACGAGATCCTCTAGTGGGGGAGTCCAGAACAAGGAGGCAAATTGAGAATTGAAGACACACTATTCGGGGGTAATGTCAGGAATCACTACTTCACACAAAGGGCTGCAGTGGTTGGGCACTCTCACCCCATAGAAGCTGTTGGTGCTAAGGGGCGGTGGTTTGAGCCTGAGATTGTTAGGTTTTAGTTGGGGAAGAGGATTTAGGATTGTAGAAACAAGGTAGCTGGATGGAATTAAGGCACTGATCAGCCATGTCTTCGAATGGCAGGAAGAGTTCAACGGGCTGAATGGACCTCCTCCTGTTCCTGTGTAACAGGCTCGTGGGGCTGAATGGCCTCCTCCTGTTCCTGTGTTTAAAGCCAAGCCAAATAATCTTAATTGGAAAATATTCTCCTTTACAACGTATGAACTCCTGCATTATACTCCTGCTCATTTCATTTTGCAGCCGGTTCACAACGTGAGGATGTCTTCTCAAAGCAGCTTTTGTTTGAAACCATTTCGGAAGAGGAGCTGGTGGCCCGATCTCGCCCCCTTGTTAATCTCGTTGGGAATGAATCACACGGATATCTTCACCGGCTTCATCATGAGGAATTCTGGACCTATCAGGGACAAATCCAGTAAATGGTACGTCAGCAAACAGGAATATGCTTAGGAAACATACCCACCATTCTGCTCCGGCACTGGGTACGTGCTTTCGGCTGATGTTGCCCACCGAGTGTGGGATATTTCCAGGACGGTCCCCCACTTTAAACCGGAGGATGTTTACGTTGGGCTGTGCTTGGCGGAGTTGAAGATCACACCAGTGGAAATCCACTCGGAGCAGAAATTCCACGATTGGAATGTGAAGTTTTCTGTTTGCGGCTTCCATAAACTCGTCACCTCTCACAGGGTGAAACCCTACGAGCTGCTGATCTACTGGAAAGCACTGGAGGATGCAGCAGATAAAGACCGTCCTGATTATGGGTGAAGGGGGCCGTCTTGAAGAGGCTTTTCACTGACACCTTCAAACACACTTCCCCCAATTCCTGTTCAGTATCATCACAACCTTGTAAGACCCCATCAACTGGTGCTGCTGCTGTGTGGGTTTAATACTCAATGTCACTTCCAAAATTACCTGTGCCAAATCCTTAAAAACCTTTTGATTGGAGATGGCCCGGGGGGGGGGGGTGGGGGGAAGATGTCCAGCTTATCCCTCCTCGACTGTAAATTCCAGGCCTGTGCCCATGTCCCACTTACTTTCCACGTCTGTAATAAGGATCTGCAGTTTCTGTCTGTCCCGCTTTTCTGAATGGTTGGCAGTGGGTGAAGCCTGATGCACACAGGGCCAATGGCTGCATAGGGGGTTATGTGGTATAGATAAATTCATCATCAAACTGCTCCAGTGTTATATTTTCATTGGTTTCGGATAGTTTTCCTGCCTCCTCTTCTGACTGGCCAAGCACTCTGAAGTTGGCCGGCTGGAGATGCCTCAGATGTGGGTCCCAACGCGCCACATAAAAAATCTGCAGCCAGGGAAAGGCCTGAGCCCATCTGATGTGACTCTCCCAGCTGATGATCTCCTCTTCCCGTGCCCCTTTCATGCACCCCACGCCCGCTCTCCTCCACCCCCGCCTCCCCCCTCAACTGCTCTCCGCCGCAGATTGGAGGTAATTCAGGCTGAGGGTTCAGAACTAGGAGCAGGGTTCGAAGCTGTGTCTTATCGATGCGCTCTTTGATACCACCACCAGCCTCAAAAGAAAGGGTCTTATTGTTCTGTGAGCTGTAGTTATCCCTTGTTGCTTTGTGGTGTCGTGGTCTTGAATGGGGCCCGTGAGGCACATGTGGATGGCAACAGTTTCTGGACCCAGCGGCACTGGTGGAGTGGGGATGGGGTCTGGACTGTTGAGATACAGAACTGTAAGAGGGTCCCCGATCAAAGTTACCCAGGCTGGAAGGGTTGGGACAATGTGGGAGGTTGGGGTGGGGGTGTGGGCCGGGGTGGGGAGGCTGTGGGGGAGCTGGGGGAATGCCAATGCGGGAAGCGGGATGGGTGAACGGTAGAGGGCGGACAATAGGGTGGGGGTGGAGGGGGGGGGGGGGGGTGCGTGGCTTGGGAGTGGTGGGTGGAGTGGGGAGGGGGGTGGCGAGAGGGAGGGGTGCCATAGCGGGGTGGGGGGGTGGGGGAGGGCATGGGGAAGTGAATGGAATGGCAGGGCGGGGTTACGTTGGAGGAGGAGACGTGATATGGGGAGCGGGGAGGGGTATGGGGGTGGAGGGCATGAGAGGTGGTGTGGGGGGGGGTATTGGGAGGATAACCTGGGGGTAGGGAGGGTAAGGGAGGGTGGACAGCGTGGGAGGCTGGGGGAAGTGAAATGGCGTGGGGGTTGGGGGGGGGGGGCGAGTAGGCGTGGGAGAGAGGGCAGCTTGAGAGGGAGGGGAGGGGAGGGCGCGGGAGGGTGGGTGAGATGGAATGGGGAGTGGCAGCACCTCGGTGGGATGGGAACACTTCGGGGAGGCTGGACTGGCGTGGGAGGTGTGGGACAGGGAAACAGCGACAGTTTCGGAAGCAGGGATGGGATTGCGGGCGCTGATACCGGAGGGGAGAAAGGGCAAGAGAGGGGGTGTGGGGGGTGGGGGGAGCATGTTGTCCCGACACAGGAAGGATGGGGGAGGAGACTTAAAGGAGCAATGCCCCAATAAAGTCACTCATTTCGAAAAGATAATGGTTCAAGGGTCTCTCTCTGCCTGTGTTACCCCCCTCACCACCAGGGAAATAATATTCCCCTGCTAAGGAATGAACAAAATCAACAATAAAATGAATAACCACGGACAATTGAACACAGAAGGGGAAAATGTTTTGAGGGTAAGGAGAGAGATGCACACTGACCACATGGAGAATAAGGAGAGGAATCACATGGGGAAATGCAGAGAGGTTACGGAGGGAAATAACTATTCCGAAAGATTAACGATGAAATTAAATCTTCAGGGAACATCGGAGCTCTCTGCAAGATTGTGAGCACTGGTTAATTGTCTGGATTCTCACCTCAGAGTCAGAGGGACCAGGAATACGCCATTGAGTACCTCAAGCCTGCTCCACCATTCAGTAAGATCAGGCACATCAGTTTCTGGCACTTTCCTGACAGTCCCTAGAACACCTGTAGATCAAAAATATGCGCAACTTAGCCTGGAAGATATTCAGGCCCCAGCCTCCACTGCTCTCTGTGGATGAGGATTCCAAAGATTAACAAGACTCTGAGAGAAGAAATACAAGGAACTGTCGGAGGGACAGTACTGAGGGAGCGCTGCACTGTCAGAGGGTCAGTACTGAGGGAGTGCTGCACTGTCGGAGGGTCAGTACTGAGGGAGCGCTGCACAGTTGGAGGGTCAGTACTGAGGGAGCGCTGCACTGTCGGAGGGTCAGTACTGAGGGAGTGCTGCACTGTCAGAGGGTCAGTACTGAGGGAGTGCTGCACTGTCGGAGGGTCAGTACTGAGGGCGCGCTGCACTGTCAGAGGGTCAGTACTGAGGGAGTGCTGCACTGTCGGAGGGTCAGTAATGAGGAAGTGCTGCACTGTCGGAGGGTCAGTACTAAGAGAGTGCTGCACTGTCGGACAGTCAGTACTGAGGGCATGCTGCACTGTCGGAGGGTCAGTACTGAGGGAGTGCTGCACTGTCGGAGAGTCAATACTGAGGGCATGCTGCACTGTCGGAGGGTCAGTACTGAGGGAGTGCTGCACTGTCGGACGGTCAGTACTAAGAGAGTGCTGCATTGTCAGAGGGTCAGTACTGAGGGAGCGCTGCACTGTCAGAGGGTTAGTACTGAGGGAGTGCTGCACTGTCGGAGGGTCAGTACTGAGGGAGTGCTGCACTGTCAGAGGGTCAGTACTGAGGGAGTGCTGCACTGTCTGAGGGTCAGTACTGAGGGAGTGCTGCACTGTTGGACAGTCAATACTGAGAGAGCGCTGCACTGTCAGAGGGTCAGTACTGAGGGAGCGCTGCACTCTCGGAGGATCAGTACTGAGGGAGTGACACACTGTCAGAATGTCAGTACTGAGGGAGTGCTGCCCTGTTGGAGGGTCAGTACTAAGAGAGTGCTGCACTGTCGGAGGGTCAGTACTGAGGGAGTGCTGCACTGTCGGAGGGTCAGTACTGTGGGAGTGCTGCACTGTCAGAGGGTCAGTACTGAGGGAGTGCTGCACTGTCGGAGGGTCAGTACTGAGGGAGTGCTGCACTGTCAGAGGGTCAGTACTGAGGGAGTGCTGCACTGTCGGAGGGTCAGTACTGTGGGAGTGCTGCACTGTCAGAGGGTCAGTACTGAGGGAGTGCTGCACTGTCGGAGGGTCAGTACTGAGGGAGTGCTGCACTGTCAGAGGGTCAGTACTGAGGGAGTGCTGCACTGTCGGAGGGTCAGTAATGAGGGAGTGCTGCACTGTCGGAGGGTCAGTACTAAGAGATTGCTGCACTGTCGGACAGTCAGTACTGAGGGAGTGCTGCACTGTTGGAGGGTCAATACTGAGGGAGTGCTGCACTGTCGGAGAGTCAATACTGAGGGCATGCTGCACTGTCGGAGGGTCAGTACAGAGGGAGTGCTGCACTGTCGGACGGTCAGTACTAAGAGAGTGCTGCATTGTCAGAGGGTCAGTACTGAGGGAGCGCTGCACTGTCAGAGGGTCAGTACTGAGGGAGTGCTGCACTGTCGGAGGGTCAGTACTGAGGGAGTGCTGCACTGTCAGAGGGTCAGTACTGAGGGAGTGCTGCACTGTCGGAGGGTCAGTACTGAAGGAGTGCTGTACTCTTGGAGGGTCAGTACTGAGGGCATGCTGCACTGTCTGAGGGTCAGTACTGAGGAAGTGCTGCACTGTCGGATGGTCAGTACTAAGAGAGTGCTGCGTTGTTGGAGGGTCAGTACTGAGGGAGTGCTGCACTGTCGGACGGTCAATACTGAGAGAGCGCTGCACTGTCAGAGGGTCAGTACTGAGGGAGCGCTGCACTCTCGGAGGATCAGTACTGAGAGATTGACACACTGTCAGAATGTCAGTACTGAGGGAGTGCTGCCCTGTTGGAGGGTCAGTACTAAGAGTGCTGCACTGTCGGAGGGTCAGTACTGAGGGAGTGCTGCACTGTCGGAGGGTCAGTACTGTGGGAGTGCTGCACTGTCGGAGGGTCAGTACTGAGGGATTGACACACTGTCAGAATGTCAGTACTGAGGGAGTGCTGCCCTGTTGGAGGGTCAGTACTAAGAGTGCTGCACTGTCGGAGGGTCAGTACTGAGGGAGTGCTGCACTGTCGGAGGGTCAGTACTGTGGGAGTGCTGCACTGTCGGAGGGTCAGTAATGAGGGCGCGCTGCACTGTCGGAGGGTCAGTACTGAGGGAGTGCTGCACTGTCGGACGGTCAGTACTAAGAGAGTGCTGCATTGTCGGAGGGTAAGTACTGAAGGAGTGCTGCACTGTCAGAGGGTCAGGACTGAGGGAGTGCTGCACTGTCAGAGGGTCAGTACTGAGGGAGTGCTGCACTCTCGGAAGGTCAGTACTGTGGGAGTGCTGCACTATCGGAGTGTCAGTAATGAGGGAGTGCTGCCCTGTTGGAGGCTCAGTACTAAGAGAGTGCTGCATTGTCGGAGGGTCAATGCTGAGGGAGTGCTGCACTGTCAGAGGGTCAGTACTAAGGGAGTGCTGCACTGTTAGAGGGTCAGAACTGAGGGAGGGCTGCGCTGTCAGAGGGTCAGTACTGAGGGAGTGCTGCACTGTCAGAGGGTCAGTACTGTGGGAGTGCTGCACTGTCAGAGGGTCAGTACTAAGGGATTGCTGCACTGTCAGAGGGTCAGTACTGAGGGAATGCTGCACTGTCAGAGGGTCAGTACTGAGGGAGCGCTGCATTGTCAGAGGGTCAGTACTGAGGGAATGCTGCACTGTCAGAGGGTCAGTACTAAGGGAGCGCTGCATTGTCGGAGGGTCAATGCTGAGGGAGTGCTGCACTGTCGGAAGTAAGTACTGAGGGAGTGCTGCACTGTCGGATGGTAACTGAGGGAGAGCTGCACTGTCAGAGAGTCAGTCCTGAGGGAGTGCTGCACTGTCAGAGGGTCAGTACTGAGGGAGTGCTGCACTGTCAGAGGGTCAGTACTGAGGGAGTGCTGCACTGTCAGAGGGTCAGTACTGAGGGAGTGCTGCACTGTCAGAGGGTCAGACCTGAAGCTGCACTGCACTGTTGGAATATGTGTCTTTCAGATGAGGCACTAACATGTGGCCCTGTTTTCTCTCTCTCTCAGTGATCCTGTCACCGACATTATGATAACGACCTTCAACTCCATTTGTTCCTCAAGCCAAGTTGATGTAGCAATATGAATGTTCTGGGTGTTATCGTCCTGCTGCTTGTGGGAGCTCGCTGTTGCTAGTGTCTCTGCTACATTTCCAACTTGTCATCACTTCCCAAAGAACATCGTTGGCTGCAAATTACTTCTTGCATTGTCTGGAGAGGACTGGTGCTGAAGGAATTTCTCCGATCGCAGAGAGAACTCCAACGAGCCTCTGCGTGGTTTTGTGTCCAGTCTCCAGAGCCGGGGTATGAAAACACTGCCTTCAGATTCGGAGGAGAGAGGGAGAGAGAGAGCGAGTGAGAGAGAGAGATAGAGGGACCCGCTGAACTGCAGCCGCCTACCAGACAAGGAGCCATCAACTCACTTAAAGAGGTAGGCTTAAGGGGCCTCTTAAATGAGGGAAGAGGGAGAGGGAGAGAGAGTGAGTGATAGTGAGGGAGAGAAGAAGGGGTTGTAGAGAAAGCCGGAGAGAGAGAGGCGGTGAGGTGGAGAGAGAGTGAGAGATATGGACAATGAGAAAGAGAGAGAGAGTGAGTGAGAGAGTGGGTTGGTAGAGAGAGAGTTGGGTGGAGGGAAAGAGCAGAGAGATAGATAGAGAGAGAGAGAAGGAGTGGTGGTAGAGAGGGAGAGATAGATAAATAGAGTGGGGTGGAGAGGGAGAGATATTTGGAGAGAGAGAGAGGGTGGAGGGGTGGTAAAGAGAGACAATGGGGCAGAGACAGAGAGATTGAGGGGTGGTGGAGAGAGAGAGAGACACAGAGATAGGCTGGAGTAGGGAGTGAGACAGAAAGATGGAGGTGGTGGTGGCGGCGGAGAGAAAGTGGGTTAGAAACAAAAAGATTTAGGGGTGGTTGAGAAAGAGAGAGAGAGCGAGACTGGAGTAGAGAGAGAGAGAGAGAAAGGTGGAAGAGTGGTGGAGAGAGAGAGAGAGAGAGAGAGAGAATGTGGTGGGGAGAGACAGATATAGAGATAGAGAGAAGGAGGTAGAGAGAGAGAGTTAGACTGAGTGGGGTAGAGTAGAAAGTGAGAGAAAGAAAGCGAGAGATGAGATACAGAGAGGAGGTATAGAGAGAGAGAGAGAGGAGCCAGAGAGTTAGACAGAGTCTGGTAGTGAGTGAAAGGGAGAGAGAGAGAGAGAGAGAGAGAGGGGTGATAGAAAGAGAGGGAGAGAGTTAGAAGAGTGGAAGAGAAAGAGAGAGGGGTGATAGAGAGAGAGAGAGAGATGGAACGGTGGAAGAGAGAGAGAGAGAGGGGTGTTAGAGAGCGAAACAGAGAGAAAGATGGAAGGGTGGAAGAGAGAGAGGGGGTGCATCGATAGAGAGAGAGAGGGAAGAGTGGAAGGGAGAGAGAGAGAGAGATACAGAGGGGTGGTAGAGAGAGGGAGGGAGAGAGAGGGAGAGGGGTGGAGGCGTTCAGGGATGGGGAGGGAGTTTGTGGGGGAGGGCCAGCTGCCTCTGGAGGAAGGGTTGCAGGACTGAGCGAGAAAGAGGGAGAGACGTCCGGGAGACCAGCGGGGAAGCAAAGGAAGTGAAGCTGTTAGTGTGAGCGGCTGGGACAAGGCCCATCAGAACAGGGCAGATCATCCTGTGTAGCCTTCACAAGGCTGTGTGTGGATAGAACAGAGTGTACCCCGGGTACAACCCCCCAGGGATTGGAACAGTGTGTACCCCATGTACAACCCCCTGGGGACTGGAACAGTGTGTACCCCGTGTACAACCCCCCAGGGACTGGAACAGAGTGTACCCCGTGTACAACTCCCCCAGGGACTGGAACAGTGTGTACCCCATGTACAACCCCCTGGGGACTGGAACAGCGTGTACCCCATGTACAACCCCCTGGGGACTGGAACAGCGTGTACCCCGTGTACAACTCCCCCAGGGACTGGAACAGTGTGTACCCCGTGTACAACCCCCCCCCCCCCACCCCGGACTGGAACAGCGTGTACCCCGTGTACAACCCCCCAGGGACTGGAACAGAGTGTACCCCGTGTACAACTCCCCCAGGGACTGGAACAGTGTGTACCCCGTGTACAACCCCCCCCCCCCCCACCCCGGACTGGAACAGCATGTACCCCGTGTACAACCCCCCGGGGACTGGAACAGCGTGTACCCCGTGTACAACCCCCCGGGGACTGGAACAGCGTGTACCCCGTGTGCAACCCCCCGGGGACAGGAACAGTGTGTACCCCGTGTACAACACCTCCGGGACTGGAACAGCGTGTACGCCCCCCCATCCCCCTCCTGGGGACTGGAACACCGTGTACATCCCCACCCCCATGCCCCCGGGGACTCAGAGATCGGAGGGAAGCCGGAGTGATTGGCGAGCAGCTCGCTTTTCAACTCCATCCCATCGCCTTCTCTCCACTCCACAGTCTGCTGGGTTCTGTGAGCTTTCCTGAGGTGGGCGGACAGGGGAGACAGTTCTGAAATGACCTGATAGGTTCGGACCCAGAGTGGAGCGAGTGAGGGGAGGGGGAGAGGGGGGGAACGCTCATAGGATCAGTCACGAGGGGAAGCGGGTACCGATAGTGAGGAGGGCATTTCAGCAAAGCCTTTGACAAGGTCCCACATGGGAGACTTATAAAGAAGGCAAATGCACATGGGATATTGGGTAATTTGATAAGGTGGATTCAAAATTGGCTTAGTTGTAGGAGACAGAGGGTGATGACAGAAGGATGCTTTAGTGATGGAAGCCTGTGTCCAGTGGCGTTACACAGGGATCTGTGCTGGGTCCCCTATTATTCCGTCATCTCTATAAATGACATAGGTGACTATGTGGGGTTAGGATTAGTAAGTTTGCGGATGACACAAAGATTGGCCGGGTGGTTAACTGTGAGGTTGAGTGCCTTGGGCTACAGGAAGATATGGACAGGATGGTCAACTGGGCCGATAAGTGGCAGATGGAATTTAACCCTGAAAAGTGTGAGGTGATAGACTTTGGAAGGAATAATTTGACAAGGCAGTATTCAATGAACAGTATGACACTAGGAAGTTCTGAGGAACAAAGGGACCTTGATGTGTGTGTCCATAGATCTCTGAAGGAGGAGGGGCATGTTAGTGGGGTGGTGAAAAAGGCATATGGGACACTTGCCTTTATCAATCGAGGCATAGATTACAAAAGCAGGGAGGTCATGTTGGATAAAAGCAAAACACTGTGGACGCTGGAAATCTGAAACAAAAACAAAAATAGCTGGAAAAACTCAGCAGGTCTGACAGCATCTGCGGAGAGTTAACGTTTCGAGTCCGTATGACTCTTCAACAGAACTGAGGAAAAATAGAAATGAGGTGAAATATAAACTGGTAGAGGGGGTGGGAGAGGTAGATCTGGATAGGTGGGGGCAAAGGAGAGATTGCCCAAAGATGTCATAGACAAAAGGTCAAGGGGGGGTTGACGGTGGTGATATTAGCTAAAGGAGGTGCTAATGGCGGCATTAAAGGTAGAAAGCAGGACAAGCTAGTGGCAGATGGCTTTAGTGGGGGTGGGGTGGGGGGAAGGGATTGAAATGAGCTACAAGGTGGAGATAAAACAATGGATGGAAATACATTTAAAAATAGGTGGGAAAAGAAAAATATATTTGTAAAAAAATTATAAATTATTGGAAAAAGGGGGATTGAAAAGGGGGTGGGGATGGAGGAGGGTGTTCATGATCTGAAGCTGTTGAACTCAATATTCAGTCCGGAAGGCTGTAAGGTGCCTAGTCGGAAGATGAGGTGTTGTTCCTCCAGTTTGCGTTGGGCTTCACTGGAACAATGCAGCAAGCCAAGGACAGACATGTGGGCAAGAGAGCAGGGTGGAGTGTTAAAATGGCAAGCGACAGGGAGGTTTGGGTCATTCTTGCGGACAGACCGCAGGTGTTCTGCAAAGCGGTCGCCCAGTTTACGTTTGGTCTCTCCAATGTAGAGGAGACCACATTGGGAGCAACGAATGCAGTAGACTAAGTTGGGGGAAATGCAAGTGAAATGCTGCTTCACTTGAAAGGAGTGTTTGGGCCCTTGGACGGTGAGGAGAGGGGAAGTAAAGGAGCAGGTGTTGCACCTTCAGTTGCATGGGAAGGTGCCGTGGGAGAGGGTTGAGGTGATGGAGGAGTGGACCAGGGAGTTGGAGTTGTATAGAGCATTGGTGAGGCTGGAGTGCTGTGTGCAGTTCTGGTCGCCACATTATAAGAAGGATGTGATTGTACTGGAGGGGGTGCAGAGGAGATTCACCAGGATGTTGCCTGGGATGAAACATTTAAAGTTATGAAGAGAGGTTGGATAGACTTGGGTTGTTTTCGTTGCAGCAGAGAAGACTGAGGGGCGACCTGATCGAGGTGTACAAGATTATGAGGGGCATGGACAGGGTGGATAAGGAGCAGCTGTTCCCCTTAGTTGAAGGGTCAGTCACGAGGGGACATAAGTTCAAGGTGAGGGGCAGGAGGTTTAGGGGGGATGTGAGGAGAAGCTTTTTTACCCAGAGGGTGGTGAGGGTCTGGAATTCACTGCCTGGGAGGGTGGTGGAGGCGGGTTGCCTCACATCCTTTAAAAAGTACCTGGATGAGCACTTGGCACAGCATAACATTCAAGGCTGTGGGCCAAGTGCTGGTAAATGGGATTAGGGAAGTAGGTCAGGGGTTTCTCAGGTGTCGGTGCAGACTCGATGGGCCGAAGGGCCTCTTCTGCACCCTGTGATTCTGTGTGAAGATCATTCTGTTCATTGCCAGCAGGCAGCCCACACCCGAACCATGTGCAGGAGCTGCGGGATCGCTAGGGGTGGGGCGGGAGGTGGAGCGGGGGGGGCTGGTGTAGGGTCCGGGGTGGGGTGGGGTGGGGGTGCGGTGGTCGCATTCAAAGGCTGAAGCGGGGCCCCTCCTCCCCCACTCTGAGAGAGAGGAAGCTATCCCAGCGGAGAGTAGGTGGGTGACTGGGTGCTGGTTACCGCTCCAGTTCTCTGCGATTGCGCTGAACGCTGGACGTGGAGGAGCATGTAGCCTGTTCCGATCTCACTGAGCCTTCTTTGATAGCAACACTGGAGGGGGGGGAAGCAAAATGCCACGCAGGATCAGACCTACACCGGCCAGCACAGCCACAAGGGGCTGAATGGCCTCCTCCTGTTCCTGTGTAAGAGGCTTGAGGAGGGGGCTGAATGGGGCCTCCTCCTGTTCCTGTGTAACAGGCTCGAGGAGGGGGCTGAATGGGGCCTCCTCCTGTTCCTGTGTAACAGACTCGAGGGGCTGAATGGGGCCTCCTCCTGTTCCTGTGTAACAGGCTCGAGGAGGGGGCTGAATGGGGCCTCCTCCTGTTCCTGTGTAACAGGCTCGAGGAGGGGGGGGCTGAATGGGGCCTCCTCCTGTTCCTGTGTAACAGGCTCGAGGAGGGGGGGGCTGAATGGGGCCTCCTCCTGTTCCTGTGTAACAGGCTCGAGGAGGGGGCTGAATGATCTCCTCCTGTTCCTGTGTAACAGGCTCGAGGGGCTGAATGGGGCTCCTCCTGTTCCTGTGTAATAGGCTCGAGGAGGGGGCTGAATGGGGCCTCCTCCTGTTCCTCTGTAACAGGCTCGAGGAGGGGGCTGAATGGGGCCTCCTCCTGTTCCTGTGTAACAGGCTCGAGGAGGGGCTGAATGGGGCCTCCTCCTGTTCCTGTGTAACAGGCTCGAGGAGGGGGCTGAATGGACCTCCTCCTGTTCCTGTGTAACAGGCTCAATGAGGGACTGAATGGCCTCCTCCTGTTCCTGTGTAACAGGCTCGAGGAGGGGGCTGAATGGGCCTCCTCCTGTTCCTGTGTAACAGACTCGAGGAGGGGGCTGAATGGGGCCTCCTCCTGTCCCTGTGTAACAGGCTCGAGGAGGGGCTGAATGGGGCCTCCTCCTGTTCCTGTGTAACAGACTCGAGGAGGGGGCTGAATGGGGCCTCCTCCTGTTCCTGTGTAACAGGCTCAAGGAGGGGGCTGAATGGGCTTCCTCCTGTTCCTGTGTAAGAGGCTCGAGGAGGGGGATTGAATGGGGCCTCCTCCTGTTCCTGTGTAACAGGCTCGAGGGGCTGAATGGGGCCTCCTCCTGTTCCTGTGTAACAGGCTCGAGGAAGGGGCTGAATGGGGCCTCCTCCTGTTCCTGTGTAACAGGCTCGAGGAGGGGGGGCTGAATGGGGCCTCCACCTGTTCCTGTGTAACAGGCTCGAGGAGGGGGCTGAATGAGGCCTCCTCCTGTTCCTGTGGAACAGGCTCGAGGAGGGGCTGAATGGGGCCTCCTCCTGTTCCTGTGTAACAGGCTCGAGGAGGGGGCTGAATGGGGCCTCCTCCTGTTCCTGTGGAACAGGCTCGAGGGGCTGAATGGGGCCTCCTCCTGTCCCTGTGTAACAGGCTCGAGGGGCTGAATGGGGCCTCCTCCTGTTCCTGTGTAACGGGCTCGAGGAGAGGAGTAAGAAGCAGATACTCTGGTTAGCAGGATGCGAGTTGTGGTGAGCCACAAGGATCAGCATCGGAGCCTCAACAATTCATCCCGTTTATCGACCACTTGGATGATGGGATGGGCGCCACTGATCCCGTTTTGGTGATAACACATGGGTGGACAGCGCTGTGAGCAGCGGAGGTGGACACATGTAATCACAAAGGGACATCGGTGAAGTGAACGGGTAACTCCCGGGCCAGTGGATTTCAGTGTTGGCAGATGTGGAGTAACCCATCTTTGGGCATAAAAGGATGAAATGGGAGTCTAACTGGTGAAAAACTTGAAACAGCGCAGGTCCAAAACGACTTGGTGGGGTGGGGGTGTGTGGGCGGGGTGGATTTCAGGGAAGAAAGATTATTAAATAGTCATTGTTTAGAACAGAACTTCAGTATCGCTGAAAAAAAAGGGGACGGGTGGAATCTTTTCGTCTTGCACTCATCATGACTATCGCATGAATAGCAGACAACTATTTATACCGCAGGCGAAGAGAGTGCCGACTGGTTGGCAAGTGGCGTCGCCACGGAGGGCGCGCCGCTGACGGCGAATGACAGTAAACTGCCAAGCGTCGTTTGAAATTTAAACCAGGCCGCTTGACCCTGATGGGTCGGGGCAAAGCCCTGAGGAATGAGTCAGCGAATGGCTGTCACTTATTTTGTTCGGCTCAACCGGCCGCGAGGTGGGCCGCGTTTTTTCTGCCTGCAGGGAGCAGGGCCCCTGTTAAAGGCCGGGTGTTTCCTGGGTGCACAAACGAGGCAGCACCACCCACCTTGCTTACTAGGCTTCCCTGTATGGCCTACCCTGCCAATGGTGGGCGAATCACGTGCATCCTGTAGACTCTATCTACCCATTAGCAAGGCTACGTACTGGCACCCGCTTTTCCATCGTGCCTTTGGGTTGGCCCAAGGGGTCTCTTTGGAACGCTCCGTTTGAGGTAAATGCTATCATGAGCTGTGCGCTAGCTCTGACTCCCTGTAGCCACAATGGTCTCCCTTGTCTCTGCACTGACTTACCAATTGGCCAGTGGGCTCAAGTCAGTACTGCCCGGTGGACGTGATTTCCAGATGGCGCACGCAGAAGTGAGCTTCACCCATGATTGATCGTCAAGCGTTGGCCGCGCTCAGTCTGGATCTTTTTCAGGCAGTCATCGGACAGACCCATACTGCCCAGCCTGTGGAGGCCATCACTGTCGGTCGCGATTTTTCACTTTTACGGCTTGTTTTATCTGGTGCGGAACTATTGAGGAAACCCAGATTGACCTGTTGCCTTCCAATTGAGCATTTGGAAATTTTGTGGTCATCTTTTAGGTTTTTGGGGTTTTTTTTTTTTTTGCAGGATTTTTAATGCTATCTGGAGGTTTTGACCGCTACGCGAGTATCCTCCAGCTCTCCCAGAATGAATTTAGTTCTGAGTTGCAGTCCCTTCAGTGGCCACTGCCTGAGCTGCCTGTAGTCAATGCCTTAGCCTGACAGCTACAGTCACATCGTCGAGCTCTCTTCCCAGGTTGCCTCAAAGCTTCATGCACAAACAAGTGATTTTGGTGATACAATGGCTGCAGGACTTCCAAAATGATAGCAAAAAGTGACAAAAACTTTTTTTTTATGGGTTTCTATTAGCTGTTAAGAACTATTACTGAATTGATTTGTCTACCCAGCCCAGCCTTTGAATGCTTGGCTTCCCCAGACACTATGTAGAGACAATAAGCAGTAATTAGCTCTCCAGAGCATTGGGGTTCGGCTTCAAGTGAGACTACCTGGAGCCTGCTGTTTAATTTTTGTCCCTGCTTAAATTTCACATCAGTAGACTTGTAAGTGCCCCCAGTATTGAAAGCAAACTTGGCGGGGTCTGGTGTCTGTGGTCTGCAGCTAGAATGTGGTCCCAGGTCTGGAGGGGAGGGAAGGGTTGGTGGTACGGGGTGTAGAATTCTAACAGGTTTGCAGAATCATCTACACATGGTGAGTTTTGAGGGTTGTTTCACTTTCACACCCAGTTTGTAATGTCCGCTGGATGCGAAAGGTTGAAGCTTGTATGCTGCTCATTCAAAATGTTACCACTCATCCTACCTCGCTGCCACCATGTTACATTGTCCTGCCAACTGCCTCCATGTTACATTGTCCTGCTTCGCTGCCACCATGTTATATTGTCCTGCCTCGCTGCCACCATGTTACATTGTCCAGCCTCGCTGCCACCATGTTATATTGTCCAGCCAACTGCCACCATGTTACATTGTCCTGCCTCGCTGCCACCATGTTATATTGTCCTGCCACACTGCCACCATGTTATATTGTCCTGCCTCGCTGCCACCATGTTACATTGTCTTGCCTCGCTGCCACCATGTTATATTGTCCTGCCAACTGCCACCATGTTACATTGTCCTGCCTCACTGCCACCATGTTATATTGTCCTGTCACACTGCCACCATGTTACATTGTTCTGCTTCGCTGTCACCATGTTACATTGTCCTGCCAACTGCCACCATGTTATATTGTCCTGCCAACTGCCACCATGTTACATTGTCCTGCCTCGCTGCCACCATGTTATATTGTCCTGCCTCGCTGCCACCATGTTACATTGTCCTGCCTCGCTGCCACCATGTTATATTGTCCTGCCACACTGCCACCATGTTATATTGTCCTGCCTCGCTGCCACCATGTTATATTGTCCTGCCTCACTGCCACCATGTTATATTGTCCTGTCACACTGCCACCATGTTACATTGTCCTGCCTCGCTGCCACCATGTTACATTGTCCTGCCTCGCTGCCACCATGTTATATTATTCTGCCTCGCTGCCACCATGTTACATTCTTTTTCACTTTAACATAATTGCACCAATCATTCACAGGGATTGATGCAACAATCATGGTGGTTTTCCTTTTCATTTGAAGACAAGACTGTTTACTGATGGAGTTAACTGGGGGGACGAAGTATGGTACATCTGATCTGCTTGCTGCTGGCAGACTGACAACAAGTCCTGGGGTGAATACATCACACCCTGTTGAGGTGTGTCATGATGGGATAGCAGTTTAGGATATGTCCCTTAAAGGTGTGCACACCTCATATCACAAAGCATAACAGGTTTGAGGGGTCTGAATGACCTCCTCCTTTCCCCTGTGCAACAGCCTCTTGGGGATGAATGGCCTACACTACATTTGATCCAGTGTAACAAGCTGAAGGAGCAGAATCACCTCCTCCTGTTCCATTGTAACAGGATTAAGGGGCTGAATGGGGCCTTCTCCTGTTCCTGTGAAGCTGGCTCGAGGGGGTTGAATTGCTTCCTCCTGTTCCTGTGTACCAGGCTCAAGGAGCTGAATGGCCTCTTTCTGACACTGAGTATGGTGAGAGTGACTAACCTTGACCGAGTGTAGGCATCAAGGAGCTTGAGAAAACCTGGAGTCAATGGGAATCGGGGGAAAACTTTCCGCTGGTTGGAGTCATACCTAGCACAAAGGAAGATAGTTGTGGTTGTTGGAGGTTAATCATCTCAGTTCCAGGACATCACCGCAGGAGTTCCTCAGGGTAGTGTCCTCGGCCCAACCATCTTCAGCTGCTTCATCAATGACCTTCCTTCCATCATAAGGTCAGAAGTGGGGATGTTCGCTGATGATTGCACCATGTTCAGCACCATTCGCGACTCCTCAGTTACTGAAGCAGTCCATGTCCAAATGCAGCAAGACCTGGACAATATCCAGGCTTGGGCTGACAAGTGGCAAGTAACATTCATGTCGCACAAGTGTCAGGCAATGACCATCTCCAACAAGAGAGAATCTAATCATTGCCCCTTGACGTTCAGTGGCATCACCATCACTGAATCCCCAACTATCAACATCCTGGCTGTTACCATTGACCAGAACCTGATCTGGACCAGCCATATAAATACTGTGGCTACAAGAACAGGTCAGAGGCTGGGAATCCTGCAGTGAGTAACTCACCTTCTGACTCCCCAAAGCCTGTCCACCATCTACAAGGCACAAGTCAGGAGTGTGATGGATACTCCCCACTTGCCTGGATGAGTGCAGCTCCCACAACACTCAAGAAGCTGGACACCGTCCAGGACAAAGCAGCCCCGCTTGATTGGCACCACATCCACAAACATTCACTCCCTCCACCACCGACACACAGTAGCAGCAGTGTGTGTACCATCTACAAGATGCACTGCAGGAATTCACCAAGGCTCCTTCGACAGCATCTTCCAAACCCACGACCTCTACCATCTAGAAGGACAAGGGCAGCAGATAGATGGGAACACCACCACCTGGAATTTCCCCTCCGAGACACTCACCATCCTGACTTGGAAATATATCGGCCGTTCCTTCACTGTCGCTGGGTCAAAATCCTGGAGCTCCCTCCCTAACAGCACTGTGGGTGTACCTACACCACAGGGACTGCAGCGGCTCAAGGAGGCAGCTCACCACAACCTTCTCAAGGGGCAATCAGGGATGGGCAATAAATACTGGCCCAGCCAGTGAAGCCCACGTACGTTGTGTATAACAAAAGGCAGAGATGTGGGGCTGAATGGTCTCCGCTTGTTCCTGTGAGGAGGACATTTGCTGAGGTGGATCCCATGCTTGGAGAAACCAGCTGGATCTCACTTTGTTAGTGTCAAGCAGCCTGATGCTTAAGGTCCAGGCACTCAGCAATAAAGTCTCAGCTAACTAGTCCCAAGTAAACAATATAAGCAATTGATTTCCAGTGTTTTCTGCCATGACCTCCAACCTCAGTGCAATTCCAACCTCAGTATCACACTGGGAGTCACTGTGCACAGTTCTGGTCTCCATATCACACTGGGAGTTACTGAACAGTTCTGGCCTCCATATCACACTGGGAGTTACTGTGCACAGTTCCAATCTCCATATCACACTGGGAGTCACTGTGCACAGTTCAAGTCGACCATATAACACTGGGATTTACTGTACACGGTTCTGGTCTCCATATCACACTGGGAGTCACTGCAAAGTTCTGGTCTCCATATCGCACTGGGAGTTACTGTGCACAGTTCCAGTCTCCGTAAGACAATGGGAGTCACTGTGCAGAGTTCCAGTCTCCGTAAGACACTGGGATTCATTATGCACAGTTCAAGTCTCCATATCACACTGGGAATCAGTGTGCACGTTTCCGGTCTCCATATCACACTGGGAGATACTGTGCACAGTTCCGGTCTCCTTATCACACTGGGCATCACTATGCACAGTTCCAGTCTCCAAAGCACACTGGGAGTTACTTTGCACAACTGCAGTCTCCGTATCACACTGGGAATTATGTGCAGAGTTCTGGACTCCATATCACACTGGGAGTCACTGTCCACAGTTCTGGTCTCAATATCACACTGGGAGTTGCAATGAACTGTTCCACTCTCCATATCACACTGGGAGTCATTGTGCACCGTTCTGGTCTCCATATCATACTGGGAGTCTCTGTGCACAGTTCTGGTCTCCATAACAATCTGGGAGTTATTGTGCACAGTTCCGGAATCCGTATCACACTGGGAGTCACTGTGCATAGTTCTGGTCTCCATATCACACTGAGGGTCACTGTGCACAGTTCCGGAATGCATATCTCACTGGGAATCACTGTGCTCAGTTCAAGTCTCCAAATCACACTGGGAGTCACTGTGCACAGTTCTTGTCTCCATATCACGCTGGGAGTTGCTGTGTACGGTTCTGGTCAACATATCACACTGGGAGTTACTGTGTACAGATTAATTCTCCATATCACACTGGGAGTAACTGTGTACATGTCCGGCTCCTATATCACACTGGGAGTCAGTGTGCACAGTTCCAGTCTCCATATCACACTGGAAGTCACTGCGCACAGTTGCTGTCTCCATATCACACTGGGAGTTGCTGGGTACATCTCCTGTCAAAATAACAACACTGGGAGTAACACTGTACAATTCTTGTCTCCATGTCACACTGGGAGTCACTGTGCACAGTTCTGGTCTCCAATTCACACTGGGAGTCATTGTACACAGTTCTGGACTCCATATAACACTGGAAGTCACTCTGCACAGCTCTGGTCCCCATATCACACTGAGGGTCACTGTGCACAGTTCCGGAATGCATATCTCACTGGGAATCACTGTTCACAGTTCCAGTCTCCATATCACACGGGGAGTTACTGTGCACAGTTCCAGTCTCCATTATCAGACTGAAAGTCACTGCGCACAGTGGCTGTCTCCATATCACACTGGGAATCATTGTGCACATTTCTGGTCTCCATTTCACACTGGGAGTCACTGTGCACAGTTCCAGTCTCCATATCACACGGGGAGTTACTGTGCACAGTTCCAGTCTCCATATCACACTGGGAGTTACTGTGCACAACTGCAGTCTCCGTATCACACTGGCATTCACTGTTCACAGTTCTGTTCTCCATATGACACTGGGAATTATGTGCACAGAACTTGACTCCATATCACACTAGGAGTTAACGTGCACAATTCTGGTCTCCATATCACACTGGGAGTCCCTGTGCACAGTTCCAGACTCTATTTCACACTGGGAGTCACTGTGCACAATTCCAGTCTCCATATCACACTGGGAGTCACTGTGCAAAGTTCCAGTCTCCATATCACACTGGGAGTCACTGTGCACAGTTCCAGTCAACCATATAACACTGGGATTTACTGTACACAGTTCCAGTCTCCATATCACACTGCGAGTTGCTATGCACAGATCCGCTCTCCATATCACGCTGGGAGTCACTGTGCACAATTCTGGTCTCCATATCACACTGGGAGTCACTGTGCACAGTTCTGGTTTCCATATCACACTGTGAATCACTGTGCACAGTTCCAGTCTCCATTTCACACTGGGAGTCACTGTGCACAGTTCCAGTCTCCATATCACACTGGGAGTCACTGTGCAAAGTTCCATTCTCCATATCACACTGGGAGTCACTGTGCACAGTTCCAGACTCTATTTCACACTGGGAGTCACTGTGCACAGTTCCAGTCTCCATATCACACTGGGAGTCACTGTGCAAAGTTCCAGTCTCCATATCACACTGGGAGTCACTATGCACAGTTCCAGTCAACCATATAACACTGGGATTTACTGTACACAGTTCCAGTCTCCATATCACACTGCGAGTTGCTATGCACAGATCCGCTCTCCATATCATGCTGGGAGTCACTGTGCACAATTCTGGTCTCCATATCACACTGGGAGTCACTGTGCACAGTTCTGGTTTCCATATCACACTGGGAATCACTGTGCACAGTTCCAGTCTCCATTTCACTCTGGGAGTCACTGTGCACAGTTCCAGTCTCCATATCACATTGGGAGTCACTGTGCAAAGTTCCATTCTCCATATCACACTGGGAGTCACTGTGCACAGTTCCAGTGTCCATATGACTCTGGGAATTATGTGAACAGTTCTGGACTCCATATCACACTGGGAGTCACCGTGTACAGTTCTGGTCCACATATCACACTGGGAATCACTGTGCACAGTTCCAGTCTCCATTTCACACTGGGAGTCACGCTGCACAATTACAGTCTCCAGATCACACTGGGAGTTATTGGGCACAGTTCCAGTCTCCATATCACACTGGGAGTCACTGTGCACAGTTCCGGTGTCCATATCACACTGGGAGTTACTGTGCACAGTTCCAATCTCCATATCACACTGGGAGTCACTGTGCACAGTTCCAGTCTCCATATCACACTGCGAGTTACTGTGCACAGTTCCAGTCTCCTTATCACACTGGGAGTCACTATGCACAGTTCCTGTCTCCATATCACACTGGGAGTTACTGTGCACAGTTCCATTCTCCATATCACACTGGGAGTCACTGTGCACAGTTCCAGTCTCCATATCACACTGCGAGTTACTGTGCACAGTTCCAGTCTCCTTATCACACTGGGAGTCACTGTGCACAGTTCCAGTCTCCATATCACACTGCGAGTTACTGTGCACAGTTCCAGTCTCCTTATCACACTGGGAGTCACTGTGCACAGTTCCAGTCTCCATTTCACACTGGGAGTGACTGTGCACAGTTCCAGTCTTCATATCACACTGGGAGTTACTGTGCACAACTGCAGTCTCCGTACCACACTGGCATTCACTGTTCACAGTTCTGTTCTCCATATGACACTGGGAATTATGTGCACAGAACTGGACTCCATATCACACTAGGAGTTAACGTGCACAATTCTGGTCTCCATATCACACTGGGAGTCCCTGTGCACAGTTCCGGTCTCCATATCACACTGGGAGTCACTGTGCACAGTTCCAGTCTCCATATCACACTGGGAGTCACTGTGCAAAGTTCCGGTCTCCATATCACACTGGGAGTCACTGTGCACAGTTCCAGTCAACCATATAACACTGGGATTTACTGTACACAGTTCCAGTCTCCATATCACACTGCGAGTTGCTATGCACAGATCCGCTCTCCATATCATGCTGGGAGTCACTGTGCACAATTCTGGTCTCCATATCACACTGGGAGTCACTGTGCACAGTTCTGGTTTCCATATCACACTGGGAATCACTGTGCACAGTTCCAGTCTCCATTTCACACTGGGAGTCACTGTGCAAAGTTCCATTCTCCATATCACACTGGGAGTCACTGTGCACAGTTCCAGTGTCCATATGACTCTGGGAATTATGTGAACAGTTCTGGACTCCATATCACACTGGGAGTCACCGTGTACAGTTCTGGTCCACATATCACACTGGGAATCACTGTGCACAGTTCCAGTCTCCATTTCACACTGGGAGTCACGCTGCACAATTACAGTCTCCAGATCACACTGGGAGTTACTGTTCACAGTTCCAGTCTCCATATCACACTGGGAGTCATTGTGCACAGTTCCGGTGTCCATATCACACTGGGAGTTACTGTGCACAGTTCCAATCTCCATATCACACTGGGAGTCACTGTGCACAGTTCCAGTCTCCATATCACACGGGGAGTTACTGTGCACAGTTCCAGTCTCCATATCACACTGGGAGTTACTTTGCACAACTGCAGTCTCCGTATCACACTGGCATTCACTGTTCACAGTTCTGTTCTCCATATGACACTGGGAATTATGTGCACAGAACTTGACTCCATATCACACTAGGAGTTAACGTGCACAATTCTGGTCTCCATATCACACTGGGAGTCACTGTGCACAGTTCCAGACTCTATTTCACACTGGGAGTCACTGTGCACAGTTCCAGTCTCCATATCACACTGGGAGTCACTGTGCAAAGTTCCAGTCTCCATATCACACTGGGAGTCACTGTGCACAGTTCCAGTCAACCATATAACACTGGGATTTACTGTACACAGTTCCAGTCTCCATATCACACTGCGAGTTGCTATGCACAGATCCGCTCTCCATATCACGCTGGGAGTCACTGTGCACAATTCTGGTCTCCATATCACACTGGGAGTCACTGTGCACAGTTCTGGTTTCCATATCACACTGGGAATCACTGTGCACAGTTCCAGTCTCCATTTCACACTGGGAGTCACTGTGCACAGTTCCAGTCTCCATATCACACTGGGAGTCACTGTGCAAAGTTCCATTCTCCATATCACACTGGGAGTCACTGTGCACAGTTCCAGACTCTATTTCACACTGGGAGTCACTGTGCACAGTTCCAGTCTCCATATCACACTGGGAGTCACTGTGCAAAGTTCCAGTCTCCATATCACACTGGGAGTCACTGTGCACAGTTCCAGTCAACCATATAACACTGGGATTTACTGTACACAGTTCCAGTCTCCATATCACACTGCGAGTTGCTATGCACAGATCCGCTCTCCATATCACGCTGGGAGTCATTGTGCACAATTCTGGTCTCCATATCACACTGGGAGTCACTGTGCACAGTTCTGGTTTCCATATCACACTGGGAATCACTGTGCACAGTTCCAGTCTCCATTTCACTCTGGGAGTCACTGTGCACAGTTCCAGTCTCCATATCACATTGGGAGTCACTGTGCAAAGTTCCATTCTCCATATCACACTGGGAGTCACTGTGCACAGTTCCAGTGTCCATATGACTCTGGGAATTATGTGAACAGTTCTGGACTCCATATCACACTGGGAGTCACCGTGTACAGTTCTGGTCCACATATCACACTGGGAATCACTGTGCACAGTTCCAGTCTCCATTTCACACTGGGAGTCACGCTGCACAATTACAGTCTCCAGATCACACTGGGAGTTATTGGGCACAGTTCCAGTCTCCATATCACACTGGGAGTCACTGTGCACAGTTCCGGTGTCCATATCACACTGGGAGTTACTGTGCACAGTTCCAATCTCCATATCACACTGGGAGTCACTGTGCACAGTTCCAGTCTCCATATCACACTGCGAGTTACTGTGCACAGTTCCAGTCTCCTTATCACACTGGGAGTTACTATGCACAGTTCCTGTCTCCATATCACACTGGGAGTTACTGTGCACAGTTCCATTCTCCATATCACACTGGGAGTCACTGTGCACAGTTCCAGTCTCCATATCACACTGCGAGTTACTGTGCACAGTTCCAGTCTCCTTATCACACTGGGAGTCACTGTGCACAGTTCCAGTCTCCATATCACACTGCGAGTTACTGTGCACAGTTCCAGTCTCCTTATCACACTGGGAGTCACTGTGCACAGTTCCAGTCTCCATTTCACACTGGGAGTGACTGTGCACAGTTCCAGTCTTCATATCACACTGCGAGTTACTGTGCACAGTTCCAGTCTCCTTATCACACTGGGAGTCACTGTGCACAGTTCCAGTCTCCATATCACACTGCGAGTTACTGTGCACAGTTCCAGTCTCCTTATCACACTGGGAGTCACTGTGCACAGTTCCAGTCTCCATTTCACACTGGGAGTGACTGTGCACAGTTCCAGTCTTCATATCACACTGGGAGTTACTGTGCACAACTGCAGTCTCCGTATCACACTGGCATTCACTGTTCACAGTTCTGTTCTCCATATGACACTGGGAATTATGTGCACAGAACTGGACTCCATATCACACTAGGAGTTAACGTGCACAATTCTGGTCTCCATATCACACTGGGAGTCCCTGTGCACAGTTCCAGTCTCCATATCACACTGGGAGTCACTGTGCAAAGTTCCGGTCTCCATATCACACTGGGAGTCACTGTGCACAGTTCCAGTCAACCATATAACACTGGGATTTACTGTACACAGTTCCAGTCTCCATATCACACTGCGAGTTGCTATGCACAGATCCGCTCTTCATATCATGCTGGGAGTCACTGTGCACAATTCTGGTCTCCATATCACACTGGGAGTCACTGTGCACAGTTCTGGTTTCCATATCACACTGGGAATCACTGTGCACAGTTCCAGTCTCCATTTAAGACTGGGAGTCACTGTGCACAGTTCCAGTCTCCATATCACACTGGGAGTCACTGTGCAAAGTTCCATTCTCCATATCACACTGGGAGTCACTGTGCACAGTTCCAGTGTCCATATGACTCTGGGAATTATGTGAACAGTTCTGGACTCCATATCACACTGGGAGTCACCGTGTACAGTTCTGGTCCACATATCACACTGGGAATCACTGTGCACAGTTCCAGTCTCCATTTCACACTGGGAGTCACGCTGCACAATTACAGTCTCCAGATCACACTGGGAGTTACTGGGCACAGTTCCAGTCTCCATATCACACTGGGAGTCACTGTGCACAGTTCCGGTGTCCATATCACACTGGGAGTTACTGTGCACAGTTCCAATCTCCATATCACACTGGGAGTCACTGTGCACAGTTCCAGTCTCCATATCACACTGCGAGTTACTGTGCACAGTTCCAGTCTCCTTATCACACTGGGAGTCACTATGCACAGTTCCTGTCTCCATATCACACTGGGAGTTACTGTGCACAGTTCCATTCTCCATATCACACTGGGAGTCACTGTGCACAGTTCCAGTCTCCATATCACACTGCGAGTTACTGTGCACAGTTCCAGTCTCCTTATCACACTGGGAGTCACTGTGCACAGTTCCAGTCTCCATATCACACTGCGAGTTACTGTGCACAGTTCCAGTCTCCTTATCACACTGGGAGTCACTGTGCACAGTTTCAGTCTCCATTTCACACTGGGAGTGACTGTGCACAGTTCCAGTCTTCATATCACACTGGGAGTTACTGTGCACAACTGCAGTCTCCGTATCACACTGGCATTCACTGTTCACAGTTCTGTTCTCCATATGACACTGGAAATTATGTGCACAGAACTGGACTCCATATCACACTGGGAGTTAACGTGCACAATTCTGGTCTCCATATCACACTGGGAGTCCCTGTGCACAGTTCCGGTCTCCATATCACACTGGGAGTCACTGTGCACAGTTCCAGTCTCCATATCACACTGGGAGTCACTGTGCAAAGTTCCGGTCTCCATATCACACTGGGAGTCACTGTGCACAGTTCCAGTCAACCATATAACACTGGGATTTACTGTACACAGTTCCAGTCTCCATATCACACTGCGAGTTGCTATGCACAGATCCGCTCTCCATATCACGCTGGGAGTCACTGTGCACAATTCTGGTCTCCATATCACACTGGGAGTCACTGTGCACAGTTCTGGTTTCCATATCACACTGGGAATCACTGTGCACAGTTCCAGTCTCCATTTCACACTGGGAGTCACTGTGCACAGTTCCAGTCTCCATATCACACTGGGAGTCACTGAGCAAAGTTCCATTCTCCATATCACACTGGGAGTCACTGTGCACAGTTCCAGTGTCCATATGACTCTGGGAATTATGTGAACAGTTCTGGACTCCATATCACACTGGGAGTCACCGTGTACAGTTCTGGTCCACATATCACACAGGGAATCACTGTGCACAGTTCCAGTCTCCATTTCACACTGGGAGTCACGCTGCACAGTTACAGTCTCCAGATCACACTGGGAGTTATTGGGCACAGTTCCAGTCTCCATATCACACTGGGAGTCACTGTGCACAGTTCCGGTGTCCATATCACACTGGGAGTTACTGTGCACAGTTCCAATCTCCATATCACACTGGGAGTCACTGTGCACAGTTCCAGTCTCCATATCACACTGCGAGTTACTGTGCACAGTTCCAGTCTCCTTATCACACTGGGAGTTACTATGCACAGTTCCTGTCTCCATATCACACTGGGAGTTACTGTGCACAGTTCCATTCTCCATATCACATTGGGAGTTACTGTGCACAGTTCCAATCTCCATATCACACTGGGAGTTACTGTGCACAGTTCCATTCTCCATATCACACTGGGAGTCACTGTGCACAGTTCCAATCTCCATATCACACTGGGAGTTATTGTGCACAGTTCCAGTCTCCATATCACACTTGGGAGTTACTGTGCTCAGTTCCAGTCTCCATATCACACTGGGAGTTACTGTGCACAGTTCCGGTCTCCGTAACACACTGGGAGTGACTGTGCACAGTTCCAGTCTCCATATCACACTGGGAGTTACTGTGCACAGTTCCGGTCTCCATATCACACTGGGAGTCACTGTGCACAGTTCCAGTCTCCATATCACACTGGGAGTTACTGTGCGAAGTTCCAGTCAACCGTCTCACACTGGGATTTGCTGTACACAGTTCCAGTCGACCATATCACACTGGGAGTCACTGTGCACAGTTCCAGTCTGCATATCACACTGGGAGTCACTGTGCAGAGTACCAGTTACACATCACACTGGGAGTCACTGTGCAGAGTTCCAGTCTCCGTAAGACACTGGGATTCATTGTGCACAGTTCAAGTCTCCAAATCACACGGGGAATCAGTGTGCACATTTCCGGTCTCCATATCACACTGGGAGATACTGTGCACAGTTCCGGTCTCCTTATCACACTGGGCATCACTATGCACAGTTCCAGTCTCCAAAGCACACTGGGAGTTACTTTGCACAACTGCAGTCTCCGTATCACACTGGGAATTATGTGCAGAGTTCTGGACTCCATATCACACTGGGAGTCACTGTCCACAGTTCTGGTCTCAATATCACACTGGGAGTTGCAATGAACTGTTCCACTCTCCATATCACACTGGGAGTCATTGTGCACCGTTCTGGTCTCCATATCATACTGGGAGTCACTGTGCACTGTTCTGGTCTCCATAACAATCTGGGAGTTACTGTGCACAGTTCCGGAATCCGTATCACACTGGGAGTCACTGTGCATAGTTCTTGTCTCCATATCACACTGGGAGTTACTGTGTACAGATCAATACCCCATATCACACTGGGTGTCACTATGCACATTTCTGGTCTCCATATCACACTGGGAGTCACTGTGCACAGTTCTTGTCTCCATATCACACTGGGAGTTACTGTGTACAGATCAATACCCCATATCACACTGGGAGTAACTGTGTACAGGTCCGGCTCCTATATCACACTGGGAGTCAGTGTGCACAGTTCCAGTCTCCATATCACACTGGAAGTCACTGCACACAGTTCCTGTCTCCATATCACACTGGGAGTTGCTGGGTACATCTCCTGTCAGCATAACAACACTGGGAGTTACACTGTACAATTCTTGTCTCCATGTCACACTGGGAGTCACTGTGCACAGTTCTGGTCTCCAATTCACACTGGGAGTCATTGTACACAGTTCTGGACTCCATATAACACTGGAAGTCACTCTGCACAGCTCTGGTCTCCATATCACACTGAGGGTCACTGTGCACAGTTCCGGAATGCATATCTCACTGGGAATCACTGTTCACAGTTCCAGTCTCCGTATCCCTCTGGGAGTCAGTGTACACAGATGCGGTCTCCATATCACACTAGGAGGCACTGTGCACAGTTGGGGTCTCCATATCACACTGGGAGTCACAGTGCACAGTTCCGGTCCCGGTATCCCTCAGGGAGACAGTGTGCACAGTTCCAGTCTCCATATCACATTTGGAGTTACTGTGCACATTTCCAGTCTCTGTATTCCTCTGGGAGTCAGTGTGCACAGTTCCGGTCCCAATATCACACTGGGAATCACTGTGTACAGTTCTAGTCTATATTTGACACTGGGAGACACTGTGCACAGTTCCGGTCTCCATATCACACTGGGCGTTACTGTGTACTGTTCTGGTCTCCATATCACACTGGGAGTTACTGTGTACATTACCAGTCTCCAAATCACACTGGAAGTTTCTGTGCAAAGTTCTAGTCTCCATATCACACTGAGAGTTGCTGTGGACAGATCCACTTCCCATATCACACTGGGAGTCCCTGTGTACAGTTCAGGTCTCTATATTGCACTGGGAGTCAGTGTGCACATTTCCAGTCTCCATTATCAGACTGAAAGTCATTGCGCACAGTGGCTGTCTCCATATCACACTGGGATTCATTGTGCACAGTTCCAGACTCCATATCACACTGGGAGTCACTGTGCACAGTTCTGATCTCCATATCACACTAGGATTCACTGTGCATAGTTCTGGTCTCCATAACAAACTGGGAGTTATTGTGCACATTTCTGGTCTCCATATCACACTGGGAATCACTATGCACAGTTCTTGTCTCCATATCACGCTGGGAGTTACTGAGCACAATTCTGGTCTCCATATCACACTGGAATCATTGTGCACATTTCTGGACTCCATATCACACTCCGAGTCACTGTGCATTGCTATGCTCTCAATATCACATTGGGATTCACTGAGCACAATTCTGGTCTCCATATCACACTGGAATCATTGTGCACAGTTCTGGTCTCAGTACCACACTGGGAGTCATTGTGCACATTTCTGGACTCCATATCATACTGGGAGGTACAGTGTACAGTTCCATTCTCCATATCACACTGGAAGTCACTGCGCACAGTTGCTGTCTCCATATCACACTGGCAGTTGCTGTGTACATCTCCTGTCTCTATATCACAATAGGAGTTACTCTGTACAGTTCTTGTCTCCATATCACACTGGAGTCACTGTGCACAGTCCTAGTGTCCATATCACACTGGGAGTCACTGTGAAGAGTTCTGGACTCCATATCACACTGGGAGTTACTGTGAACAGCTCTGGTCTCCATATCACACTGGAAGTTACTGTGCACAGTTCCGGAATCCATATCTCACTGGGAATCAGTGTGCACAGTTCCAGTCTTCATATCCCTCTGCGAGTCACTGTACACAGATCCGGTCTCCATATCACACCAGGAGGCACTGTTCACAATTGGGGTGTCCATATCACACTGGGCGGCACTGTGCACAGTTTCTGTCTCAGTATCACACTGGGAGTCACAGTGCACAGTTCCGGTCTCCGTATCCCTCTGGGAGACAGTGTGTACAGTTCCAGTCTTCATATCACATTTGGAGTCACTGTGCACAGTTCCAGTCTCTGTATTCCTCTGGGAGTCAGTGTGCACAGTTCCGGTCTCCATATCACACTGGGAATCACTGCGTACAGTTGTAGTCTCCATTTCACACTGGGCGTTACTATGTATTGTTCTGGTCTCAATATCACACTGGGAGTTACTGTGCACAGTTCTGGTCTCCATATCACACTGGGATTCACTGTGCATAGTTCTGGTCTCCATAACAAACTGTGAGTTATTGTGCACATTTCTGGTCTCCATATCACACTGGGAATCACTGTGCACAGTTCTGGTCTCCATATCACACTGGGAGTCACTGTGCTCAGTTCAAGTCTCCATATTACGCTGGGAGTCACTGTGTACAGTTCTTGTCTCCATATTACGCTGGGAGTTACTGAGAACAATTCTGGTCTCCATGTCACACTGGAATCATTGTGCACAGTTATGGTCTCAGTACCACACTGGGAGTCATTGTGCACATTTCTGGACTCCGTATCACACTGCGAGTCACTGTGCATTGCTATGGTCTCAATATCACACTGGAAGTCACTGCGCACAGTTGCTGTCTCCATATCACACTGGGAGTTGCTGTGTACATCTCCTGTCTCTAGATCACAATAGGAGTTACTCTGTACAGTTCTTGTCTCCATATCACACTGGGAGTCACTGTGCACAGTCCTAGTGTCCATATCACACTGGGAGTTACTGTGTACTGTTCTGGTCTCCATATCACGCTGGGAGTCACTGTGTACAGTTCTTGTCTCCATATTACGCTGGGAGTTACTGAGCACAATTCTGGTCTCTATATCACACTGGAATCATTGTGCACAGTTCTGGTCTCAGTACCACACTGGGAGTCATTGTGCACATTTCTGGACTCCATATCACACTGGGAGGTACAGTGTACAGTTCCATTCTCTATATCACACTGGAAGTCACTGCGCACAGTTGCTGTCTCCATATCACACTGGGAGTTGCTGGGTACATCTCCTGTCTCTATATCACAATAGGAGTTACTCTGTACAGTTCTTGTCTCCATATCACACTGGGAGTCACTGTGCACAGTCCTAGTGTCCATATCACACTGGGAGTCACTGTGAAGAGTTCTGGACTCCATATCACACTGGGAGTTACTGTGCACAGCTCTGGTCTCCATATCACACTGGAAGATACTGTGCACAATTCCGGAATCCATATCTCACTGGGAATCAGTGTGCACAGTTCCAGTCTTCGTATCCCTCTGCGAGTCACTGTACACAGATCCAGTCTCCATATCACACCAGGAGGCACTGTGCACAGTTGGGGTGTCCATATCACACTGGGCGGCACTGTGCACAGTTTGTGTCTCCGTATCACACTGGGAGTCACAGTGCACAGTTCCGGTCTCCGTATCCCTCTGGGAGACAGTGTGTACAGTTCCAGTCTTCATATCACATTTGGAGTCACTGTGCACAGTTCCAGTCTCTGTATTCCTCTGAGAGTCAGTGTGCACAGTTCCAATCTCCATATCACACTGGGAATCACTGTGTACAGTTCTGGTTCCATATCACACTGGGAGTCACTGTACACAGTTCCGGTCTCCATATCACACTGGGAGTCACTGTGCACAGTTCCGGTCTCCATATCACACTGGGAATCACTGCGTACAGTTGTAGTCTCCATTTCACACTGGGCGTTACTGTGTATTGTTCTGGTCTCAATATCACACTGGGAGTTACTGTGCACAGTTCTGGTCTCCATATCACACTGGGATTCACTGTGCATAGTTCTGGTCTCCATAACAAACTGGGAGTTATTGTGCACATTTCTGGTCTCCATATCACACTGGGAATCACTGTGCACAGTTCTGGTCTCCATATCACACTGGGAGTTGCTGTGTACGGTTTTGGTCAACATATCACACTGGGAGTTACTGTGCACAGTTCCAGTGTCCATATCACACTGGGCATTACTGTGCACAGTTCCAGTCTCCATATCACACTGGGAGTTAATGTGCACAGGTCTGGTCTCCATATCACACTGGGAGTTATTGTGCACATTTCTGGTCTCCATATCACACTGGCAGTCACTGTGCACAGTTCTGGTCTCCATATCACACTGGGAGTCAATGTGCACAGTTCCAGTCTCCATATCACACTGGGAGTTACTGTGTACAGTTCCAGTCTCCATATCACACTGGGAGTTACTGTGCACAGTTCTGGTCTCCATATCTCTCTGGGAGTCACTGAGCACACTTCCTGTCTCCATATCACACTGGGAGTCACTGTGCACAGTTCCAGTCTCCAAAGCACACTGGGAGTTACTGTGCACAGTTCCAGTCTCCATATCACACTGGGAGTTACTGTGCGAAGTTCCAGTCGACCATCTCACACTGGGATTTGCTGTACACAGTTCCAGTCGACCATATCACACTGGGAGTCACTGTGCAGAGTACCAGTTACACATCACACTGGGAGTCACTGTGCGAAGTTCCAGTCGACCATCTCACACTGGGATTTGCTGTACACAGTTCCAGTCGACCATATCACACTGGGAGTCACTGTGCACAGTTCCAGTCTGCATATCACACTTGGAGTCACTGTGCAGAGTACCAGTTACACATCACACTGGGAGTCACTGTGCAGAGTTCCAGTCTCCGTAAGACACTGGGATTCATTGTGCACAGTTCAAGTCTCCATATCACACTGGGAATCAGTGTGCACATTTCCGGTCTCCATATCACACTGGGCATCATTATGCACAGTTCCAGTCTCCAAAGCACACTGGGAGTTACTTTGCACAACTGCAGTCTCCGTATCACACTGGGAATTAAGTGCAGAGTTCTGGACTCCATATCACACTGGGAGTCACTGTCCACAGTTCTGGTCTCAATATCACACTGGGAGTTGCAATGAACTGTTCCACTCTCCATATCACACTGGGAGTCATTGTGCACCGTTCTGGTCTCCATATCATACTGGAAGTCTCTGTGCACAGTTCTGGTCTCCATAACAATCTGGGAGTTATTGTGCACAGTTCCGGAATCCGTATCACACTGGGAGTCACTGTGCATAGTTCTGGTCTCCATATCACACTGGGAGACACTGTGCACAGTTCAAGTCTCCAAATCACACTGGGAGTCACTGTGCACAGTTCTTGTCTCCATATCACACTGGGAGTTACTGTGTACAGATCAATTCCCCATATCTCACTGGGAGTAACTGTGTACAGGTCCGGCTCCTATATCACACTGGGAGTCAGTGTGCACAGTTCCAGTCTCCATATCACACTGGAAGTCACTGCGCACAGTTCCTGTCTCCATATCACACTGGGAGTTGCTGGGTACATCTCCTGTCAGCATAACACACTGGGAGTTACACTGTACAATTCTTGTCTCCATGTCACGCTGGGAGTCACTGTGCACAGTTCTGGTCTCCATATCACACTGGGAGTCATTGTACACAGTTCTGGACTCCATATCACACTGGAAGTCACTCTGCACAGCTCTGGTCTCCATATCACACTGAGGCTCACTGTGCACAGTTCCGGTCTCCATATCACACTGGGCGTTACTGTGTACTGTTCTGGTCTCCATATCACACTGGGCGTTACTGTGTACTGTTCTGGTGTCCATATCACACTGGGAGTTACTGTGTACATTACCAGTCTCCAAATCACATTGGAAGTTACTGTGCAAAGTTCTAGTCTCCATATCACACTGGGAGTTGCTGTGGACAGATCCACATCCTATATCACACTGGGAGTCACTGTGTACAGTTCAGGCCTCTATATTGCACTGGGAGTCAGTGTGCACATTTCCAGTCTCCATTATCAGACTGAAAGTCACTGCGCTCAGTGGCTGACTCCATATCACACTGGGAGTCATTGTGCACATTTCTGGTCTCCATATCACACTCGGAGTCACGCTGCTCAGTTCCAGACTCCATATCACACTGGGAGTCACTGTGCACAGTTCTTGTCTCCATATCACACTGGGAGTCACTGTGCACAGTTCTGGTCTGCATATCACACTGGGATTCACTGTGCAAAGTTCTGGTCTCCATATCACAGTGGGAATCACTGTGCACAGTTCTGGTCTCCATATAACACTGGGAGTCACAGTGCTCAGCTCAAGTCTCCATATTACGCTGGGAGTCACTGTGTACAGTTCATGTCTCCATATCACGCTGGGAGTTACTGAGAACAATTCTGGTCTCCATATCACACTGGAATCATTGTGCACTGTTCTGGTCTCAGTACCACACTGGGAGTCATTGTGCACATTTCTGGACTCCATATCACACTGCGAGTCACTGTGCATTGCTATGGTCTCAATATCACACTGGCATTCACTGTGCACTGTTCTGGTCTTCATATCACACTGGGAGGTACAGTGTACAGTTCCATTCTCCATATCACACTGGAAGTCACTGCGCACAGTTGCTGTCTCCATATCACACTGGGAGTTGCTGTGTACATCTCCTGTCTCTATATCACAATAAGAGTTACTCTGTACAGTTCTTGTCTCCATATCACACTGGAGTCTCTGTGCACAGTCCTAGTGTCCATATCACACTGGGAGTCACTGTGCACAGTTCTGGACTCCATATCACACTGGGAGTTACTGTGCACAACTGTGGTCTCCATTTCACACTGGAAGTTACTGCGCACAGTTCCGGAATCCATATCTCACTGGGAATCAGTATGCACAATTCCAGTCTTCGTATCCCTCTGCGAGTCAGTGTACACAGATCCGGTCTCCATATCACACCAGGAGGCACTGTGCACAGTTGGGGTGTCCATATCACACTGGGCGGCACTGTGCACAGTTTGTGTCTCCGTATCACACTGGGAGTCACAGTGCACAGTTCCGGTCTCTGTATCCCTCTGGGAGACAGTGTGCACAGTTCCAGTCTTCATATCATATTTGGAGTCACTGTGCACAGTTCCAGTCTCTGTATTCCTCTGGGAGTCAGTGTGCACAGTTCTGGTCTCCATATCACACTGGGAATCACTGTGTACAGTTGTAGTCTCCACTTCACACTGGGAATTACTGTGTATTGTTCTGGTCTCAATATCACACTGGGAATTACTGTGTACATTACCAGTCTCCAAATCACACTGGAAGTTACAGTGCAAAGTTCTAATCTCCATATCACACTGGGAGTTGCTGTGGACAGTTCCACATTCCATATCACACTGGGAGTCCCTGTGCACCGTTCTGGTCTCCATATCACACTGGGAGTCACTGTGCACAGTTCTGGTCTCCATTACAATCTGGGATTTATTGTGCACAGTTGCGGAATCCGTATCACACGCGGAGTCACTGTGCACAGATCTGGTCTCCATATCACACTGGGAATCACTATGCACAGTTCTGGTCTCCATATCACACTGGGAGTCACTGTGCTCAGTTCAAGTCTCCATATTACGCTGGGAGTCACTGTGTACAGTTCTTGTCTCCATATTACGCTGGGAGTTACTGAGCACAATTCTGGTCTCCATATCACACTGGAATCATTGTGCACATTTCTGGACTCCATATCACACTCCGAGTCACTGTGCATTGCTATGCTCTCAATATCACACTGGGATTCACTGTGCATTGTTCTGGTCTTCATATCACACTGGGAGGTACTGGATACAGTTCCATTCTCCATATCACACTGGAAGTCACTGCGCACAGTTGCGGTCTCCATATCACACTGGGAGTTGCTGTGTACATCTCCTGTCAGCTAAACACACTGGGAGTTACTCTGTACATTTCTTGTCTCCATATCGCACTGGAAGTCACTTTGCACAGTCCTAGTGTCCATATCACACTGGGAGTTACTGTGCACAGTTCCGGTCTCCATATCACACTGGGAGTTACTGTGCACAGTTCCGGTCTCCATATCACACTGGGAGTCACTGTGCACAGTTCTGGTCTCCGTAACACACTGGGAATTACTGTGCACAACTGTGGTCTCCATATCACACTGGAAGTTACTGCGCACAGTTCCGGAATCCATATCTCACTGGGAATCAGTATGCACAGTTCCAGTCTTCGTATCCCTCTGCGAGTCAGTGTACACAGATCCAGTCTCCATATCACACCAGGAGGCACTGTGCACAGTTGGGGTGTCCATATCACACTGGGCAGCACTGTGCACAGTTTGTGTCTCCGTATCACACTGGGAGTCACAGTGCACATTTCCGGTCTCCGTATCCCTCTGGGAGACAGTGTGCACAGTTCCAGTCTTCATATCATATTTGGAGTCACTGTGCACAGTTCCAGTCTCTGTATTCCTCTGGGAGTCAGTGTGCACAGTTCCGGTCTCCGTTTCACACTGGGAATCACTGTGCACAGTTGTAGTCTCCACTTCACACTGGGAGTTACTGTGTATTGTTCTGGTCTCAATATCACACTGGGAGTTACTGTGTACATTACCAGTCTCCAAATCACACTGGAAGTTACAGTGCAAAGTTCTAGTCTCCATATCACACTGGGAGTTGCTGTGGACAGTTCCACATCCCATATCACACTGGGAGTCCCTGTGCACCGTTCTGGTCTCCATATCACACTGGGAGTCACTGTGCACAGTTCTGGTCTCCATTACAATCTGGGATTTATTGTGCACAGTTGCGGAATCCGTATCACACTGGGAGTCACTGTGCACAGATCTGGTGTCCATATCACACTGGAAGTCACTGTGCTCAGTTCAAGTCTCCATATCACACTGGGAGTCACTGTGCACAGTTCTTGTCTCCATATCACGCTGGGAGTTGCTGTGTATGGTTCTGGTCAACATATCACACTGGGAGTTACTGTGTACAGATCAATTCTCCATATCACACTGGGAGTAGTTGTGTGGAGTTCCGGCTCCTATATCACACTGGGAGTCAGTGTGCACAGTTCCAGTCTCCATATCACACTGGAAGTCACTGCGCACAGTTGCTGTCTCCATATCACACTGGGAGTTGCTGGGTACATCTCCTGTCAGCATAACACACTGGTAGTTACACTGTACAATTCTTGTCTCCATGTCACACTGGGAGTCACTGTGCACAGTTCTGGTCTCCAATTCATACTGGGAGTCATTGTACACAGTTTTGCACTCCATATCACACTGGAAGTCACTCTGCACAGCTCTGGTCTCCATATCACACTGGGAGTCAATGTGCACAGTTCCGGAATCCATATCTCACTGGGAATCACTGTGCACAGTTCCAGTCTCTGTATCCCTCTGGGAGTCAGTGTACACAGATGCGGTCTCCATATCACACTAGGAGGCACTGTGCACAGTTGGGGTGTCCATATCACACTGGGAGGCACTGTGCACAGTTTCTGTCTCCGTATCACACTGGGAGTCACAGTGCACAGTTCCGGTCCCGGTATCCCTCAGGGAGACAATGTGCACAGTTCCAGTCTCCATATCACATTGGGAGACAGTGTGCACAGTTCCAGTCTCTGTATTCCTCTGGGAGTCAGTGTGCACAGTTCCGGTCTCCATATCACACTGGGAATCACAGTGTACAGTTCTAGTCTCCATATCACACTGGGAATCACTGTGCACAGTTCCAGTCTCCATATCACACTGAAAGTCACTGCGCACAGTTGCTGATTCCACATCACACTGGGAGTCACTGTGCACAGTTCTGGTCTCCATATCACACTGGGAGTCAGTGCGCATAGTTCTGGTTTCGTTAAACAAACTGGGAGTTATTGTGCACATTTCTGGTCTCCATATCACACTGGGAGTCACGCTGCTCAGTTCCAGACTCCATATCACACTGGGAGTCACTGTGCACAGTTCCAGACTCCATATCACACTGGGAATCACTGTGCACAGTTCTGGTCTCCATATCACACTGGGATTCACTGTGCACAGTTCTGGTCTCCATATCACACTGGGAATCACTATGCACAGTTCTGGTCTCCATATCACACTGGGAGTCACTGTGCTCAGTTCAAGTCTCCATATTACGCTGGGAGTCACTGTGTACAGTTCTTGTCTCCATATTACGCTGGGAGTTACTGAGCACAATTCTGGTCTCCATATCACACTGGAATCATTGTGCACATTTCTGGACTCCATATCACACTGGAAGTCACTGTGCATTGCTATGCTCTCAATATCACACTGGGATTCACTGTGCACTGTTCTGGTCTTCATATCACACTGGGAGGTACTGGGTACAGTTCCATTCTCCATATCACACTGGAAGTCACTGCGCACAGTTGCTGTCTCCATATCACACTGGGAGTTGCTGTGTACATCTCCTGTCTCTATATCACAATAAGAGTTACTCTGTACATTTCTTGTCTCCATATCGCACTGGGAGTCACTGTGCACAGTCCTAGTGTCCATATCACACTGGGAGTCACTGTGCACAGTTCTGGACTCCATATCACACTGGGAGTCACTGTGCACAGTCCTAGTGTCCATATCACACTGGGAGTCACTGTGCACAGTCCTAGTGTCCATATCACACTGGGAGTCACTGTGCACAGTTCTGGACTCCATATCACACTGGGAGTCACTGTGCACAGTCCTAGTGTCCATATCACACTGGGAGTCACTGTGCACAGTCCTAGTGTCCATATCACACTGGGAGTCACTGTGCACAGTCCTAGTGTCCATATCACACTGGAAGTTACTGTGCACAGTTCCGGTATCCATATCTCACTGGGAATCAGTATGCACAGTTCCAGTCTTCGTATCCCTCTGCGAGTCAGTGTACACAGATCCAGTCTCCATATCACACCAGGAGGCACTGTGCACAGTTGAGGTCGCCATATCACACTGGGCGGCACTGTGCTCAGTTTGTGTCTCCGTATCACACTGGGAGTCACAGTGCACAGTTCCGGTCTCCGTATCCCTCTGGGAGACAGTGTGCACAGTTCCAGTCTTCATATCACATTTGGAGTTACTGTGCACAGTTCCGGTCACCATATCACACTGGGAATCACTGTGTACAGTTGTAGTCTCCACTTCACACTGGGAATTACTGTGTATTGTTCTGGTCTCAATATCACACTGGGAGTTACTGTGTACTGTTCTGGTCTCCATATCACACTGGGAGTTACTGTGTACATTACCAGTCTCCAAATCACACTGGAAGTTGCTGTGGACAGTTCCACATCCCATATCACACTGGGAGTTCCTTTGCACCGTTCTGGTCTCCATATCACACTGGGAGTCACTGTGCACAGTTCTGGTCTCCATATCACACTGGGAGTTGCTGTGGACAGTTCCACATCCCATATCACACTGGGAGTTCCTGTGCACCGTTCTGGTCTCCATATCACACTGGGAGTCACTGTGCACAGTTCTGGTCTCCATAACAATCTGAGATTTATTGTGCACAGTTGCGGGATCCGTATCACACTGGGAGTCACTGTGCACAGATCTGGTGTCCATATCACACTGGGAGTCACTGTGCTCAGTTCAAGTCTCCATATCACACTGGGAGTCACTGTGCACAGTTCTTGTCTCCATATCACGCTGGGAGTTGCTGTGTACGGTTCTAGTCAACATATCACACTGGGAGTTACTGTGTATAGATCAATTCTCCATATCACACTGGGAGTAACTGTGTACAGTTCCGGCTCCTATATCACACTGGGAGTCAGTGTGCACAGTTCCAGTCTCCATATCACACTGGAAGTCACTGCGCACAGTTGCTGTCTCCATATCACACTGGGAGTTGCTGGGTACATCTCCTGTCAGCATAACACACTGGGAGTTACACTGTACAATTCTTGTCTCCATGTCACACTGGGAGTCACTGTGCACAGTTCTGGTCTCCAATTCATACTGGGAGTCATTGTACACAGTTCAGGACTCCATATCACACTGGAAGTCACTCTGCACAGCTCTGGTCTCCATATCACACTGGGAGTCAATGTGCACAGTTCCGGAATCCATATCTCACTGGGAATCACTGTTCACAGTTCCAGTCTCTGTATCCCTCTGGGAGTCAGTGTACACAGATCCGGTCTCCATATCACACTAGGAGGCACTGTGCACTGTTGGGGTGTCCATATCACACTGGGCGGCACTGTGCACAGTTTCTGTCTCCATATCACACTGGGAGTCACAGTGCACAGTTCCGGTCCTGGTATCCCTCAGGGAGACAGTGTGCACAGTTCCAGTCTCCATATCACATTTGGAGACAGTGTGCACAGTTCCAGTCTCTGTATTCCTCTGGGAGTCAGCGTGCACAGTTCCGGTCTCCATATCACACTGGGAATCACTGTGCACAATTCCAGTCTCCGTATCACACTGAAAGTCACTGCGCACAGTTGCTGATTCCATACCACACTGGGAGTCACTGTGCACAGTTCTGGTCTCCATATCACACTGGGAGTCACTGCGCATAGTTCTGGTTACCATAACAAACTGGGAGTGATTGTGCTCAGTTCCAGTCTCCATATCACACTGGGAGTCACTGTGCACAGTTCTGGTCTCAATATCACACTGGGATTCACTGTGCACAGTTCTTGTCTCCATATCACACTGGGAGTTACTTAGCACAATTCTGGTCTCCATGTCACACTGGAATCATTGTGCACAGTTCTGGTCTCAATACCACATTGGGAATCATTGTGCACATTTCTGGACTCCATATCACACTGGGAGTCACTGTGCACTGCTCTGGTCTCAATATCACACTGGGTGTCACTGTGCACTGTTCTGGTCTTCATATCACACTGGGAGGAACTGTGTACTGTTCCATTCTCCATATCACACTGGGAGTCACTGTGTACAGTTCTGGTCTCTATATCGCGCTGGGAGTCAGTATGCACAGTTCCAGTCTCCATATCACACTGGAAGTCACTGCGCAAAGTTGCTGTATCTATATCACACTGGGAGTTACTGTGCACAGTTCCAGAATCCATATAACACTGGGAATCACTGTGCACAGTTCCAGTCTCCCTATCCCTCTGGGAGTTCCTGGGCACAGTTCCGGTCTCCATATCACACTGGGATTCACTGTGCATAGTTAGGGTCTCCATATAACCCTGTGAATCACTGTGCACAGTTCCAGTCTCCGTATCCCTCTGGGAGTCATTGTGTACAGTTCCAGTCTTCATATAACATTGGGAGTCTCCATGCACAGTTCTAGCCTCCATCTCATACTGGGAGTGACAGTGCACAGTTCCAGTTTCTGTATCCCTCTGGGAGTCAGTGTGCAGAGTTCTGGTCTCCATATCACACTGGGAGTCACTGTGCACAGTTCTGGTCTCCATATCACACTGGGAGTCACTGCGCATAGTTCTGGTTTCCGTAACAAACTGGGAGTTATTGTGCACATTTCTGGTCTCCATATCACACTGGGAGTCACGCTGCTCAGTTCCAGACTCCATATCACACTGGGAATCACTGTGCACAGTTCTGGTCTCCATATCACTCTGGGATTCACTGTGCACAGTTCTGGTCTCCATATCACACTGGGAATCACTATGCACAGTTCTGGTCTCCATATCACACTGGGAGTCACTGTGCTCAGTTCAAGTCTCCATATTACGCTGGGAGTGACTGTGTACAGTTCTTGTCTCCATATTACGCTGGGAGTTACTGAGCACAATTCTGGTCTCCATATCACACTGGAATCATTGTGCACATTTCTGGACTCCATATCACACTCCGAGTCACTGTGCATTGCTATGCTCTCAATATCACACTGGGATTCACTGTGCACTGTTCTGGTCTTCATATCACACTGGGAGGTACTGGGTACAGTTCCATTCTCCATATCACACTGGAAGTCACTGCGCACAGTTGCTGTCTCCATATCACACTGGAAGTCACTGTGCACAGTTGCTGTCTCCATATCACACTGGGAGTTGCTGTGTACATCTCCTGTCTCTATATCACAATAAGAGTTACTCTGTACATTTCTTGTCTCTCTATCGCACTGGGAGTCACTGTGCACAGTCCTAGTGTCCATATCACACTGGGAGTCACTGTGCACAGTTCTGGTCTCCATTTCACACTGGAAGTTACTGTGCACAGTTCCGGAATCCATATCTCACTGGGAATCAGTATGCACAGTTCCAGTCTTCGTATCCCTCTGCGAGTCAGTGTACACAGATCCAGTCTCCATATCACACCAGGAGGCACTGTGCACAGTTGGGGTGTCCATATCACACTGGGCGGCACTGTGCACAGTTTGTGTCTCCGTATCACACTGGGAGTCACAGTGCACAGTTCCGGTCTCCGTATCCCTCTGGGAGACAGTGTGCACAGTTCCAGTCTTCATATCACATTTGGAGTCACTGTGCACAGTTCCGGTCACCATATCACACTGGGAATCACTGTGTACAGTTGTAGTCTCCACTTCACACTGGGAATTACTGTGTATTGTTCTGGTCTCAATATCACACTGGGAGTTACTGTGTACTGTTCTGGTCTCCATATCACACTGGGAGTTACTGTGTACATTACCAGTCTCCAAATCACACTGGAAGTTGCTGTGGACAGTTCCACATCCCATATCACACTGGGAGTTCCTTTGCACCGTTCTGGTCTCCATATCACACTGGGAGTCACTGTGCACAGTTCTGGTCTCCATATCACACTGGGAGTTGCTGTGGACAGTTCCACATCCCATATCACACTGGGAGTTCCTGTGCACCGTTCTGGTCTCCATATCACACTGGGAGTCACTGTGCACAGTTCTGGTCTCCATTACAATCTGGGATTTATTGTGCACAGTTGCGGAATCCGTATCACACTGGGAGTCACTGTGCACAGATCTGGTGTCCATATCACACTGGGAGTCACTGTGCTCAGTTCAAGTCTCCATATCACACTGGGAGTCACTGTTCACAGTTCTTGTCTCCATATCACGCTGGGAGTTGCTGTGTACGGTTCTAGTCAACATATCACACTGGGAGTTACTGTGTATAGATCAATTCTCCATATCACACTGGGAGTAGTTGTGTACAGTTCCGGCTCCTATATCACACTGGGAGTCAGTGTGCACAGTTCCAGTCTCCATATCACACTGGAAGTCACTGCGCACAGTTGCTGTCTCCATATCACACTGGGAGTTGCTGGGTACATCTCCTGTCAGCATAACACACTGGGAGTTACACTGTACAATTCTTGTCTCCATGTCACACTGGGAGTCACTGTGCACAGTTCTGGTCTCCAATTCATACTGGGAGTCATTGTACACAGTTCTGGACTCCATATCACACTGGAAGTCACTCTGCACAGCTCTGGTCTCCATATCACACTGGGAGTCAATGTACACAGTTCCGGAATCCATATCTCACTGGGAATCACTGTTCACAGTTCCAGTCTCTGTATCCCTCTGGGAGTCAGTGTACACAGATCCGGTCTCCATATCACACTAGGAGGCACTGTGCACTGTTGGGGTGTCCATATCACACTGGGCGGCACTGTGCACAGTTTCTGTCTCCATATCACACTGGGAGTCACAGTGCACAGTTCCGGTCCTGGTATCCCTCAGGGAGACAGTGTGCACAGTTCCAGTCTCCATATCACATTTGGAGACAGTGTGCACAGTTCCAGTCTCTGTATTCCTCTGGGAGTCAGCGTGCACAGTTCCGGTCTCCATATCACACTGGGAATCACTGTGCACAATTCCAGTCTCCGTATCACACTGAAAGTCACTGCGCACAGTTGCTGATTCCATACCACACTGGGAGTCACTGTGCACAGTTCTGGTCTCCATATCACACTGGGAGTCACTGCGCATAGTTCTGGTTACCATAACAAACTGGGAGTGATTGTGCTCAGTTCCAGTCTCCATATCACACTGGGAGTCACTGTGCACAGTTCTGGTCTCAATATCACACTGGGATTCACTGTGCAGGGTTCTTGTCTCCATATCACGCTGGGAGTTACTTAGCACAATTCTGGTCTCCATGTCACACTGGAATCATTGTGCACAGTTCTGGTCTCAATACCACATTGGGAATCATTGTGCACATTTCTGGACTCCATATCACACTGTGAGTCACTGTGCACTGCTCTGGTCTCAATATCACACTGGGTGTCACTGTGCACTGTTCTGGTCTTCATATCACACTGGGAGGAACTGTGTACTGTTCCATTCTCCATATCACACTGGGAGTCACTGTGTACAGTTCTGGTCTCTATATCGCGCTGGGAGTCAGTATGCACAGTTCCAGTCTCCATATCACACTGGAAGTCACTGCGCAAAGTTGCTGTATCTATATCACACTGGGAGTTACTGTGCACAGTTCCAGAATCCATATAACACTGGGAATCACTGTGCACAGTTCCAGTCTCCCTATCCCTCTGGGAGTTCCTGGGCACAGTTCCGGTCTCCATATCACACTGGGATTCACTGTGCATAGTTAGGGTCTCCATATAACCCTGTGAATCACTGTGCACAGTTCCAGTCTCCGTATCCCTCTGGGAGTCATTGTGTACAGTTCCAGTCTTCATATAACATTGGGAGTCTCCATGCACAGTTCTAGCCTCCATCTCATACTGGGAGTGACAGTGCACAGTTCCAGTTTCTGTATCCCTCTGGGAGTCAGTGTGCAGAGTTCTGGTCTCCATATCACACTGGGAGTCACTGTGCACAGTTCTGGTCTCCATATCACACTGGAAGTCACTCCGCACAGCTCTGGTCTCCATATCACACTGGGAGTCAATGTGCACAGTTCCGGAATCCATATCTCACTGGGAATCACTGTGCACAGTTCCAGTCTCTGTATCCCTCTGGGAGTCAGTGTACACAGATGCGGTCTCCATATCACACTAGGAGGCACTGTGCACAGTTGGGGTGTCCATATCACACTGGGAGGCACTGTGCACAGTTTCTGTCTCCGTATCACACTGGGAGTCACAGTGCACAGTTCCGGTCCCGGTATCCCTCAGGGAGACAATGTGCACAGTTCCAGTCTCCATATCACATTGGGAGACAGTGTGCACAGTTCCAGTCTCTGTATTCCTCTGGGAGTCAGTGTGCACAGTTCCGGTCTCCATATCACACTGGGAATCACAGTGTACAGTTCTAGTCTCCATATCACACTGGGAATCACTGTGCACAGTTCCAGTCTCCATATCACACTGAAAGTCACTGCGCACAGTTGCTGATTCCACATCACACTGGGAGTCACTGTGCACAGTTCTGGTCTCCATATCACACTGGGAGTCAGTGCGCATAGTTCTGGTTTCGTTAAACAAACTGTGAGTTATTGTGCACATTTCTGGTCTCCATATCACACTGGGAGTCACGCTGCTCAGTTCCAGACTCCATATCACACTGGGAGTCACTGTGCACAGTTCCAGACTCCATATCACACTGGGAATCACTGTGCACAGTTCTGGTCTCCATATCACACTGGGATTCACTGTGCACAGTTCTGGTCTCCATATCACACTGGGAATCACTATGCACAGTTCTGGTCTCCATATCACACTGGGAGTCACTGTGCTCAGTTCAAGTCTCCATATTACGCTGGGAGTCACTGTGTACAGTTCTTGTCTCCATATTACGCTGGGAGTTACTGAGCACAATTCTGGTCTCCATATCACACTGGAATCATTGTGCACATTTCTGGACTCCATATCACACTGGAAGTCACTGTGCATTGCTATGCTCTCAATATCACACTGGGATTCACTGTGCACTGTTCTGGTCTTCATATCACACTGGGAGGTACTGGGTACAGTTCCATTCTCCATATCACACTGGAAGTCACTGCGCACAGTTGCTGTCTCCATATCACACTGGGAGTTGCTGTGTACATCTCCTGTCTCTATATCACAATAAGAGTTACTCTGTACATTTCTTGTCTCCATATCGCACTGGGAGTCACTGTGCACAGTCCTAGTGTCCATATCACACTGGGAGTCACTGTGCACAGTTCTGGACTCCATATCACACTGGGAGTCACTGTGCACAGTCCTAGTGTCCATATCACACTGGGAGTCACTGTGCACAGTCCTAGTGTCCATATCACACTGGGAGTCACTGTGCACAGTTCTGGACTCCATATCACACTGGGAGTCACTGTGCACAGTCCTAGTGTCCATATCACACTGGGAGTCACTGTGCACAGTCCTAGTGTCCATATCACACTGGGAGTCACTGTGCACAGTCCTAGTGTCCATATCACACTGGAAGTTACTGTGCACAGTTCCGGTATCCATATCTCACTGGGAATCAGTATGCACAGTTCCAGTCTTCGTATCCCTCTGCGAGTCAGTGTACACAGATCCAGTCTCCATATCACACCAGGAGGCACTGTGCACAGTTGAGGTCGCCATATCACACTGGGCGGCACTGTGCTCAGTTTGTGTCTCCGTATCACACTGGGAGTCACAGTGCACAGTTCCGGTCTCCGTATCCCTCTGGGAGACAGTGTGCACAGTTCCAGTCTTCATATCACATTTGGAGTTACTGTGCACAGTTCCGGTCACCATATCACACTGGGAATCACTGTGTACAGTTGTAGTCTCCACTTCACACTGGGAATTACTGTGTATTGTTCTGGTCTCAATATCACACTGGGAGTTACTGTGTACTGTTCTGGTCTCCATATCACACTGGGAGTTACTGTGTACATTACCAGTCTCCAAATCACACTGGAAGTTGCTGTGGACAGTTCCACATCCCATATCACACTGGGAGTTCCTTTGCACCGTTCTGGTCTCCATATCACACTGGGAGTCACTGTGCACAGTTCTGGTCTCCATATCACACTGGGAGTTGCTGTGGACAGTTCCACATCCCATATCACACTGGGAGTTCCTGTGCACCGTTCTGGTCTCCATATCACACTGGGAGTCACTGTGCACAGTTCTGGTCTCCATAACAATCTGAGATTTATTGTGCACAGTTGCGGGATCCGTATCACACTGGGAGTCACTGTGCACAGATCTGGTGTCCATATCACACTGGGAGTCACTGTGCTCAGTTCAAGTCTCCATATCACACTGGGAGTCACTGTGCACAGTTCTTGTCTCCATATCACGCTGGGAGTTGCTGTGTACGGTTCTAGTCAACATATCACACTGGGAGTTACTGTGTATAGATCAATTCTCCATATCACACTGGGAGTAACTGTGTACAGTTCCGGCTCCTATATCACACTGGGAGTCAGTGTGCACAGTTCCAGTCTCCATATCACACTGGAAGTCACTGCGCACAGTTGCTGTCTCCATATCACACTGGGAGTTGCTGGGTACATCTCCTGTCAGCATAACACACTGGGAGTTACACTGTACAATTCTTGTCTCCATGTCACACTGGGAGTCACTGTGCACAGTTCTGGTCTCCAATTCATACTGGGAGTCATTGTACACAGTTCAGGACTCCATATCACACTGGAAGTCACTCTGCACAGCTCTGGTCTCCATATCACACTGGGAGTCAATGTGCACAGTTCCGGAATCCATATCTCACTGGGAATCACTGTTCACAGTTCCAGTCTCTGTATCCCTCTGGGAGTCAGTGTACACAGATCCGGTCTCCATATCACACTAGGAGGCACTGTGCACTGTTGGGGTGTCCATATCACACTGGGCGGCACTGTGCACAGTTTCTGTCTCCATATCACACTGGGAGTCACAGTGCACAGTTCCGGTCCTGGTATCCCTCAGGGAGACAGTGTGCACAGTTCCAGTCTCCATATCACATTTGGAGACAGTGTGCACAGTTCCAGTCTCTGTATTCCTCTGGGAGTCAGCGTGCACAGTTCCGGTCTCCATATCACACTGGGAATCACTGTGCACAATTCCAGTCTCCGTATCACACTGAAAGTCACTGCGCACAGTTGCTGATTCCATACCACACTGGGAGTCACTGTGCACAGTTCTGGTCTCCATATCACACTGGGAGTCACTGCGCATAGTTCTGGTTACCATAACAAACTGGGAGTGATTGTGCTCAGTTCCAGTCTCCATATCACACTGGGAGTCACTGTGCACAGTTCTGGTCTCAATATCACACTGGGATTCACTGTGCACAGTTCTTGTCTCCATATCACACTGGGAGTTACTTAGCACAATTCTGGTCTCCATGTCACACTGGAATCATTGTGCACAGTTCTGGTCTCAATACCACATTGGGAATCATTGTGCACATTTCTGGACTCCATATCACACTGGGAGTCACTGTGCACTGCTCTGGTCTCAATATCACACTGGGTGTCACTGTGCACTGTTCTGGTCTTCATATCACACTGGGAGGAACTGTGTACTGTTCCATTCTCCATATCACACTGGGAGTCACTGTGTACAGTTCTGGTCTCTATATCGCGCTGGGAGTCAGTATGCACAGTTCCAGTCTCCATATCACACTGGAAGTCACTGCGCAAAGTTGCTGTATCTATATCACACTGGGAGTTACTGTGCACAGTTCCAGAATCCATATAACACTGGGAATCACTGTGCACAGTTCCAGTCTCCCTATCCCTCTGGGAGTTCCTGGGCACAGTTCCGGTCTCCATATCACACTGGGATTCACTGTGCATAGTTAGGGTCTCCATATAACCCTGTGAATCACTGTGCACAGTTCCAGTCTCCGTATCCCTCTGGGAGTCATTGTGTACAGTTCCAGTCTTCATATAACATTGGGAGTCTCCATGCACAGTTCTAGCCTCCATCTCATACTGGGAGTGACAGTGCACAGTTCCAGTTTCTGTATCCCTCTGGGAGTCAGTGTGCAGAGTTCTGGTCTCCATATCACACTGGGAGTCACTGTGCACAGTTCTGGTCTCCATATCACACTGGGAGTCACTGCGCATAGTTCTGGTTTCCGTAACAAACTGGGAGTTATTGTGCACATTTCTGGTCTCCATATCACACTGGGAGTCACGCTGCTCAGTTCCAGACTCCATATCACACTGGGAATCACTGTGCACAGTTCTGGTCTCCATATCACTCTGGGATTCACTGTGCACAGTTCTGGTCTCCATATCACACTGGGAATCACTATGCACAGTTCTGGTCTCCATATCACACTGGGAGTCACTGTGCTCAGTTCAAGTCTCCATATTACGCTGGGAGTGACTGTGTACAGTTCTTGTCTCCATATTACGCTGGGAGTTACTGAGCACAATTCTGGTCTCCATATCACACTGGAATCATTGTGCACATTTCTGGACTCCATATCACACTCCGAGTCACTGTGCATTGCTATGCTCTCAATATCACACTGGGATTCACTGTGCACTGTTCTGGTCTTCATATCACACTGGGAGGTACTGGGTACAGTTCCATTCTCCATATCACACTGGAAGTCACTGCGCACAGTTGCTGTCTCCATATCACACTGGAAGTCACTGTGCACAGTTGCTGTCTCCATATCACACTGGGAGTTGCTGTGTACATCTCCTGTCTCTATATCACAATAAGAGTTACTCTGTACATTTCTTGTCTCTCTATCGCACTGGGAGTCACTGTGCACAGTCCTAGTGTCCATATCACACTGGGAGTCACTGTGCACAGTTCTGGTCTCCATTTCACACTGGAAGTTACTGTGCACAGTTCCGGAATCCATATCTCACTGGGAATCAGTATGCACAGTTCCAGTCTTCGTATCCCTCTGCGAGTCACTGTACACAGATCCAGTCTCCATATCACACCAGGAGGCACTGTGCACAGTTGGGGTGTCCATATCACACTGGGCGGCACTGTGCACAGTTTGTGTCTCCGTATCACACTGGGAGTCACAGTGCACAGTTCCGGTCTCCGTATCCCTCTGGGAGACAGTGTGCACAGTTCCAGTCTTCATATCACATTTGGAGTCACTGTGCACAGTTCCGGTCACCATATCACACTGGGAATCACTGTGTACAGTTGTAGTCTCCACTTCACACTGGGAATTACTGTGTATTGTTCTGGTCTCAATATCACACTGGGAGTTACTGTGTACTGTTCTGGTCTCCATATCACACTGGGAGTTACTGTGTACATTACCAGTCTCCAAATCACACTGGAAGTTGCTGTGGACAGTTCCACATCCCATATCACACTGGGAGTTCCTTTGCACCGTTCTGGTCTCCATATCACACTGGGAGTCACTGTGCACAGTTCTGGTCTCCATATCACACTGGGAGTTGCTGTGGACAGTTCCACATCCCATATCACACTGGGAGTTCCTGTGCACCGTTCTGGTCTCCATATCACACTGGGAGTCACTGTGCACAGTTCTGGTCTCCATTACAATCTGGGATTTATTGTGCACAGTTGCGGAATCCGTATCACACTGGGAGTCACTGTGCACAGATCTGGTGTCCATATCACACTGGGAGTCACTGTGCTCAGTTCAAGTCTCCATATCACACTGGGAGTCACTGTTCACAGTTCTTGTCTCCATATCACGCTGGGAGTTGCTGTGTACGGTTCTAGTCAACATATCACACTGGGAGTTACTGTGTATAGATCAATTCTCCATATCACACTGGGAGTAGTTGTGTACAGTTCCGGCTCCTATATCACACTGGGAGTCAGTGTGCACAGTTCCAGTCTCCATATCACACTGGAAGTCACTGCGCACAGTTGCTGTCTCCATATCACACTGGGAGTTGCTGGGTACATCTCCTGTCAGCATAACACACTGGGAGTTACACTGTACAATTCTTGTCTCCATGTCACACTGGGAGTCACTGTGCACAGTTCTGGTCTCCAATTCATACTGGGAGTCATTGTACACAGTTCTGGACTCCATATCACACTGGAAGTCACTCTGCACAGCTCTGGTCTCCATATCACACTGGGAGTCAATGTACACAGTTCCGGAATCCATATCTCACTGGGAATCACTGTTCACAGTTCCAGTCTCTGTATCCCTCTGGGAGTCAGTGTACACAGATCCGGTCTCCATATCACACTAGGAGGCACTGTGCACTGTTGGGGTGTCCATATCACACTGGGCGGCACTGTGCACAGTTTCTGTCTCCATATCACACTGGGAGTCACAGTGCACAGTTCCGGTCCTGGTATCCCTCAGGGAGACAGTGTGCACAGTTCCAGTCTCCATATCACATTTGGAGACAGTGTGCACAGTTCCAGTCTCTGTATTCCTCTGGGAGTCAGCGTGCACAGTTCCGGTCTCCATATCACACTGGGAATCACTGTGCACAATTCCAGTCTCCGTATCACACTGAAAGTCACTGCGCACAGTTGCTGATTCCATACCACACTGGGAGTCACTGTGCACAGTTCTGGTCTCCATATCACACTGGGAGTCACTGCGCATAGTTCTGGTTACCATAACAAACTGGGAGTGATTGTGCTCAGTTCCAGTCTCCATATCACACTGGGAGTCACTGTGCACAGTTCTGGTCTCAATATCACACTGGGATTCACTGTGCACAGTTCTTGTCTCCATATCACACTGGGAGTTACTTAGCACAATTCTGGTCTCCATGTCACACTGGAATCATTGTGCACAGTTCTGGTCTCAATACCACATTGGGAATCATTGTGCACATTTCTGGACTCCATATCACACTGGGAGTCACTGTGCACTGCTCTGGTCTCAATATCACACTGGGTGTCACTGTGCACTGTTCTGGTCTTCATATCACACTGGGAGGAACTGTGTACTGTTCCATTCTCCATATCACACTGGGAGTCACTGTGAACAGTTCTGGTCTCTATATCGCGCTGGGAGTCAGTATGCACAGTTCCAGTCTCCATATCACACTGGAAGTCACTGCGCAAAGTTGCTGTATCTATATCACACTGGGAGTTACTGTGCACAGTTCCAGAATCCATATAACACTGGGAATCACTGTGCACAGTTCCAGTCTCCCTATCCCTCTGGGAGTTCCTGGGCACAGTTCCGGTCTCCATATCACACTGGGATTCACTGTGCATAGTTAGGGTCTCCATATAACCCTGTGAATCACTGTGCACAGTTCCAGTCTCCGTATCCCTCTGGGAGTCATTGTGTACAGTTCCAGTCTTCATATAACATTGGGAGTCTCCATGCACAGTTCTAGCCTCCATCTCATACTGGGAGTGACAGTGCACAGTTCCAGTTTCTGTATCCCTCTGGGAGTCAGTGTGCAGAGTTCTGGTCTCCATATCACACTGGGAGTCACTGTGCACAGTTCTGGTCTCCATATCACACTGGGAGTCACTGCGCATAGTTCTGGTTTCCGTAACAAACTGGGAGTTATTGTGCACATTTCTGGTCTCCATATCACACTGGGAGTCACGCTGCTCAGTTCCAGACTCCATATCACACTGGGAATCACTGTGCACAGTTCTGGTCTCCATATCACTCTGGGATTCACTGTGCACAGTTCTGGTCTCCATATCACACTGGGAATCACTATGCACAGTTCTGGTCTCCATATCACACTGGGAGTCACTGTGCTCAGTTCAAGTCTCCATATTACGCTGGGAGTGACTGTGTACAGTTCTTGTCTCCATATTACGCTGGGAGTTACTGAGCACAATTCTGGTCTCCATATCACACTGGAATCATTGTGCACATTTCTGGACTCCATATCACACTCCGAGTCACTGTGCATTGCTATGCTCTCAATATCACACTGGGATTCACTGTGCACTGTTCTGGTCTTCATATCACACTGGGAGGTACTGGGTACAGTTCCATTCTCCATATCACACTGGAAGTCACTGCGCACAGTTGCTGTCTCCATATCACACTGGAAGTCACTGTGCACAGTTGCTGTCTCCATATCACACTGGGAGTTGCTGTGTACATCTCCTGTCTCTATATCACAATAAGAGTTACTCTGTACATTTCTTGTCTCTCTATCGCACTGGGAGTCACTGTGCACAGTCCTAGTGTCCATATCACACTGGGAGTCACTGTGCACAGTTCTGGTCTCCATTTCACACTGGAAGTTACTGTGCACAGTTCCGGAATCCATATCTCACTGGGAATCAGTATGCACAGTTCCAGTCTTCGTATCCCTCTGCGAGTCAGTGTACACAGATCCAGTCTCCATATCACACCAGGAGGCACTGTGCACAGTTGGGGTGTCCATATCACACTGGGCGGCACTGTGCACAGTTTGTGTCTCCGTATCACACTGGGAGTCACAGTGCACAGTTCCGGTCTCCGTATCCCTCTGGGAGACAGTGTGCACAGTTCCAGTCTTCATATCACATTTGGAGTCACTGTGCACAGTTCCGGTCACCATATCACACTGGGAATCACTGTGTACAGTTGTAGTCTCCACTTCACACTGGGAATTACTGTGTATTGTTCTGGTCTCAATATCACACTGGGAGTTACTGTGTACTGTTCTGGTCTCCATATCACACTGGGAGTTACTGTGTACATTACCAGTCTCCAAATCACACTGGAAGTTGCTGTGGACAGTTCCACATCCCATATCACACTGGGAGTTCCTTTGCACCGTTCTGGTCTCCATATCACACTGGGAGTCACTGTGCACAGTTCTGGTCTCCATATCACACTGGGAGTTGCTGTGGACAGTTCCACATCCCATATCACACTGGGAGTTCCTGTGCACCGTTCTGGTCTCCATATCACACTGGGAGTCACTGTGCACAGTTCTGGTCTCCATTACAATCTGGGATTTATTGTGCACAGTTGCGGAATCCGTATCACACTGGGAGTCACTGTGCACAGATCTGGTGTCCATATCACACTGGGAGTCACTGTGCTCAGTTCAAGTCTCCATATCACACTGGGAGTCACTGTTCACAGTTCTTGTCTCCATATCACGCTGGGAGTTGCTGTGTACGGTTCTAGTCAACATATCACACTGGGAGTTACTGTGTATAGATCAATTCTCCATATCACACTGGGAGTAGTTGTGTACAGTTCCGGCTCCTATATCACACTGGGAGTCAGTGTGCACAGTTCCAGTCTCCATATCACACTGGAAGTCACTGCGCACAGTTGCTGTCTCCATATCACACTGGGAGTTGCTGGGTACATCTCCTGTCAGCATAACACACTGGGAGTTACACTGTACAATTCTTGTCTCCATGTCACACTGGGAGTCACTGTGCACAGTTCTGGTCTCCAATTCATACTGGGAGTCATTGTACACAGTTCTGGACTCCATATCACACTGGAAGTCACTCTGCACAGCTCTGGTCTCCATATCACACTGGGAGTCAATGTACACAGTTCCGGAATCCATATCTCACTGGGAATCACTGTTCACAGTTCCAGTCTCTGTATCCCTCTGGGAGTCAGTGTACACAGATCCGGTCTCCATATCACACTAGGAGGCACTGTGCACTGTTGGGGTGTCCATATCACACTGGGCGGCACTGTGCACAGTTTCTGTCTCCATATCACACTGGGAGTCACAGTGCACAGTTCCGGTCCTGGTATCCCTCAGGGAGACAGTGTGCACAGTTCCAGTCTCCATATCACATTTGGAGACAGTGTGCACAGTTCCAGTCTCTGTATTCCTCTGGGAGTCAGCGTGCACAGTTCCGGTCTCCATATCACACTGGGAATCACTGTGCACAATTCCAGTCTCCGTATCACACTGAAAGTCACTGCGCACAGTTGCTGATTCCATACCACACTGGGAGTCACTGTGCACAGTTCTGGTCTCCATATCACACTGGGAGTCACTGCGCATAGTTCTGGTTACCATAACAAACTGGGAGTGATTGTGCTCAGTTCCAGTCTCCATATCACACTGGGAGTCACTGTGCACAGTTCTGGTCTCAATATCACACTGGGATTCACTGTGCACAGTTCTTGTCTCCATATCACACTGGGAGTTACTTAGCACAATTCTGGTCTCCATGTCACACTGGAATCATTGTGCACAGTTCTGGTCTCAATACCACATTGGGAATCATTGTGCACATTTCTGGACTCCATATCACACTGGGAGTCACTGTGCACTGCTCTGGTCTCAATATCACACTGGGTGTCACTGTGCACTGTTCTGGTCTTCATATCACACTGGGAGGAACTGTGTACTGTTCCATTCTCCATATCACACTGGGAGTCACTGTGTACAGTTCTGGTCTCTATATCGCGCTGGGAGTCAGTATGCACAGTTCCAGTCTCCATATCACACTGGAAGTCACTGCGCAAAGTTGCTGTATCTATATCACACTGGGAGTTACTGTGCACAGTTCCAGAATCCATATAACACTGGGAATCACTGTGCACAGTTCCAGTCTCCCTATCCCTCTGGGAGTTCCTGGGCACAGTTCCGGTCTCCATATCACACTGGGATTCACTGTGCATAGTTAGGGTCTCCATATAACCCTGTGAATCACTGTGCACAGTTCCAGTCTCCGTATCCCTCTGGGAGTCATTGTGTACAGTTCCAGTCTTCATATAACATTGGGAGTCTCCATGCACAGTTCTAGCCTCCATCTCATACTGGGAGTGACAGTGCACAGTTCCAGTTTCTGTATCCCTCTGGGAGTCAGTGTGCAGAGTTCTGGTCTCCATATCACACTGGGAGTCACTGTGCACAGTTCTGGTCTCCATATCACACTGGAAGTCACTCTGCACAGCTCTGGTCTCCATATCACACTGGGAGTCAATGTGCACAGTTCCGGAATCCATATCTCACTGGGAATCACTGTGCACAGTTCCAGTCTCTGTATCCCTCTGGGAGTCAGTGTACACAGATGCGGTCTCCATATCACACTAGGAGGCACTGTGCACAGTTGGGGTGTCCATATCACACTGGGAGGCACTGTGCACAGTTTCTGTCTCCGTATCACACTGGGAGTCACAGTGCACAGTTCCGGTCCCGGTATCCCTCAGGGAGACAATGTGCACAGTTCCAGTCTCCATATCACATTGGGAGACAGTGTGCACAGTTCCAGTCTCTGTATTCCTCTGGGAGTCAGTGTGCACAGTTCCGGTCTCCATATCACACTGGGAATCACAGTGTACAGTTCTAGTCTCCATATCACACTGGGAATCACTGTGCACAGTTCCAGTCTCCATATCACACTGAAAGTCACTGCGCACAGTTGCTGATTCCACATCACACTGGGAGTCACTGTGCACAGTTCTGGTCTCCATATCACACTGGGAGTCAGTGCGCATAGTTCTGGTTTCGTTAAACAAACTGGGAGTTATTGTGCACATTTCTGGTCTCCATATCACACTGGGAGTCACGCTGCTCAGTTCCAGACTCCATATCACACTGGGAGTCACTGTGCACAGTTCCAGACTCCATATCACACTGGGAATCACTGTGCACAGTTCTGGTCTCCATATCACACTGGGATTCACTGTGCACAGTTCTGGTCTCCATATCACACTGGGAATCACTATGCACAGTTCTGGTCTCCATATCACACTGGGAGTCACTGTGCTCAGTTCAAGTCTCCATATTACGCTGGGAGTCACTGTGTACAGTTCTTGTCTCCATATTACGCTGGGAGTTACTGAGCACAATTCTGGTCTCCATATCACACTGGAATCATTGTGCACATTTCTGGACTCCATATCACACTGGAAGTCACTGTGCATTGCTATGCTCTCAATATCACACTGGGATTCACTGTGCACTGTTCTGGTCTTCATATCACACTGGGAGGTACTGGGTACAGTTCCATTCTCCATATCACACTGGAAGTCACTGCGCACAGTTGCTGTCTCCATATCACACTGGGAGTTGCTGTGTACATCTCCTGTCTCTATATCACAATAAGAGTTACTCTGTACATTTCTTGTCTCCATATCGCACTGGGAGTCACTGTGCACAGTCCTAGTGTCCATATCACACTGGGAGTCACTGTGCACAGTTCTGGACTCCATATCACACTGGGAGTCACTGTGCACAGTCCTAGTGTCCATATCACACTGGGAGTCACTGTGCACAGTCCTAGTGTCCATATCACACTGGGAGTCACTGTGCACAGTTCTGGACTCCATATCACACTGGGAGTCACTGTGCACAGTCCTAGTGTCCATATCACACTGGGAGTCACTGTGCACAGTCCTAGTGTCCATATCACACTGGGAGTCACTGTGCACAGTCCTAGTGTCCATATCACACTGGAAGTTACTGTGCACAGTTCCGGTATCCATATCTCACTGGGAATCAGTATGCACAGTTCCAGTCTTCGTATCCCTCTGCGAGTCAGTGTACACAGATCCAGTCTCCATATCACACCAGGAGGCACTGTGCACAGTTGAGGTCGCCATATCACACTGGGCGGCACTGTGCTCAGTTTGTGTCTCCGTATCACACTGGGAGTCACAGTGCACAGTTCCGGTCTCCGTATCCCTCTGGGAGACAGTGTGCACAGTTCCAGTCTTCATATCACATTTGGAGTTACTGTGCACAGTTCCGGTCACCATATCACACTGGGAATCACTGTGTACAGTTGTAGTCTCCACTTCACACTGGGAATTACTGTGTATTGTTCTGGTCTCAATATCACACTGGGAGTTACTGTGTACTGTTCTGGTCTCCATATCACACTGGGAGTTACTGTGTACATTACCAGTCTCCAAATCACACTGGAAGTTGCTGTGGACAGTTCCACATCCCATATCACACTGGGAGTTCCTTTGCACCGTTCTGGTCTCCATATCACACTGGGAGTCACTGTGCACAGTTCTGGTCTCCATATCACACTGGGAGTTGCTGTGGACAGTTCCACATCCCATATCACACTGGGAGTTCCTGTGCACCGTTCTGGTCTCCATATCACACTGGGAGTCACTGTGCACAGTTCTGGTCTCCATAACAATCTGAGATTTATTGTGCACAGTTGCGGGATCCGTATCACACTGGGAGTCACTGTGCACAGATCTGGTGTCCATATCACACTGGGAGTCACTGTGCTCAGTTCAAGTCTCCATATCACACTGGGAGTCACTGTGCACAGTTCTTGTCTCCATATCACGCTGGGAGTTGCTGTGTACGGTTCTAGTCAACATATCACACTGGGAGTTACTGTGTATAGATCAATTCTCCATATCACACTGGGAGTAACTGTGTACAGTTCCGGCTCCTATATCACACTGGGAGTCAGTGTGCACAGTTCCAGTCTCCATATCACACTGGAAGTCACTGCGCACAGTTGCTGTCTCCATATCACACTGGGAGTTGCTGGGTACATCTCCTGTCAGCATAACACACTGGGAGTTACACTGTACAATTCTTGTCTCCATGTCACACTGGGAGTCACTGTGCACAGTTCTGGTCTCCAATTCATACTGGGAGTCATTGTACACAGTTCAGGACTCCATATCACACTGGAAGTCACTCTGCACAGCTCTGGTCTCCATATCACACTGGGAGTCAATGTGCACAGTTCCGGAATCCATATCTCACTGGGAATCACTGTTCACAGTTCCAGTCTCTGTATCCCTCTGGGAGTCAGTGTACACAGATCCGGTCTCCATATCACACTAGGAGGCACTGTGCACTGTTGGGGTGTCCATATCACACTGGGCGGCACTGTGCACAGTTTCTGTCTCCATATCACACTGGGAGTCACAGTGCACAGTTCCGGTCCTGGTATCCCTCAGGGAGACAGTGTGCACAGTTCCAGTCTCCATATCACATTTGGAGACAGTGTGCACAGTTCCAGTCTCTGTATTCCTCTGGGAGTCAGCGTGCACAGTTCCGGTCTCCATATCACACTGGGAATCACTGTGCACAATTCCAGTCTCCGTATCACACTGAAAGTCACTGCGCACAGTTGCTGATTCCATACCACACTGGGAGTCACTGTGCACAGTTCTGGTCTCCATATCACACTGGGAGTCACTGCGCATAGTTCTGGTTACCATAACAAACTGGGAGTGATTGTGCTCAGTTCCAGTCTCCATATCACACTGGGAGTCACTGTGCACAGTTCTGGTCTCAATATCACACTGGGATTCACTGTGCACAGTTCTTGTCTCCATATCACACTGGGAGTTACTTAGCACAATTCTGGTCTCCATGTCACACTGGAATCATTGTGCACAGTTCTGGTCTCAATACCACATTGGGAATCATTGTGCACATTTCTGGACTCCATATCACACTGGGAGTCACTGTGCACTGCTCTGGTCTCAATATCACACTGGGTGTCACTGTGCACTGTTCTGGTCTTCATATCACACTGGGAGGAACTGTGTACTGTTCCATTCTCCATATCACACTGGGAGTCACTGTGAACAGTTCTGGTCTCTATATCGCGCTGGGAGTCAGTATGCACAGTTCCAGTCTCCATATCACACTGGAAGTCACTGCGCAAAGTTGCTGTATCTATATCACACTGGGAGTTACTGTGCACAGTTCCAGAATCCATATAACACTGGGAATCACTGTGCACAGTTCCAGTCTCCCTATCCCTCTGGGAGTTCCTGGGCACAGTTCCGGTCTCCATATCACACTGGGATTCACTGTGCATAGTTAGGGTCTCCATATAACCCTGTGAATCACTGTGCACAGTTCCAGTCTCCGTATCCCTCTGGGAGTCATTGTGTACAGTTCCAGTCTTCATATAACATTGGGAGTCTCCATGCACAGTTCTAGCCTCCATCTCATACTGGGAGTGACAGTGCACAGTTCCAGTTTCTGTATCCCTCTGGGAGTCAGTGTGCAGAGTTCTGGTCTCCATATCACACTGGGAGTCACTGTGCACAGTTCTGGTCTCCATATCACACTGGAAGTCACTCTGCACAGCTCTGGTCTCCATATCACACTGGGAGTCAATGTGCACAGTTCCGGAATCCATATCTCACTGGGAATCACTGTGCACAGTTCCAGTCTCTGTATCCCTCTGGGAGTCAGTGTACACAGATGCGGTCTCCATATCACACTAGGAGGCACTGTGCACAGTTGGGGTGTCCATATCACACTGGGAGGCACTGTGCACAGTTTCTGTCTCCGTATCACACTGGGAGTCACAGTGCACAGTTCCGGTCCCGGTATCCCTCAGGGAGACAATGTGCACAGTTCCAGTCTCCATATCACATTGGGAGACAGTGTGCACAGTTCCAGTCTCTGTATTCCTCTGGGAGTCAGTGTGCACAGTTCCGGTCTCCATATCACACTGGGAATCACAGTGCACAGTTCTGGTCTCCATATCACACTGGGAGTCACTGCGCATAGTTCTGGTTTCCGTAACAAACTGGGAGTTATTGTGCACATTTCTGGTCTCCATATCACACTGGGAGTCACGCTGCTCAGTTCCAGACTCCATATCACACTGGGAATCACTGTGCACAGTTCTGGTCTCCATATCACTCTGGGATTCACTGTGCACAGTTCTGGTCTCCATATCACACTGGGAATCACTATGCACAGTTCTGGTCTCCATATCACACTGGGAGTCACTGTGCTCAGTTCAAGTCTCCATATTACGCTGGGAGTGACTGTGTACAGTTCTTGTCTCCATATTACGCTGGGAGTTACTGAGCACAATTCTGGTCTCCATATCACACTGGAATCATTGTGCACATTTCTGGACTCCATATCACACTCCGAGTCACTGTGCATTGCTATGCTCTCAATATCACACTGGGATTCACTGTGCACTGTTCTGGTCTTCATATCACACTGGGAGGTACTGGGTACAGTTCCATTCTCCATATCACACTGGAAGTCACTGCGCACAGTTGCTGTCTCCATATCACACTGGAAGTCACTGTGCACAGTTGCTGTCTCCATATCACACTGGGAGTTGCTGTGTACATCTCCTGTCTCTATATCACAATAAGAGTTACTCTGTACATTTCTTGTCTCTCTATCGCACTGGGAGTCACTGTGCACAGTCCTAGTGTCCATATCACACTGGGAGTCACTGTGCACAGTTCTGGTCTCCATTTCACACTGGAAGTTACTGTGCACAGTTCCGGAATCCATATCTCACTGGGAATCAGTATGCACAGTTCCAGTCTTCGTATCCCTCTGCGAGTCAGTGTACACAGATCCAGTCTCCATATCACACCAGGAGGCACTGTGCACAGTTGGGGTGTCCATATCACACTGGGCGGCACTGTGCACAGTTTGTGTCTCCGTATCACACTGGGAGTCACAGTGCACAGTTCCGGTCTCCGTATCCCTCTGGGAGACAGTGTGCACAGTTCCAGTCTTCATATCACATTTGGAGTCACTGTGCACAGTTCCGGTCACCATATCACACTGGGAATCACTGTGTACAGTTGTAGTCTCCACTTCACACTGGGAATTACTGTGTATTGTTCTGGTCTCAATATCACACTGGGAGTTACTGTGTACTGTTCTGGTCTCCATATCACACTGGGAGTTACTGTGTACATTACCAGTCTCCAAATCACACTGGAAGTTGCTGTGGACAGTTCCACATCCCATATCACACTGGGAGTTCCTTTGCACCGTTCTGGTCTCCATATCACACTGGGAGTCACTGTGCACAGTTCTGGTCTCCATATCACACTGGGAGTTGCTGTGGACAGTTCCACATCCCATATCACACTGGGAGTTCCTGTGCACCGTTCTGGTCTCCATATCACACTGGGAGTCACTGTGCACAGTTCTGGTCTCCATTACAATCTGGGATTTATTGTGCACAGTTGCGGAATCCGTATCACACTGGGAGTCACTGTGCACAGATCTGGTGTCCATATCACACTGGGAGTCACTGTGCTCAGTTCAAGTCTCCATATCACACTGGGAGTCACTGTTCACAGTTCTTGTCTCCATATCACGCTGGGAGTTGCTGTGTACGGTTCTAGTCAACATATCACACTGGGAGTTACTGTGTATAGATCAATTCTCCATATCACACTGGGAGTAGTTGTGTACAGTTCCGGCTCCTATATCACACTGGGAGTCAGTGTGCACAGTTCCAGTCTCCATATCACACTGGAAGTCACTGCGCACAGTTGCTGTCTCCATATCACACTGGGAGTTGCTGGGTACATCTCCTGTCAGCATAACACACTGGGAGTTACACTGTACAATTCTTGTCTCCATGTCACACTGGGAGTCACTGTGCACAGTTCTGGTCTCCAATTCATACTGGGAGTCATTGTACACAGTTCTGGACTCCATATCACACTGGAAGTCACTCTGCACAGCTCTGGTCTCCATATCACACTGGGAGTCAATGTACACAGTTCCGGAATCCATATCTCACTGGGAATCACTGTTCACAGTTCCAGTCTCTGTATCCCTCTGGGAGTCAGTGTACACAGATCCGGTCTCCATATCACACTAGGAGGCACTGTGCACTGTTGGGGTGTCCATATCACACTGGGCGGCACTGTGCACAGTTTCTGTCTCCATATCACACTGGGAGTCACAGTGCACAGTTCCGGTCCTGGTATCCCTCAGGGAGACAGTGTGCACAGTTCCAGTCTCCATATCACATTTGGAGACAGTGTGCACAGTTCCAGTCTCTGTATTCCTCTGGGAGTCAGCGTGCACAGTTCCGGTCTCCATATCACACTGGGAATCACTGTGCACAATTCCAGTCTCCGTATCACACTGAAAGTCACTGCGCACAGTTGCTGATTCCATACCACACTGGGAGTCACTGTGCACAGTTCTGGTCTCCATATCACACTGGGAGTCACTGCGCATAGTTCTGGTTACCATAACAAACTGGGAGTGATTGTGCTCAGTTCCAGTCTCCATATCACACTGGGAGTCACTGTGCACAGTTCTGGTCTCAATATCACACTGGGATTCACTGTGCAGGGTTCTTGTCTCCATATCACGCTGGGAGTTACTTAGCACAATTCTGGTCTCCATGTCACACTGGAATCATTGTGCACAGTTCTGGTCTCAATACCACATTGGGAATCATTGTGCACATTTCTGGACTCCATATCACACTGTGAGTCACTGTGCACTGCTCTGGTCTCAATATCACACTGGGTGTCACTGTGCACTGTTCTGGTCTTCATATCACACTGGGAGGAACTGTGTACTGTTCCATTCTCCATATCACACTGGGAGTCACTGTGTACAGTTCTGGTCTCTATATCGCGCTGGGAGTCAGTATGCACAGTTCCAGTCTCCATATCACACTGGAAGTCACTGCGCAAAGTTGCTGTATCTATATCACACTGGGAGTTACTGTGCACAGTTCCAGAATCCATATAACACTGGGAATCACTGTGCACAGTTCCAGTCTCCCTATCCCTCTGGGAGTTCCTGGGCACAGTTCCGGTCTCCATATCACACTGGGATTCACTGTGCATAGTTAGGGTCTCCATATAACCCTGTGAATCACTGTGCACAGTTCCAGTCTCCGTATCCCTCTGGGAGTCATTGTGTACAGTTCCAGTCTTCATATAACATTGGGAGTCTCCATGCACAGTTCTAGCCTCCATCTCATACTGGGAGTGACAGTGCACAGTTCCAGTTTCTGTATCCCTCTGGGAGTCAGTGTGCAGAGTTCTGGTCTCCATATCACACTGGGAGTCACTGTGCACAGTTCTGGTCTCCATATCACACTGGGAGTCACTGCGCATAGTTCTGGTTTCCGTAACAAACTGGGAGTTATTGTGCACATTTCTGGTCTCCATATCACACTGGGAGTCACGCTGCTCAGTTCCAGACTCCATATCACACTGGGAATCACTGTGCACAGTTCTGGTCTCCATATCACTCTGGGATTCACTGTGCACAGTTCTGGTCTCCATATCACACTGGGAATCACTATGCACAGTTCTGGTCTCCATATCACACTGGGAGTCACTGTGCTCAGTTCAAGTCTCCATATTACGCTGGGAGTGACTGTGTACAGTTCTTGTCTCCATATTACGCTGGGAGTTACTGAGCACAATTCTGGTCTCCATATCACACTGGAATCATTGTGCACATTTCTGGACTCCATATCACACTCCGAGTCACTGTGCATTGCTATGCTCTCAATATCACACTGGGATTCACTGTGCACTGTTCTGGTCTTCATATCACACTGGGAGGTACTGGGTACAGTTCCATTCTCCATATCACACTGGAAGTCACTGCGCACAGTTGCTGTCTCCATATCACACTGGAAGTCACTGTGCACAGTTGCTGTCTCCATATCACACTGGGAGTTGCTGTGTACATCTCCTGTCTCTATATCACAATAAGAGTTACTCTGTACATTTCTTGTCTCTCTATCGCACTGGGAGTCACTGTGCACAGTCCTAGTGTCCATATCACACTGGGAGTCACTGTGCACAGTTCTGGTCTCCATATCACACTGGAAGTTACTGTGCACAGTTCCGGAATCCATATCTCACTGGGAATCAGTATGCACAGTTCCAGTCTTCGTATCCCTCTGCGAGTCAGTGTACACAGATCCAGTCTCCATATCACACCAGGAGGCACTGTGCACAGTTGGGGTGTCCATATCACACTGGGCGGCACTGTGCACAGTTTGTGTCTCCGTATCACACTGGGAGTCACAGTGCACAGTTCCGGTCTCCGTATCCCTCTGGGAGACAGTGTGCACAGTTCCAGTCTTCATATCACATTTGGAGTCACTGTGCACAGTTCCGGTCACCATATCACACTGGGAATCACTGTGTACAGTTGTAGTCTCCACTTCACACTGGGAATTACTGTGTATTGTTCTGGTCTCAATATCACACTGGGAGTTACTGTGTACTGTTCTGGTCTCCATATCACACTGGGAGTTACTGTGTACATTACCAGTCTCCAAATCACACTGGAAGTTGCTGTGGACAGTTCCACATCCCATATCACACTGGGAGTTCTTTTGCACCGTTCTGGTCTCCATATCACACTGGGAGTCACTGTGCACAGTTCTGGTCTCCATATCACACTGGGAGTTGCTGTGGACAGTTCCACATCCCATATCACACTGGGAGTTCCTGTGCACCGTTCTGGTCTCCATATCACACTGGGAGTCACTGTGCACAGTTCTGGTCTCCATTACAATCTGGGATTTATTGTGCACAGTTGCGGAATCCGTATCACACTGGGAGTCACTGTGCACAGATCTGGTGTCCATATCACACTGGGAGTCACTGTGCTCAGTTCAAGTCTCCATATCACACTGGGAGTCACTGTGCACAGTTCTTGTCTCCATATCACGCTGGGAGTTGCTGTGTACGGTTCTAGTCAACATATCACACTGGGAGTTACTGTGTATAGATCAATTCTCCATATCACACTGGGAGTAGTTGTGTACAGTTCCGGCTCCTATATCACACTGGGAGTCAGTGTGCACAGTTCCAGTCTCCATATCACACTGGAAGTCACTGCGCACAGTTGCTGTCTCCATATCACACTGGGAGTTGCTGGGTACATCTCCTGTCAGCATAACACACTGGTAGTTACACTGTACAATTCTTGTCTCCATGTCACACTGGGAGTCACTGTGCACAGTTCTGGTCTCCAATTCATACTGGGAGTCATTGTACACAGTTCTGGACTCCATATCACACTGGAAGTCACTCTGCACAGCTCTGGTCTCCATATCACACTGGGAGTCAATGTACACAGTTCCGGAATCCATATCTCACTGGGAATCACTGTTCACAGTTCCAGTCTCTGTATCCCTCTGGGAGTCAGTGTACACAGATCCGGTCTCCATATCACACTAGGAGGCACTGTGCACTGTTGGGGTGTCCATATCACACTGGGCGGCACTGTGCACAGTTTCTGTCTCCATATCACACTGGGAGTCACAGTGCACAGTTCCGGTCCTGGTATCCCTCAGGGAGACAGTGTGCACAGTTCCAGTCTCCATATCACATTTGGAGACAGTGTGCACAGTTCCAGTCTCTGTATTCCTCTGGGAGTCAGCGTGCACAGTTCCGGTCTCCACTTCACACTGGGAATCACTGTGCACAATTCCAGTCTCCGTATCACACTGAAAGTCACTGCGCACAGTTACTGATTCCATACCACACTGGGAGTCACTGTGCACAGTTCTGGTCTCCATATCACACTGGGAGTCACTGCGCATAGTTCTGGTTACCATAACAAACTGGGAGTGATTGTGCTCAGTTCCGGTCTCCATATCACACTGGGAGTCACTGTGCACAGTTCTGGTCTCAATATCACACTGGGAGTCATTGTGCACAGTTCCAGTCTCCATATCACACTGCGAGTCACCGCACACAGTTCAAGCCTTCATCTCATAATGTGAGTCACAGTGCACATTCCAGTCTCCGTATCCCTCTGGGAGTAAGTGTGCACAGTTCCAGTCTCCATAACATACTGGGAGTCAATGTGAACATTTCCAGTCTCCGTATCACACTGGGAGTTAATGTGTCCTGTTCTGGTATCCATATCACACTGGGAGTTACTGTACAAATTTCTCGTATCCATATCACACTAGGAGTTGCTGTGCACAGATCCGCTCCTCATATCGCACTGGGAGTCACTGTGAACACTTCTGGTCTCTATGTAGCATTGGGAGTCAGTGTGCACAGTTCCAGTCTCAGTATCACACTGGGAGTTACTGTGCACAGTTCTGGTCTCCATACCACACTGGGAGTTACTTTGCACAGTTCCACTCTCCATATCTCACTAGGAGTCACAGTGCACAATTCTGGTCTCCATATCACACTGGGAGTCACTGTGCATAGTTCTGGTCTCCATATCACACTGGGAGTCACTGTGCACAGTTATTGTCTCCATATCACGCTGGGAGTTACTGTGCATGGTTCTGAACAACATATCACACTGGAAGTCACTGTGCACAGTTCTGGTCTCCATATCACACTGGGAGTCACTGAGCACAGTTCTGGTCTCCATATCACACTGGGAGTCACTGTGCACAGTTCTAGTCTCCATCTCATACTGGGAGTCACAGTGCACAGTTCCGGTCTCGGTATCCCTCCGGGAGTCAGTGTGCACAGTTCCAGTCTCTGTATCCCTCCGGGAGTCAGTGTGCACAGCTCCGGTCTCCATATCACACTGGAAATCACTGTGTACAGTTCTAGTCTCTATCTGACACTGGGAATCACTGTGCACTGTTCCAGTCTCCATATCACACTGGGCGTTACTGTGTATTGTTCTGGTCTCCATATCACAATGGGAGTTAATGTGTTCATTACCAGTTTCCAAATCACACTGGAAGTTACAGTGCAAAGATCTAGTCTCCATATCAGGCTGGGAGTCACTGTGCACAGTTCCAGTCTCTGTATCCCTCTGGGAGTCAGTGAGCACAGTTCCGGTCTCCATATCACACTGGGAATCACTGTGTAAAGTTCTAGTCTCCATAACAAACTGGTAATCACTATGCCTAGTTCCGGTCTCCATAATCACACTGGGAATCACTGTGCAAAGTTCTAGTCTCCAGATCACACTGGGAGTTTCTGCACGCAGTTCCACTCACCATAACTCACTGGGAGTCACTGTGTACAGTTCTGGTCCCTATATCACACTGGCAGTCACTGTGCACAGTTCCAGTCTCCATGACACACTGGATGTCACTGTGCACAGTTGCTGACTCCATATCACACTGGGAGTTGCTGTGTACATCTCTTGTCTCAATATCACATTGGGAGTTACTCTGTAAAGTTCTTGTCTCCATATCATGCTGGGAATCACCGTGCACAGTTCCAGTCTCCATATCACAATGGGAGTTACTCTGTACAGTTCTTGTCCCCATATCATGCTGGGAGTTACTGTGCACTGATCTGGTCTACATATCACACTGGGAGTCACTGTGCACAGTTCCAGTCACTGTATCCCTCTGGGAGTCAGTGAACACAGTTCCGGTCTCCATATCACACTGGTAATCACTGTGTACAGTTCTAGTCTCCATATCACACCAGGAGTCACTGCACAGTTCTGGTCTCCATATCACACTGCGAGTTACTGTGTACTGTTCTGGTCTTCATATCATACTGGGAGCAGTGTGCACAGTTCCAGTCTCCAAATCACACTGGGAGTTACTGTGCAAAGTTCTAGTATCCATATCACACTGGGAGTTGCTGTGCACAGATCCATTCCCCATATCACACTGGGAGTCAATGTATACGGTTCTGTCCTCTATATTGCACTGGGAGTCAGTGTGCACAGTTCCAGTCTCCATATCACACTGGGAGTCAGTGTGCACAGTTCCAGTCTCCATATCACACTGGAAGTCTCTGTGCACAGTTGCTGTCTCCATATCACACTGGGAGTTGCTGTGTACATCTCCTGTCTCATTATCACAATGGGAGTTAGGGAGCACACTTCTGGTCTCCATATCACACTGGAATCACTGTGTACAGTTCTGGTCTACATACCACACTGCTAGTCATTGTGCACAGTTCAGGGCTCCATATCGTACTGGGAGTCACTGTGCACTGCTCTGGTCTCAATATCACACTGGGTGTCACTGTACACTGTTCTGGTCTTCATATCACACTGGGAGGTATTGTGTACAGTTCCATTCTCCATATTACACTGGGAGTCACTGTGTACAGTTCTGGTCTCTATATCGCACTGGGAGTCACTGTGCACAGTTCCAGTCTCCACATCACACTGGAAGTCACTGCACACAGTAGCTGTCTCCATATCACACAGGAAGTTGCTGTGTACATTTCCTGTCTCTATATCATAATGGGAGTTACTCTGTACAGATCATTTCTCCATATCATACTTGGAATAACTGTGTGCAGTTCTGGTCCCTATATCACACTGGGAGTCAGTGTGCACAGTTCCAGTCTTCATATCACACTGGAAGTCACTGCACAATTTTGCTGTATCTATATCACACTGGGAGTTACTGTGTGCAGTTCTTGTCTCCATATCACGCTGGGAGTCAATGTGCACAGTTCCAGTCTCCATATCACACTGGGCATTACTGTGTACTGTTCTGGTCTCCATATCACACTGGGAGTTACTGTGTACATTACCAGTCTCCAAATCACACTCGAAGTTACTGTGCAAAGTTGTAGTCTCCATATCACACTGGGAGTTGCTGTGGACAGATCCACATCCCATATCACACTGGGAGTCACTGTGTACAGTTCTGGTCTCTATATCGCACTGGGAGTCACTGTGCACAGTTCCAGTCTCCACATCACACTGGAAGTCACTGCGCACAGTAGCTGTCTCCATATCACACTGGAAGTTGCTGTGTACATCTCCTGTCTCTATATCATAATGGGAGTTAATCTGTACAGTTCCAGTCTCCATGTCATGCTGGGAGTTACTGTGCACAGTTCCAGTCTCTGTATCCCACTGGGAGTCAGTGTGCACAGTTCCGGTCTCCATATCACACTGGGAATCACTGTGTACAGTTCTGGTCTCCATATCACACTGGAGTCACTGTGTACTGTTCTGGTCACAATATCACACTGGGACATACTGTGTACATTTCCAGTCTCCAAATCACACTGGGAGTCACTGTGCAAAGTTCTTGAATCCATATCACACTAGGAGTTGCTGTGCACAGATCCACTCCCCATATCGCACTGGGAGTCATTGTGCACAGTTCTGGACTCCATATCACACTGGGAGTCACTGTGCATAGCTCTGGTCGCAATATCACACTGGGAGTCACTGTGCAATGTTCTGGTCTACATATCACACTGGGAGGTATTGTGTACACTTCCATTCTCCATATCACACTGTGAGCCACTGTGCACATTTCTGGTCGACATATCACACTGGGAGTCAATGTGTACAGATCTGGTCTCTATATCACACTGGGAGGCAGTCTGCACAGATCCAGTCTCCATATCACACTGGAAGTCAGTGCGCACAGTTGCCATCTCCATATCACACTGGGAGTTGCTGTGTACATCTCCTGTCACAATATCACACTGGGAGTTACTCTGTACAGTTCTTGTCTCCATATCACACTGGGAGTTACTGTGCACAGTTCTGGTCTCCATATCACACTGGGAGTCACTGTTCACTGTTCTGGTCTCCATACCACACTTGGAGTTACTGTGCACAGTTCCACTCTCCATATCTCACTGGGAGTCACTGTGCTCAGTTCCAGTCTCCATACCACACTGGGAGTCACTGTGCACTGCTAGGGTCACAATATCACACTGGGACATACTGTGTACATTTTCAGTCTCCAAATCACACTGGGAGTCACTGTGCAATGTTCTCAAATCCATATCACACTAGGAGTTGCTGTGCACAGATCCACTCCCCATATCGCACTGGGAGTCACTGTGTACAGTTCCGGTCTCTATGTTGCACTGGGAGTCAGTGTGCACAGTTCCAGTCTCCATATCACACTGGAAGACACTGGGCACAATTGATGTTTACATATCACGCTGGGAGTTGCTGTGTACTTCTCCTGTATCCATATCACAATGGGAGTTACTCTGTTCAGTTCTTGTCTCCATATCACGCTGGGTGTTACAATGCACTGTTCTGGTTTACATATCGCACAGGGAGTTACTGTGCACAGTTCCAGTCTCCATTTCACACTGGGAGTCATTGTGCACAGTTCCAGTCTCCATTTCACACTGGGAGTCACTGTGCACAGTTCCGGTCTCCATATTACACTGGGAGTCATTGTGCACAGTTCTGGACTCCATATCACACTGGGAGTCACTGTGCAATGTTCTGGTCTACATATCACACTGGGAGGTATTGTGTACACTTCCATTCTCCATATCACACTGTGAGCCACTGTGCACATTTCTGGTCGACATATCACACTGGGAGTCAGTGTGTACAGATCTGGTCTCTATATCACACTGGGAGGCAGTCTGCACAGATCCAGTCTCCATATCACACTGGAAGTCAATGCGCACAGTTGCCATCTCCATATCACACTGGGAGTTGCTGTGTACATCTCCTGTCACCATATCACACTGGGAGTTACTCTGTACAGTTATTGTCTCCATATCACACTGGGAGTTACTGTGCACAGTTCTGGTCTCCATATCACACTGGGAGTCACTGTTCACTGTTCTGGTCTCCATACCACACTTGGAGTTACTGTGTACAGTTCCAGTCTCCATATCACACTGGGAGTCACTGTGCATAGTTCCACTATCCATATCTCACTGGGAGTCACTGTGCACAGTTCCGGTCTCCATATCACACTGGGAGTCACTGTGCACAGTTCCGGTCTCCATATTACACTGGGAGTCATTGTGCACAGTTCTGGACTCCACATCACACTGGGAGTCACTGTGGCCTTCTCTGGTCTCAATATCACACTGGGAGTCACTGTGCACTGTTCTGGGCTTCATATCACACTGGGAGATATTGTGTTCAGTTCCATTCTCCATATCTCACTGGGAGTCACTGTGCACAGTTCCGGTCTCCATATTACACTGGGAGTCATTGTGCACAGTTCTGGACTCCATATCACACTGGGAGTCACTGTGGCCTTCTCTGGTCTCAATATCACACTGGGAGTCACTGTGCACTGTTCTGGGCTTCATATCACACTGGGAGATATTGTGTTCAGTTCCATTCTCCATATCACACTGGGAGTCGCTGTGTACAGTTCTCGTCTCTATATCGCACTGGGAGTCAGTGTGCACAGTTCCAGTCTCCATAACACACTGGAAGTCACTGCGCACAGTTGCTGTCTCCATATCACACTGGGAGTAACTGTGCACAGTTCTGGTCTACATACCACGCTGGGAGTCATTGTGCACAGTTCCTGACTCCATATCACACTGGGAGTCACTGCGCACTGCTCTGGTCTCAATATCACACTGGGAGTCACTGTATACTCTTCTGGTCTTCATATCACACTGGGAGGTATCGTGTACAGTTCCATTCTCCATATCACATGGGAGTCACTGTGTACAGTTCTGGTCTCTATATCGCGTTGGGAGTCAGTGTGCACAGTTCCAGTCTCCACATCACACTGGAAGTCACTGTGCACAGTTGCTATCTCCATATCACACTGGTAGTTGCTCTGTACATCTGCTGTCTCCATATCACATTGGGAGTTACTGAGCACGGTTGTGGTCTCGATATCACACTGGAATCAGTGTGCACCGTTCCTGTCTCCATACCATACTGGGAGTCATTGTGCACAGTTCCGGTCTCCATATCACACTGGGACTTACTGTGTACATTTCCAGTCTCCAAATCGCACTGGGAGTCACTGTGCAAAGTTCTCGAATCCATCTCACACTAGGAGTTGCTGTGCACAGATCCACTCCCCATATTGCACTGGGAGTCAGTGTGCACACGTCCAGTCTCCATATCACACTGGAAGACACTGCGCACAATTGATGTCTCCATATCACACTGGGAGTTGCTGTGTACATTTCCTGTATCCATATCACAATGGGAGTTACTCTGTTCAGTTCTTGTCTCCATATCACGCTGGGTGTTGCAATGCACTGTTCTGGTTTACATATCGCACAGGGAGTTACTGTGCACAGTTCTGGTCTCCATATCACACTGGGAGTCCCAGTGCACAGTTCCGGAATCCATATCACACTGGGAGTCACTGTGCACAGTTCCAGTCTCCGTATCTCTCTGGGAGTCAGTGTGCACAGTTCCAGTCTCCGTATCACACTGGAAGGCACTGGAAGGCACTGTGCACAGTTGGGGTCTCCATATCACACTGGGAGTCACCGTGCACAGTTCTAGACTCCATCTCATACTGGGAGTCACAGTGCACAGTTCCAGTCTCTATATCTCTCTGGGAGTCAGTGTGCAGAGTTCCGGTCTCCATATCACACTGGGAGTGACGGTGGCCTGCTCTGGTCTTAATATCACACTGGGAGTCACTGTGCAAAGTTCTCGAATCCGTAGCACACTAGGAGTTGCTGTGCACAGATCCATTCACCATATCGCACTGCGAGTCACTGTGTACAGTTCTGGTCTCTATGTTGCACTGGGAGTCAGTGTGCACAGTTCCAGTCTCCATATCACACGGGGAGTCACTGTGCACAGTTCCAATCTCTGTATCCCTCTGGGAGTCAGTGTGCACAGTTCCGGTCTCCATATCACACTGGGAATCACTGTGTACAGTTCTAGACTCCATATCACACTGGGAGTCACTGTGCAAAGTTCCAGTCTCCATATCACACTGGGAGTTAATGTGTACTGTTCTGGTCTCCATATCACACTGGGAGTTACTGTGTACATTTCTAGTATCCATATCACACTGGGATTTGCTGTGCACAGATCCGCACCCCATATCACACTGGGAGTCACTGTGTACAGTTCTGGCCTCTATATTGCACTGGGAGTCAGTGTGCACAGTTCCAGCCTCCATATCACACTGGAAGTCACTGCGCAGTTTTGCTGTCTCCATATCACACTGGCAGTTGCTGTGTACATCTCCTGTCTCCTTATCACAATGGGAGTTAGTGAGCACAGTTCTGGTCTCCATATCACACTAGAATAACTGTGCACAGTTCTGGTCTCCATACCACACTGGGAGTCATTGTGCACAGTTCTGGACTCCATATCACACTGCGAGTCACTGTGCACTGCTCTGGTCTCAATATCACACTGGGAGTCACTGTAAACTGTTCTGGTCTTCATATCACACTGGGAGGTATTGTGTTCAGTTCCATTCTCCATACCACACTGGGAGTCATTGTGCACAGTTCTGGACTCCATATCACACTGGAAGTCACTGCGCAGTTTTGCTGACTCCATATCACACTGGCAGCTGCTGTGTACATCTCCTGTCTCCTTATCACAATGGGAGTTAGTGAGCACAGTTCTGGTCTCCATATCGCACTAGAATCACTGTGCACAGTTCTGGTCTCCATATCACTGTGGGAGTCATTGTGCACTGCTCTGGTCTCCATATCACACTGGGAGTCACTGTGCACTGTTCTGGTCTACATATCTGGGAGTCACTAAGTACAGTTCAATTCTCCATATCACACTGAGAGTCACTGTGCACAGTTCTGGCCTCTATATCACCAAGGAAATCAGTGTGCACAGTTCCTGTCGCCATATCACACTGGAAGATACTGCACACAGTTGCTGTCTCCATATCACGCTGGGAGTCGCTGTGCACACTTCCAGTCTCCATAACACACTGGGCATTGCTGTGTACTTCTCCTGTCACCATATCACACTGGGAGTTACTGTGTACTGTTCTGGTCTCCATATCACACTTGGAATTAGTGTGTACATTTCCAGTCTCCAAATCACACTGGGAGTTACTGTGCAAAGTTCTAGTCTCCATATCACACTGCGAGTTTCTGCGCATAAATCCGCTCCCCCTATCACACTGGGAGTCACTGTGTACATTTCTGGTCTCTGTATTGCACTTGGAGTCTGTGTGCACAGTTCCAGTCTCCATGTAACACTGGATATCACTGTGTACAGTTGCTGTCTCCATATCACACTGGGAGTTGCTGTGTACATCTCCTGTCTCCATATCACAATGGGAGTTATTCTGTACAGTTCTTGTCTCCATATCATGCTGGGAATCACCGTGCACAGTTCCAGTCTCCATATCAAAATGGGAGTTTCTCTGTACAGTTCTTGTCTCCATTTCATCCTGGGAGTTACTGTGCACTGTTCTGGTCTGCATATCACACTGGGAGTTACTGTGCACAGTTCCACTCTCCATATCACACTGGGAGTCACTGTGCACAGTTCCGGTCTCCATATCACACTGGGAGTCACTGTGCACAGTTCCAGTCTCCATTTCACACTGGGAGTCACTGTGCACAGTTCCGGTTTCCATATTACACTGGGAGTCATTGTGCACAGTTCTGGACTCCATATCACACTGGGAGTCACTGTGCACAGCTCTGGTCGCAATATCACACTGGGAGTCACTGTGCAATGTTCTGGTCTACATATCACACTGCGAGGTATTGTGTACACTTCCATTCTCCATGTCACACAGGGAGCCACTGTGCACATTTCTGGTCGACATATCACACTGGGAGTCAGGGTGTACAGATCTGGTCTCTATATCACACTGGGAGGCAGTCTGCACAGATCCAGTCTCCATATCACACTGGAAGTCACTGCGCATAGTTGCCATCTCCATATCACACTGGGAGTTGCTGTGTACATCTCCTGTCACCATATCACACTGGGAGTTACTCTGTACAGTTCTTGTCTCCATATCTCACTGGGAGTTACTGTGCACTGTTCTGGTCTACATATCACACTGGGAGTTACTGTGCACAGTTCTGGTCTCCATATCACATTGGGAGTCACTGTGCACAATTCTGGTCTCCATATCACACTGGGAGTCATTGTGCACAGTTCTGGACTCCATATCACACTGGGAGTTACTGTGCACAGCTGTGGTCTCCATGTCACACTGGGAGATACTGTGCACAGTTCCAGTCTCCATATCACACTGGGAGTCACTCTGCACAGCTGTGGTCTCCATATCACACTGGGAGTTACTGTGCACACTTCCAGAATCCATATCACACTGGGTGGCACTGTGCACAGTTCCAGTCTCCGTACCTCACTGTGAGTCACTGTGCACAGTTCTAGCCTCCATCTCATACTGGGAGTCACAGTGCACAATTCCGGTCTCCGTATCCCTCTGGGAGTGGGTGTGCGCAGTTCCAGTCTCCATATCTCTCTGGGAATCACTGTTCACAGTTCCTGTCTCCATGTCACACTGGGAGTTACTGTGTACTGTTCTGGTCTCCAAATCACACAGGGAGTTACTGTGCAAAGTTCTAGTCTCCATATCACACTGGGAGTCACTGTGCAATGTTCTGGTCTCCATATCACACGGGGAGGTACTGTGTACAGTTCCATTCTCCATATCACACAGGGAGGCAATGTGCACATTTCTGGTCGACATATCACACTGGGAGTCAGTGTGTACAGTTCTGGTCTCTATATCACACTGGGAGGCAGTCTGCACAGATCCAGTCTCCATATCACACTGGAAGTCACTGCGCACAGTTGCCATCTCCATATCACACTGGGAGTTGCTGTGTAAATCTCCTGTCACCATATCATACTGGGAGTTACTCTGTACAGATCTTGTCTCCATATCACACTGGGAGTTACTGTGCACAGTTCTGGTCTCCATATCACACTGGCAGTCACTGTGCACAGTTCCAGTCTCCATATCACACTGGGAGTTACTGTGCACAGTTCTGGTCTCCATATCACACTGGCAGTCACTGTGCACAGTTCCAGTCTCCATATCACACTGGGAATTACTGTGCACAGTTCTGGTCTCCATATCACACTGGCAGTCACTGTGCACAGTTCCAGTCTCCATATCACACTGGGAGTCACTGTGCATAATTCCAGTCTCCATATCACACTGGGAGTTACTGTGCATAGTTCCTGTCTCCGTATCCCTCTGGGAGTCAGTGTGCACATTTCCAGTCTCCATATCTCACTGGGTGGCACTGTGCACAGTTGGGGTCTCCATATCATACTGGGCGGCACTGTGAGCAGTTCCAGTCTCCATATCACACTGGGAGTCACTGTGAACAGTTCCAGTCTCCATATCACACTGGGAGTTACTGTGCACAGTTCCAGTCTCCATATCACACTGGGAGTTACTGTGCACAGTTCCTGTCTCCGTATCCCTCTGGGAGTCAGTGTGCACATTTCCGGTCTCCATATCACACTGGGCGGCACTGTGCACAGTTCCAGTTTTTGTATCGCACTGTGAGTCATTGTGCATAGTTCTAGCATCCAGCTCATACTGGGAGTCACTGTGCACATTTCCGGTCTCCGTATCCCTCTGGGAGTGAGTGTGCACAGTTCCAGTCTCCATATCACACAGGGAGCCACTGTGCACATTTCTGGTCGACATATCACACTGGGAGTCAGTGTGTACAGTTCTGGTCTCTATATCACACTGGGAGTCAGCGTGTACGGTTCTGGTCTCTACATCACACTGGAAGTCACTGCGCACAGTTGCTGTCTCCATATCGCACTGGGAGTTACTTTGTACAGATCTTGTCTCCATATCACACTGGGAGTTACTGTTTACTGTTCTGGTCTCCATATCACACTGGGTGTTACTGTGTACATTTCCAGTCTCCATATCACACAGGGAGCCTCTGTGCACATTTCTGGTCGACATATCACACTGGGAGTCAGTGTGTATATTTCTGGTCTCTTTATCACACTGGGAGTCAGTGTGTATATTTCTGGTCTCTTTATCACACTTGGAGTCTGTGTGCACAGCTCCAGTCTCTATATCACACTGGGAGGCACTGTGCACAGATCCAGTCTCCATATCACACTGGGAGTTACTCTGTACAGATCTTGTCTCCATATCACACTGGGCGTTACTGTGTACTGTTCTGGTCTCCATATCACACTGGGTGTTACTGTGTACATTTCCAGTCTCCAAATCACATTGGGAGTTACTGTGCAAAGTTCTAGTCTCCATATCACACTGGGAGTCACTGTGTATATTTCTGGTCTCTATATCACACTTGGAGTCAGTGTGCACAGTTCCAGTCTCTATATCACACTGGGAGTGACTGTACACAGTTTCAGTCTCCATATCACACTGGGAGTGACTGTGCACAGTTCCAGTCTCTATATCACACTGGGAGTCACTGTGCACAGTTCTGGTCTCTATATCGCACTGGGAGTCACTGTGCACAGTTCCAGTCTCCACATCACACTGGAAGTCACTGTGCACAGTAGCTGTCTCCATATCACACTGGAAGTTGCTGTGTACATCTCCTGTCTCTATATCATAATGGGAGTTAATCTGTACAGTTCCAGTCTCCATGTCATGCTGGGAGTTACTGTGCACAGTTCCAGTCTCTGTATCCCACTGGGAGTCAGTGTGCACAGTTCCGGTCTTCATATCACACTGGGAATCACTGTGTACAGTTCTGGTCTCCATATCACACTGGAGTCACTGTGTACTGTTCTGGTCACAATATCACACTGGGACATACTGTGTACATTTCCAGTCTCCAAATCACACTGGGAGTCACTGTGCAAAGTTCTTGAATCCATATCACACTAGGAGTTGCTGTGCACAGATCCACTCCCCATATCGCACTGGGAGTCATTGTGCACAGTTCTGGACTCCATATCACACTGGGAGTCACTGTGCATAGCTCTGGTCGCAATATCACACTGGGAGTCACTGTGCAATGTTCTGGTCTACATATCACACTGGGAGGTATTGTGTACACTTCCATTCTCCATATCACACTGTGAGCCACTGTGCACATTTCTGGTCGACATATCACACTGGGAGTCAATGTGTACAGATCTGGTCTCTATATCACACTGGGAGGCAGTCTGCACAGATCCAGTCTCCATATCACACTGGAAGTCAGTGCGCACAGTTGCCATCTCCATATCACACTGGGAGTTGCTGTGTACATCTCCTGTCACAATATCACACTGGGAGTTACTCTGTACAGTTCTTGTCTCCATATCACACTGGGAGTTACTGTGCACAGTTCTGGTCTCCATATCACACTGGGAGTCACTGTTCACTGTTCTGGTCTCCATACCACACTTGGAGTTACTGTGCACAGTTCCACTCTCCATATCTCACTGGGAGTCACTGTGCTCAGTTCCAGTCTCCATACCACACTGGGAGTCACTGTGCACTGCTAGGGTCACAATATCACACTGGGACATACTGTGTACATTTTCAGTCTCCAAATCACACTGGGAGTCACTGTGCAATGTTCTCAAATCCATATCACACTAGGAGTTGCTGTGCACAGATCCACTCCCCATATCGCACTGGGAGTCACTGTGTACAGTTCCGGTCTCTATGTTGCACTGGGAGTCAGTGTGCACAGTTCCAGTCTCCATATCACACTGGAAGACACTGGGCACAATTGATGTTTACATATCACGCTGGGAGTTGCTGTGTACTTCTCCTGTATCCATATCACAATGGGAGTTACTCTGTTCAGTTCTTGTCTCCATATCACGCTGGGTGTTACAATGCACTGTTCTGGTTTACATATCGCACAGGGAGTTACTGTGCACAGTTCCAGTCTCCATTTCACACTGGGAGTCATTGTGCACAGTTCCAGTCTCCATTTCACACTGGGAGTCACTGTGCACAGTTCCGGTCTCCATATTACACTGGGAGTCATTGTGCACAGTTCTGGACTCCATATCACACTGGGAGTCACTGTGCATAGCTCTGGTCGCAATATCACACTGGGAGTCACTGTGCAATGTTCTGGTCTACATACCACACTGGGAGGTATTGTGTACACTTCCATTCTCCATATCACACTGTGAGCCACTGTGCACATTTCTGGTCGACATATCACACTGGGAGTCAGTGTGTACAGATCTGGTCTCTATATCACACTGGGAGGCAGTCTGCACAGATCCAGTCTCCATATCACACTGGAAGTCAATGCGCACAGTTGCCATCTCCATATCACACTGGGAGTTGCTGTGTACATCTCCTGTCACCATATCACACTGGGAGTTACTCTGTACAGTTATTGTCTCCATATCACACTGGGAGTTACTGTGCACAGTTCTGGTCTCCATATCACACTGGGAGTCACTGTTCACTGTTCTGGTCTCCATACCACACTTGGAGTTACTGTGTACAGTTCCAGTCTCCATATCACACTGGGAGTCACTGTGCATAGTTCCACTATCCATATCTCACTGGGAGTCACTGTGCACAGTTCCGGTCTCCATATCACACTGGGAGTCACTGTGCACAGTTCCGGTCTCCATATTACACTGGGAGTCATTGTGCACAGTTCTGGACTCCACATCACACTGGGAGTCACTGTGGCCTTCTCTGGTCTCAATATCACACTGGGAGTCACTGTGCACTGTTCTGGGCTTCATATCACACTGGGAGATATTGTGTTCAGTTCCATTCTCCATATCTCACTGGGAGTCACTGTGCACAGTTCCGGTCTCCATATTACACTGGGAGTCATTGTGCACAGTTCTGGACTCCATATCACACTGGGAGTCACTGTGGCCTTCTCTGGTCTCAATATCACACTGGGAGTCACTGTGCACTGTTCTGGGCTTCATATCACACTGGGAGATATTGTGTTCAGTTCCATTCTCCATATCACACTGGGAGTCGCTGTGTACAGTTCTCGTCTCTATATCGCACTGGGAGTCAGTGTGCACAGTTCCAGTCTCCATAACACACTGGAAGTCACTGCGCACAGTTGCTGTCTCCATATCACACTGGGAGTAACTGTGCACAGTTCTGGTCTACATACCACGCTGGGAGTCATTGTGCACAGTTCCTGACTCCATATCACACTGGGAGTCACTGCGCACTGCTCTGGTCTCAATATCACACTGGGAGTCACTGTATACTCTTCTGGTCTTCATATCACACTGGGAGGTATCGTGTACAGTTCCATTCTCCATATCACATGGGAGTCACTGTGTACAGTTCTGGTCTCTATATCGCATTGGGAGTCAGTGTGCACAGTTCCAGTCTCCACATCACACTGGAAGTCACTGTGCACAGTTGCTATCTCCATATCACACTGGTAGTTGCTCTGTACATCTGCTGTCTCCATATCACATTGGGAGTTACTGAGCACGGTTGTGGTCTCGATATCACACTGGAATCAGTGTGCACCGTTCCTGTCTCCATACCATACTGGGAGTCATTGTGCACAGTTCCGGTCTCCATATCACACTGGGACTTACTGTGTACATTTCCAGTCTCCAAATCGCACTGGGAGTCACTGTGCAAAGTTCTCGAATCCATCTCACACTAGGAGTTGCTGTGCACAGATCCACTCCCCATATTGCACTGGGAGTCAGTGTGCACACGTCCAGTCTCCATATCACACTGGAAGACACTGCGCACAATTGATGTCTCCATATCACACTGGGAGTTGCTGTGTACATTTCCTGTATCCATATCACAATGGGAGTTACTCTGTTCAGTTCTTGTCTCCATATCACGCTGGGTGTTGCAATGCACTGTTCTGGTTTACATATCGCACAGGGAGTTACTGTGCACAGTTCTGGTCTCCATATCACACTGGGAGTCCCAGTGCACAGTTCCGGAATCCATATCACACTGGGAGTCACTGTGCACAGTTCCAGTCTCCGTATCTCTCTGGGAGTCAGTGTGCACAGTTCCAGTCTCCGTATCTCTCTGGGAGTCAGTGTGCACAGTTCCAGTCTCCGTATCTCTCTGGGAGTCAGTGTGCACAGTTCCGGTCTCCATATCACACTGGAAGGCACTGGAAGGCACTGTGCACAGTTGGGGTCTCCATATCACACTGGGAGTCACCGTGCACAGTTCTAGCCTCCATCTCATACTGGGAGTCACAGTGCACAGTTCCAGTCTCTATATCTCTCTGGGAGTCAGTGTGCAGAGTTCCGGTCTCCATATCACACTGGGAGTGACGGTGGCCTGCTCTGGTCTTAATATCACACTGGGAGTCACTGTGCAAAGTTCTCGAATCCGTAGCACACTAGGAGTTGCTGTGCACAGATCCATTCACCATATCGCACTGCGAGTCACTGTGTACAGTTCTGGTCTCTATGTTGCACTGGGAGTCAGTGTGCACAGTTCCAGTCTCCATATCACACGGGGAGTCACTGTGCACAGTTCCAATCTCTGTATCCCTCTGGGAGTCAGTGTGCACAGTTCCGGTCTCCATATCACACTGGGAATCACTGTGTACAGTTCTAGACTCCATATCACACTGGGAGTCACTGTGCAAAGTTCCAGTCTCCATATCACACTGGGAGTTAATGTGTACTGTTCTGGTCTCCATATCACACTGGGAGTTACTGTGTACATTTCTAGTATCCATATCACACTGGGATTTGCTGTGCACAGATCCGCACCCCATATCACACTGGGAGTCACTGTGTACAGTTCTGGCCTCTATATTGCACTGGGAGTCAGTGTGCACAGTTCCAGCCTCCATATCACACTGGAAGTCACTGCGCAGTTTTGCTGTCTCCATATCACACTGGCAGTTGCTGTGTACATCTCCTGTCTCCTTATCACAATGGGAGTTAGTGAGCACAGTTCTGGTCTCCATATCACACTAGAATAACTGTGCACAGTTCTGGTCTCCATACCACACTGGGAGTCATTGTGCACAGTTCTGGACTCCATATCACACTGCGAGTCACTGTGCACTGCTCTGGTCTCAATATCACACTGGGAGTCACTGTAAACTGTTCTGGTCTTCATATCACACTGGGAGGTATTGTGTTCAGTTCCATTCTCCATACCACACTGGGAGTCATTGTGCACAGTTCTGGACTCCATATCACACTGGAAGTCACTGCGCAGTTTTGCTGACTCCATATCACACTGGCAGCTGCTGTGTACATCTCCTGTCTCCTTATCACAATGGGAGTTAGTGAGCACAGTTCTGGTCTCCATATCGCACTAGAATCACTGTGCACAGTTCTGGTCTCCATATCACTGTGGGAGTCATTGTGCACTGCTCTGGTCTCCATATCACACTGGGAGTCACTGTGCACTGTTCTGGTCTACATATCTGGGAGTCACTAAGTACAGTTCAATTCTCCATATCACACTGAGAGTCATTGTGCACAGTTCTGGCCTCTATATCACCAAGGAAATCAGTGTGCACAGTTCCTGTCGCCATATCACACTGGAAGATACTGCACACAGTTGCTGTCTCCATATCACGCTGGGAGTCGCTGTGCACACTTCCAGTCTCCATAACACACTGGGCATTGCTGTGTACTTCTCCTGTCACCATATCACACTGGGAGTTACTGTGTACTGTTCTGGTCTCCATATCACACTTGGAATTAGTGTGTACATTTCCAGTCTCCAAATCATACTGGGAGTTACTGTGCAAAGTTCTAGTCTCCATATCACACTGCGAGTTTCTGCGCATAAATCCGCTCCCCCTATCACACTGGGAGTCACTGTGTACATTTCTGGTCTCTGTATTGCACTTGGAGTCTGTGTGCACAGTTCCAGTCTCCATGTAACACTGGATATCACTGTGTACAGTTGCTGTCTCCATATCACACTGGGAGTTGCTGTGTACATCTCCTGTCTCCATATCACAATGGGAGTTATTCTGTACAGTTCTTGTCTCCATATCATGCTGGGAATCACCGTGCACAGTTCCAGTCTCCATATCAAAATGGGAGTTTCTCTGTACAGTTCTTGTCTCCATTTCATCCTGGGAGTTACTGTGCACTGTTCTGGTCTGCATATCACACTGGGAGTTACTGTGCACAGTTCCACTCTCCATATCACACTGGGAGTCACTGTGCACAGTTCCGGTCTCCATATCACACTGGGAGTCACTGTGCACAGTTCCAGTCTCCATTTCACACTGGGAGTCACTGTGCACAGTTCCGGTTTCCATATTACACTGGGAGTCATTGTGCACAGTTCTGGACTCCATATCACACTGGGAGTCACTGTGCACAGCTCTGGTCGCAATATCACACTGGGAGTCACTGTGCAATGTTCTGGTCTACATATCACGCTGCGAGGTATTGTGTACACTTCCATTCTCCATGTCACACAGGGAGCCACTGTGCACATTTCTGGTCGACATATCACACTGGGAGTCAGGGTGTACAGATCTGGTCTCTATATCACACTGGGAGGCAGTCTGCACAGATCCAGTCTCCATATCACACTGGAAGTCACTGCGCATAGTTGCCATCTCCATATCACACTGGGAGTTGCTGTGTACATCTCCTGTCACCATATCACACTGGGAGTTACTCTGTACAGTTCTTGTCTCCATATCTCACTGGGAGTTACTGTGCACTGTTCTGGTCTACATATCACACTGGGAGTTACTGTGCACAGTTCTGGTCTCCATATCACATTGGGAGTCACTGTGCACAATTCTGGTCTCCATATCACACTGGGAGTCATTGTGCACAGTTCTGGACTCCATATCACACTGGGAGTTACTGTGCACAGCTGTGGTCTCCATGTCACACTGGGAGATACTGTGCACAGTTCCAGTCTCCATATCACACTGGGAGTCACTCTGCACAGCTGTGGTCTCCATATCACACTGGGAGTTACTGTGCACACTTCCAGAATCCATATCACACTGGGTGGCACTGTGCACAGTTCCAGTCTCCGTACCTCACTGTGAGTCACTGTGCACAGTTCTAGCCTCCATCTCATACTGGGAGTCACAGTGCACAATTCCGGTCTCCGTATCCCTCTGGGAGTGGGTGTGCGCAGTTCCAGTCTCCATATCTCTCTGGGAATCACTGTTCACATTTCCTGTCTCCATGTCACACTGGGAGTCACTGTGCACAGTTCCAGTCTCCATTTCACACTGGGAGTCACTGTGCACAGTTCCGGTCTCCATATTACACTGGGAGTCATTGTGCACAGTTCTGGACTCCACATCACACTGGGAGTCACTGTGGCCTTCTCTGGTCTCAATATCACACTGGGAGTCACTGTGCACTGTTCTGGGCTTCATATCACACTGGGAGATATTGTGTTCAGTTCCATTCTCCATATCTCACTGGGAGTCACTGTGCACAGTTCCGGTCTCCATATTACACTGGGAGTCATTGTGCACAGTTCTGGACTCCATATCACACTCGGAGTCACTGTGGCCTTCTCTGGTCTCAATATCACACTGGGAGTCACTGTGCACTGTTCTGGGCTTCATATCACACTGGGAGATATTGTGTTCAGTTCCATTCTCCATATCACACTGGGAGTCGCTGTGTACAGTTCTCGTCTCTATATCGCACTGGGAGTCAGTGTGCACAGTTCCAGTCTCCATAACACACTGGAAGTCACTGCGCACAGTTGCTGTCTCCATATCACACTGGGAGTAACTGTGCACAGTTCTGGTCTACATACCACGCTGGGAGTCATTGTGCACAGTTCCTGACTCCATATCACACTGGGAGTCACTGCGCACTGCTCTGGTCTCAATATCACACTGGGAGTCACTGTATACTCTTCTGGTCTTCATATCACACTGGGAGGTATCGTGTACAGTTCCATTCTCCATATCACATGGGAGTCACTGTGTACAGTTCTGGTCTCTATATCGCATTGGGAGTCAGTGTGCACAGTTCCAGTCTCCACATCACACTGGAAGTCACTGTGCACAGTTGCTATCTCCATATCACACTGGTAGTTGCTCTGTACATCTGCTGTCTCCATATCACATTGGGAGTTACTGAGCATGGTTGTGGTCTCGATATCACACTGGAATCAGTGTGCACCGTTCCTGTCTCCATACCATACTGGGAGTCATTGTGCACAGTTCCGGTCTCCATATCACACTGGGACTTACTGTGTACATTTCCAGTCTCCAAATCGCACTGGGAGTCACTGTGCAAAGTTCTCGAATCCATCTCACACTAGGAGTTGCTGTGCACAGATCCACTCCCCATATTGCACTGGGAGTCAGTGTGCACACATCCAGTCTCCATATCACACTGGAAGACACTGCGCACAATTGATGTCTCCATATCACACTGGGAGTTGCTGTGTACATTTCCTGTATCCATATCACAATGGGAGTTACTCTGTTCAGTTCTTGTCTCCATATCACGCTGGGTGTTGCAATGCACTGTTCTGGTTTACATATCGCACAGGGAGTTACTGTGCACAGTTCTGGTCTCCATATCACACTGGGAGTCCCAGTGCACAGTTCCGGAATCCATATCACACTGGGAGTCACTGTGCACAGTTCCAGTCTCCGTATCTCTCTGGGAGTCAGCGTGCACAGTTCCAGTCTCCGTATCTCTCTGGGAGTCAGTGTGCACAGTTCCGGTCTCCATATCACACTGGAAGGCACTGGAAGGCACTGTGCACAGTTGGGGTCTCCATATCACACTGGGAGTCACCGTGCACAGTTCTAGCCTCCATCTCATACTGGGAGTCACAGTGCACAGTTCCAGTCTCTATATCTCTCTGGGAGTCAGTGTGCAGAGTTCCGGTCTCCATATCACACTGGGAGTGACGGTGGCCTGCTCTGGTCTTAATATCACACTGGGAGTCACTGTGCAAAGTTCTCGAATCCGTAGCACACTAGGAGTTGCTGTGCACAGATCCATTCACCATATCGCACTGCGAGTCACTGTGTACAGTTCTGGTCTCTATGTTGCACTGGGAGTCAGTGTGCACAGTTCCAGTCTCCATATCACACGGGGAGTCACTGTGCACAGTTCCAATCTCTGTATCCCTCTGGGAGTCAGTGTGCACAGTTCCGGTCTCCATATCACACTGGGAATCACTGTGTACAGTTCTAGACTCCATATCACACTGGGAGTCACTGTGCAAAGTTCCAGTCTCCATATCACACTGGGAGTTAATGTGTACTGTTCTGGTCTCCATATCACACTGGGAGTTACTGTGTACATTTCTAGTATCCATATCACACTGGGATTTGCTGTGCACAGATCCGCACCCCATATCACACTGGGAGTCACTGTGTACAGTTCTGGCCTCTATATTGCACTGGGAGTCAGTGTGCACAGTTCCAGCCTCCATATCACACTGGAAGTCACTGCGCAGTTTTGCTGTCTCCATATCACACTGGCAGTTGCTGTGTACATCTCCTGTCTCCTTATCACAATGGGAGTTAGTGAGCACAGTTCTGGTCTCCATATCACACTAGAATAACTGTGCACAGTTCTGGTCTCCATACCACACTGGGAGTCATTGTGCACAGTTCTGGACTCCATATCACACTGCGAGTCACTGTGCACTGCTCTGGTCTCAATATCACACTGGGAGTCACTGTAAACTGTTCTGGTCTTCATATCACACTGGGAGGTATTGTGTTCAGTTCCATTCTCCATACCACACTGGGAGTCATTGTGCACAGTTCTGGACTCCATATCACACTGGAAGTCACTGCGCAGTTTTGCTGACTCCATATCACACTGGCAGCTGCTGTGTACATCTCCTGTCTCCTTATCACAATGGGAGTTAGTGAGCACAGTTCTGGTCTCCATATCGCACTAGAATCACTGTGCACAGTTCTGGTCTCCATATCACTGTGGGAGTCATTGTGCACTGCTCTGGTCTCCATATCACACTGGGAGTCACTGTGCACTGTTCTGGTCTACATATCTGGGAGTCACTAAGTACAGTTCAATTCTCCATATCACACTGAGAGTCACTGTGCACAGTTCTGGCCTCTATATCACCAAGGAAATCAGTGTGCACAGTTCCTGTCGCCATATCACACTGGAAGATACTGCACACAGTTGCTGTCTCCATATCACGCTGGGAGTCGCTGTGCACACTTCCAGTCTCCATAACACACTGGGCATTGCTGTGTACTTCTCCTGTCACCATATCACACTGGGAGTTACTGTGTACTGTTCTGGTCTCCATATCACACTTGGAATTAGTGTGTACATTTCCAGTCTCCAAATCACACTGGGAGTTACTGTGCAAAGTTCTAGTCTCCATATCACACTGCGAGTTTCTGCGCATAAATCCGCTCCCCCTATCACACTGGGAGTCACTGTGTACATTTCTGGTCTCTGTATTGCACTTGGAGTCTGTGTGCACAGTTCCAGTCTCCATGTAACACTGGATATCACTGTGTACAGTTGCTGTCTCCATATCACACTGGGAGTTGCTGTGTACATCTCCTGTCTCCATATCACAATGGGAGTTATTCTGTACAGTTCTTGTCTCCATATCATGCTGGGAATCACCGTGCACAGTTCCAGTCTCCATATCAAAATGGGAGTTTCTCTGTACAGTTCTTGTCTCCATTTCATCCTGGGAGTTACTGTGCACTGTTCTGGTCTGCATATCACACTGGGAGTTACTGTGCACAGTTCCACTCTCCATATCACACTGGGAGTCACTGTGCACAGTTCCGGTCTCCATATCACACTGGGAGTCACTGTGCACAGTTCCAGTCTCCATTTCACACTGGGAGTCACTGTGCACAGTTCCGGTTTCCATATTACACTGGGAGTCATTGTGCACAGTTCTGGACTCCATATCACACTGGGAGTCACTGTGCACAGCTCTGGTCGCAATATCACACTGGGAGTCACTGTGCAATGTTCTGGTCTACATATCACACTGCGAGGTATTGTGTACACTTCCATTCTCCATGTCACACAGGGAGCCACTGTGCACATTTCTGGTCGACATATCACACTGGGAGTCAGGGTGTACAGATCTGGTCTCTATATCACACTGGGAGGCAGTCTGCACAGATCCAGTCTCCATATCACACTGGAAGTCACTGCGCATAGTTGCCATCTCCATATCACACTGGGAGTTGCTGTGTACATCTCCTGTCACCATATCACACTGGGAGTTACTCTGTACAGTTCTTGTCTCCATATCTCACTGGGAGTTACTGTGCACTGTTCTGGTCTACATATCACACTGGGAGTTACTGTGCACAGTTCTGGTCTCCATATCACATTGGGAGTCACTGTGCACAATTCTGGTCTCCATATCACACTGGGAGTCATTGTGCACAGTTCTGGACTCCATATCACACTGGGAGTCACTGTGCACAGTTCCAGTCTCCATATCACACTGGCAGTCACTGTGCACAATTCAGGTCTCCATATCACACTGGGAGTCATTGTGCACAGTTCTGGACTCCATATCACACTGGGAGTTACTGTGCACAGCTGTGGTCTCCATGTCACACTGGGAGATACTGTGCACAGTTCCAGTCTCCATATCACACTGGGAGTCACTCTGCACAGCTGTGGTCTCCATATCACACTGGGAGTTACTGTGCACACTTCCAGAATCCATATCACACTGGGTGGCACTGTGCACAGTTCCAGTCTCCGTACCTCACTGTGAGTCACTGTGCACAGTTCTAGCCTCCATCTCATACTGGGAGTCACAGTGCACAATTCCGGTCTCCGTATCCCTCTGGGAGTGGGTGTGCGCAGTTCCAGTCTCCATATCTCTCTGGGAATCACTGTTCACAGTTCCTGTCTCCATGTCACACTGGGAGTTACTGTGTACTGTTCTGGTCTCCAAATCACACAGGGAGTTACTGTGCAAAGTTCTAGTCTCCATATCACACTGGGAGTCACTGTGCAATGTTCTGGTCTCCATATCACACGGGGAGGTACTGTGTACAGTTCCATTCTCCATATCACACAGGGAGGCAATGTGCACATTTCTGGTCGACATATCACACTGGGAGTCAGTGTGTACAGTTCTGGTCTCTATATCACACTGGGAGGCAGTCTGCACAGATCCAGTCTCCATATCACACTGGAAGTCACTGCGCACAGTTGCCATCTCCATATCACACTGGGAGTTGCTGTGTAAATCTCCTGTCACCATATCATACTGGGAGTTACTCTGTACAGATCTTGTCTCCATATCACACTGGGAGTTACTGTGCACAGTTCTGGTCTCCATATCACACTGGCAGTCACTGTGCACAGTTCCAGTCTCCATATCACACTGGGAGTTACTGTGCACAGTTCTGGTCTCCATATCACACTGGCAGTCACTGTGCACAGTTCCAGTCTCCATATCACACTGGGAATTACTGTGCACAGTTCTGGTCTCCATATCACACTGGCAGTCACTGTGCACAGTTCCAGTCTCCATATCACACTGGGAGTCACTGTGCATAATTCCAGTCTCCATATCACACTGGGAGTTACTGTGCATAGTTCCTGTCTCCGTATCCCTCTGGGAGTCAGTGTGCACATTTCCAGTCTCCATATCTCACTGGGTGGCACTGTGCACAGTTGGGGTCTCCATATCATACTGGGCGGCACTGTGAGCAGTTCCAGTCTCCATATCACACTGGGAGTCACTGTGAACAGTTCCAGTCTCCATATCACACTGGGAGTTACTGTGCACAGTTCCAGTCTCCATATCACACTGGGAGTTACTGTGCACAGTTCCTGTCTCCGTATCCCTCTGGGAGTCAGTGTGCACATTTCCGGTCTCCATATCACACTGGGCGGCACTGTGCACAGTTCCAGTTTTTGTATCGCACTGTGAGTCATTGTGCATAGTTCTAGCATCCAGCTCATACTGGGAGTCACTGTGCACATTTCCGGTCTCCGTATCCCTCTGGGAGTGAGTGTGCACAGTTCCAGTCTCCATATCACACAGGGAGCCACTGTGCACATTTCTGGTCGACATATCACACTGGGAGTCAGTGTGTACAGTTCTGGTCTCTATATCACACTGGGAGTCAGCGTGTACGGTTCTGGTCTCTACATCACACTGGAAGTCACTGCGCACAGTTGCTGTCTCCATATCGCACTGGGAGTTACTTTGTACAGATCTTGTCTCCATATCACACTGGGAGTTACTGTTTACTGTTCTGGTCTCCATATCACACTGGGTGTTACTGTGTACATTTCCAGTCTCCATATCACACAGGGAGCCTCTGTGCACATTTCTGGTCGACATATCACACTGGGAGTCAGTGTGTATATTTCTGGTCTCTTTATCACACTGGGAGTCAGTGTGTATATTTCTGGTCTCTTTATCACACTTGGAGTCTGTGTGCACAGCTCCAGTCTCTATATCACACTGGGAGGCACTGTGCACAGATCCAGTCTCCATATCACACTGGGAGTTACTCTGTACAGATCTTGTCTCCATATCACACTGGGCGTTACTGTGTACTGTTCTGGTCTCCATATCACACTGGGTGTTACTGTGTACATTTCCAGTCTCCAAATCACATTGGGAGTTACTGTGCAAAGTTCTAGTCTCCATATCACACTGGGAGTCACTGTGTATATTTCTGGTCTCTATATCACACTTGGAGTCAGTGTGCACAGTTCCAGTCTCTATATCACACTGGGAGTGACTGTACACAGTTTCAGTCTCCATATCACACTGGGAGTGACTGTGCACAGTTCCAGTCTCTATATCACACTGGGAGTCACTGTGCACAGTTCTGGTCTCTATATCGCACTGGGAGTCACTGTGCACAGTTCCAGTCTCCACATCACACTGGAAGTCACTGTGCACAGTAGCTGTCTCCATATCACACTGGAAGTTGCTGTGTACATCTCCTGTCTCTATATCATAATGGGAGTTAATCTGTACAGTTCCAGTCTCCATGTCATGCTGGGAGTTACTGTGCACAGTTCCAGTCTCTGTATCCCACTGGGAGTCAGTGTGCACAGTTCCGGTCTCCATATCACACTGGGAATCACTGTGTACAGTTCTGGTCTCCATATCACACTGGAGTCACTGTGTACTGTTCTGGTCACAATATCACACTGGGACATACTGTGTACATTTCCAGTCTCCAAATCACACTGGGAGTCACTGTGCAAAGTTCTTGAATCCATATCACACTAGGAGTTGCTGTGCACAGATCCACTCCCCATATCGCACTGGGAGTCATTGTGCACAGTTCTGGACTCCATATCACACTGGGAGTCACTGTGCATAGCTCTGGTCGCAATATCACACTGGGAGTCACTGTGCAATGTTCTGGTCTACATATCACACTGGGAGGTATTGTGTACACTTCCATTCTCCATATCACACTGTGAGCCACTGTGCACATTTCTGGTCGACATATCACACTGGGAGTCAATGTGTACAGATCTGGTCTCTATATCACACTGGGAGGCAGTCTGCACAGATCCAGTCTCCATATCACACTGGAAGTCAGTGCGCACAGTTGCCATCTCCATATCACACTGGGAGTTGCTGTGTACATCTCCTGTCACAATATCACACTGGGAGTTACTCTGTACAGTTCTTGTCTCCATATCACACTGGGAGTTACTGTGCACAGTTCTGGTCTCCATATCACACTGGGAGTCACTGTTCACTGTTCTGGTCTCCATACCACACTTGGAGTTACTGTGCACAGTTCCACTCTCCATATCTCACTGGGAGTCACTGTGCTCAGTTCCAGTCTCCATACCACACTGGGAGTCACTGTGCACTGCTAGGGTCACAATATCACACTGGGACATACTGTGTACATTTTCAGTCTCCAAATCACACTGGGAGTCACTGTGCAATGTTCTCAAATCCATATCACACTAGGAGTTGCTGTGCACAGATCCACTCCCCATATCGCACTGGGAGTCACTGTGTACAGTTCCGGTCTCTATGTTGCACTGGGAGTCAGTGTGCACAGTTCCAGTCTCCATATCACACTGGAAGACACTGGGCACAATTGATGTTTACATATCACGCTGGGAGTTGCTGTGTACTTCTCCTGTATCCATATCACAATGGGAGTTACTCTGTTCAGTTCTTGTCTCCATATCACGCTGGGTGTTACAATGCACTGTTCTGGTTTACATATCGCACAGGGAGTTACTGTGCACAGTTCCAGTCTCCATTTCACACTGGGAGTCACTGTGCACAGTTCCGGTCTCCATATTACACTGGGAGTCATTGTGCACAGTTCTGGACTCCATATCACACTGGGAGTCACTGTGCATAGCTCTGGTCGCAATATCACACTGGGAGTCACTGTGCAATGTTCTGGTCTACATACCACACTGGGAGGTATTGTGTACACTTCCATTCTCCATATCACACTGTGAGCCACTGTGCACATTTCTGGTCGACATATCACACTGGGAGTCAGTGTGTACAGATCTGGTCTCTATATCACACTGGGAGGCAGTCTGCACAGATCCAGTCTCCATATCACACTGGAAGTCAATGCGCACAGTTGCCATCTCCATATCACACTGGGAGTTGCTGTGTACATCTCCTGTCACCATATCACACTGGGAGTTACTCTGTACAGTTATTGTCTCCATATCACACTGGGAGTTACTGTGCACAGTTCTGGTCTCCATATCACACTGGGAGTCACTGTTCACTGTTCTGGTCTCCATACCACACTTGGAGTTACTGTGTACAGTTCCAGTCTCCATATCACACTGGGAGTCACTGTGCATAGTTCCACTATCCATATCTCACTGGGAGTCACTGTGCACAGTTCCGGTCTCCATATCACACTGGGAGTCACTGTGCACAGTTCCGGTCTCCATATTACACTGGGAGTCATTGTGCACAGTTCTGGACTCCACATCACACTGGGAGTCACTGTGGCCTTCTCTGGTCTCAATATCACACTGGGAGTCACTGTGCACTGTTCTGGGCTTCATATCACACTGGGAGATATTGTGTTCAGTTCCATTCTCCATATCTCACTGGGAGTCACTGTGCACAGTTCCGGTCTCCATATTACACTGGGAGTCATTGTGCACAGTTCTGGACTCCATATCACACTGGGAGTCACTGTGGCCTTCTCTGGTCTCAATATCACACTGGGAGTCACTGTGCACTGTTCTGGGCTTCATATCACACTGGGAGATATTGTGTTCAGTTCCATTCTCCATATCACACTGGGAGTCGCTGTGTACAGTTCTCGTCTCTATATCGCACTGGGAGTCAGTGTGCACAGTTCCAGTCTCCATAACACACTGGAAGTCACTGCGCACAGTTGCTGTCTCCATATCACACTGGGAGTAACTGTGCACAGTTCTGGTCTACATACCACGCTGGGAGTCATTGTGCACAGTTCCTGACTCCATATCACACTGGGAGTCACTGCGCACTGCTCTGGTCTCAATATCACACTGGGAGTCACTGTATACTCTTCTGGTCTTCATATCACACTGGGAGGTATCGTGTACAGTTCCATTCTCCATATCACATGGGAGTCACTGTGTACAGTTCTGGTCTCTATATCGCATTGGGAGTCAGTGTGCACAGTTCCAGTCTCCACATCACACTGGAAGTCACTGTGCACAGTTGCTATCTCCATATCACACTGGTAGTTGCTCTGTACATCTGCTGTCTCCATATCACATTGGGAGTTACTGAGCACGGTTGTGGTCTCGATATCACACTGGAATCAGTGTGCACCGTTCCTGTCTCCATACCATACTGGGAGTCATTGTGCACAGTTCCGGTCTCCATATCACACTGGGACTTACTGTGTACATTTCCAGTCTCCAAATCGCACTGGGAGTCACTGTGCAAAGTTCTCGAATCCATCTCACACTAGGAGTTGCTGTGCACAGATCCACTCCCCATATTGCACTGGGAGTCAGTGTGCACACGTCCAGTCTCCATATCACACTGGAAGACACTGCGCACAATTGATGTCTCCATATCACACTGGGAGTTGCTGTGTACATTTCCTGTATCCATATCACAATGGGAGTTACTCTGTTCAGTTCTTGTCTCCATATCACGCTGGGTGTTGCAATGCACTGTTCTGGTTTACATATCGCACAGGGAGTTACTGTGCACAGTTCTGGTCTCCATATCACACTGGGAGTCCCAGTGCACAGTTCCGGAATCCATATCACACTGGGAGTCACTGTGCACAGTTCCAGTCTCCGTATCTCTCTGGGAGTCAGTGTGCACAGTTCCAGTCTCCGTATCTCTCTGGGAGTCAGTGTGCACAGTTCCAGTCTCCGTATCTCTCTGGGAGTCAGTGTGCACAGTTCCGGTCTCCATATCACACTGGAAGGCACTGGAAGGCACTGTGCACAGTTGGGGTCTCCATATCACACTGGGAGTCACCGTGCACAGTTCTAGCCTCCATCTCATACTGGGAGTCACAGTGCACAGTTCCAGTCTCTATATCTCTCTGGGAGTCAGTGTGCAGAGTTCCGGTCTCCATATCACACTGGGAGTGACGGTGGCCTGCTCTGGTCTTAATATCACACTGGGAGTCACTGTGCAAAGTTCTCGAATCCGTAGCACACTAGGAGTTGCTGTGCACAGATCCATTCACCATATCGCACTGCGAGTCACTGTGTACAGTTCTGGTCTCTATGTTGCACTGGGAGTCAGTGTGCACAGTTCCAGTCTCCATATCACACGGGGAGTCACTGTGCACAGTTCCAATCTCTGTATCCCTCTGGGAGTCAGTGTGCACAGTTCCGGTCTCCATATCACACTGGGAATCACTGTGTACAGTTCTAGACTCCATATCACACTGGGAGTCACTGTGCAAAGTTCCAGTCTCCATATCACACTGGGAGTTAATGTGTACTGTTCTGGTCTCCATATCACACTGGGAGTTACTGTGTACATTTCTAGTATCCATATCACACTGGGATTTGCTGTGCACAGATCCGCACCCCATATCACACTGGGAGTCACTGTGTACAGTTCTGGACTCTATATTGCACTGGGAGTCAGTGTGCACAGTTCCAGCCTCCATATCACACTGGAAGTCACTGCGCAGTTTTGCTGTCTCCATATCACACTGGCAGTTGCTGTGTACATCTCCTGTCTCCTTATCACAATGGGAGTTAGTGAGCACAGTTCTGGTCTCCATATCACACTAGAATAACTGTGCACAGTTCTGGTCTCCATACCACACTGGGAGTCATTGTGCACAGTTCTGGACTCCATATCACACTGCGAGTCACTGTGCACTGCTCTGGTCTCAATATCACACTGGGAGTCACTGTAAACTGTTCTGGTCTTCATATCACACTGGGAGGTATTGTGTTCAGTTCCATTCTCCATACCACACTGGGAGTCATTGTGCACAGTTCTGGACTCCATATCACACTGGAAGTCACTGCGCAGTTTTGCTGACTCCATATCACACTGGCAGCTGCTGTGTACATCTCCTGTCTCCTTATCACAATGGGAGTTAGTGAGCACAGTTCTGGTCTCCATATCGCACTAGAATCACTGTGCACAGTTCTGGTCTCCATATCACTGTGGGAGTCATTGTGCACTGCTCTGGTCTCCATATCACACTGGGAGTCACTGTGCACTGTTCTGGTCTACATATCTGGGAGTCACTAAGTACAGTTCAATTCTCCATATCACACTGAGAGTCACTGTGCACAGTTCTGGCCTCTATATCACCAAGGAAATCAGTGTGCACAGTTCCTGTCGCCATATCACACTGGAAGATACTGCACACAGTTGCTGTCTCCATATCACGCTGGGAGTCGCTGTGCACACTTCCAGTCTCCATAACACACTGGGCATTGCTGTGTACTTCTCCTGTCACCATATCACACTGGGAGTTACTGTGTACTGTTCTGGTCTCCATATCACACTTGGAATTAGTGTGTACATTTCCAGTCTCCAAATCACACTGGGAGTTACTGTGCAAAGTTCTAGTCTCCATATCACACTGCGAGTTTCTGCGCATAAATCCGCTCCCCCTATCACACTGGGAGTCACTGTGTACATTTCTGGTCTCTGTATTGCACTTGGAGTCTGTGTGCACAGTTCCAGTCTCCATGTAACACTGGATATCACTGTGTACAGTTGCTGTCTCCATATCACACTGGGAGTTGCTGTGTACATCTCCTGTCTCCATATCACAATGGGAGTTATTCTGTACAGTTCTTGTCTCCATATCATGCTGGGAATCACCGTGCACAGTTCCAGTCTCCATATCAAAATGGGAGTTTCTCTGTACAGTTCTTGTCTCCATTTCATCCTGGGAGTTACTGTGCACTGTTCTGGTCTGCATATCACACTGGGAGTTACTGTGCACAGTTCCACTCTCCATATCACACTGGGAGTCACTGTGCACAGTTCCGGTCTCCATATCACACTGGGAGTCACTGTGCACAGTTCCAGTCTCCATTTCACACTGGGAGTCACTGTGCACAGTTCCGGTTTCCATATTACACTGGGAGTCATTGTGCACAGTTCTGGACTCCATATCACACTGGGAGTCACTGTGCACAGCTCTGGTCGCAATATCACACTGGGAGTCACTGTGCAATGTTCTGGTCTACATATCACACTGCGAGGTATTGTGTACACTTCCATTCTCCATGTCACACAGGGAGCCACTGTGCACATTTCTGGTCGACATATCACACTGGGAGTCAGGGTGTACAGATCTGGTCTCTATATCACACTGGGAGGCAGTCTGCACAGATCCAGTCTCCATATCACACTGGAAGTCACTGCGCATAGTTGCCATCTCCATATCACACTGGGAGTTGCTGTGTACATCTCCTGTCACCATATCACACTGGGAGTTACTCTGTACAGTTCTTGTCTCCATATCTCACTGGGAGTTACTGTGCACTGTTCTGGTCTACATATCACACTGGGAGTTACTGTGCACAGTTCTGGTCTCCATATCACATTGGGAGTCACTGTGCACAATTCTGGTCTCCATATCACATTGGGAGTCATTGTGCACAGTTCTGGACTCCATATCACACTGGGAGTTACTGTGCACAGCTGTGGTCTCCATGTCACACTGGGAGATACTGTGCACAGTTCCAGTCTCCATATCACACTGGGAGTCACTCTGCACAGCTGTGGTCTCCATATCACACTGGGAGTTACTGTGCACACTTCCAGAATCCATATCACACTGGGTGGCACTGTGCACAGTTCCAGTCTCCGTACCTCACTGTGAGTCACTGTGCACAGTTCTAGCCTCCATCTCATACTGGGAGTCACAGTGCACAATTCCGGTCTCCGTATCCCTCTGGGAGTGGGTGTGCGCAGTTCCAGTCTCCATATCTCTCTGGGAATCACTGTTCACAGTTCCTGTCTCCATATCACACTGGGAGTCACTGTGCACAGTTCCAGTCTCCATTTCACACTGGGAGTCACTGTGCACAGTTCCGGTCTCCATATTACACTGGGAGTCATTGTGCACAGTTCTGGACTCCACATCACACTGGGAGTCACTGTGGCCTTCTCTGGTCTCAATATCACACTGGGAGTCACTGTGCACTGTTCTGGGCTTCATATCACACTGGGAGATATTGTGTTCAGTTCCATTCTCCATATCTCACTGGGAGTCACTGTGCACAGTTCCGGTCTCCATATTACACTGGGAGTCATTGTGCACAGTTCTGGACTCCATATCACACTGGGAGTCACTGTGGCCTTCTCTGGTCTCAATATCACACTGGGAGTCACTGTGCACTGTTCTGGGCTTCATATCACACTGGGAGATATTGTGTTCAGTTCCATTCTCCATATCACACTGGGAGTCGCTGTGTACAGTTCTCGTCTCTATATCGCACTGGGAGTCAGTGTGCACAGTTCCAGTCTCCATAACACACTGGAAGTCACTGCGCACAGTTGCTGTCTCCATATCACACTGGGAGTAACTGTGCACAGTTCTGGTCTACATACCACGCTGGGAGTCATTGTGCACAGTTCCTGACTCCATATCACACTGGGAGTCACTGCGCACTGCTCTGGTCTCAATATCACACTGGGAGTCACTGTATACTCTTCTGGTCTTCATATCACACTGGGAGGTATCGTGTACAGTTCCATTCTCCATATCACATGGGAGTCACTGTGTACAGTTCTGGTCTCTATATCGCATTGGGAGTCAGTGTGCACAGTTCCAGTCTCCACATCACACTGGAAGTCACTGTGCACAGTTGCTATCTCCATATCACACTGGTAGTTGCTCTGTACATCTGCTGTCTCCATATCACATTGGGAGTTACTGAGCACGGTTGTGGTCTCGATATCACACTGGAATCAGTGTGCACCGTTCCTGTCTCCATACCATACTGGGAGTCATTGTGCACAGTTCCGGTCTCCATATCACACTGGGACTTACTGTGTACATTTCCAGTCTCCAAATCGCACTGGGAGTCACTGTGCAAAGTTCTCGAATCCATCTCACACTAGGAGTTGCTGTGCACAGATCCACTCCCCATATTGCACTGGGAGTCAGTGTGCACACGTCCAGTCTCCATATCACACTGGAAGACACTGCGCACAATTGATGTCTCCATATCACACTGGGAGTTGCTGTGTACATTTCCTGTATCCATATCACAATGGGAGTTACTCTGTTCAGTTCTTGTCTCCATATCACGCTGGGTGTTGCAATGCACTGTTCTGGTTTACATATCGCACAGGGAGTTACTGTGCACAGTTCTGGTCTCCATATCACACTGGGAGTCCCAGTGCACAGTTCCGGAATCCATATCACACTGGGAGTCACTGTGCACAGTTCCAGTCTCCGTATCTCTCTGGGAGTCAGCGTGCACAGTTCCAGTCTCCGTATCTCTCTGGGAGTCAGTGTGCACAGTTCCGGTCTCCATATCACACTGGAAGGCACTGGAAGGCACTGTGCACAGTTGGGGTCTCCATATCACACTGGGAGTCACCGTGCACAGTTCTAGCCTCCATCTCATACTGGGAGTCACAGTGCACAGTTCCAGTCTCTATATCTCTCTGGGAGTCAGTGTGCAGAGTTCCGGTCTCCATATCACACTGGGAGTGACGGTGGCCTGCTCTGGTCTTAATATCACACTGGGAGTCACTGTGCAAAGTTCTCGAATCCGTAGCACACTAGGAGTTGCTGTGCACAGATCCATTCACCATATCGCACTGCGAGTCACTGTGTACAGTTCTGGTCTCTATGTTGCACTGGGAGTCAGTGTGCACAGTTCCAGTCTCCATATCACACGGGGAGTCACTGTGCACAGTTCCAATCTCTGTATCCCTCTGGGAGTCAGTGTGCACAGTTCCGGTCTCCATATCACACTGGGAATCACTGTGTACAGTTCTAGACTCCATATCACACTGGGAGTCACTGTGCAAAGTTCCAGTCTCCATATCACACTGGGAGTTAATGTGTACTGTTCTGGTCTCCATATCACACTGGGAGTTACTGTGTACATTTCTAGTATCCATATCACACTGGGATTTGCTGTGCACAGATCCGCACCCCATATCACACTGGGAGTCACTGTGTACAGTTCTGGCCTCTATATTGCACTGGGAGTCAGTGTGCACAGTTCCAGCCTCCATATCACACTGGAAGTCACTGCGCAGTTTTGCTGTCTCCATATCACACTGGCAGTTGCTGTGTACATCTCCTGTCTCCTTATCACAATGGGAGTTAGTGAGCACAGTTCTGGTCTCCATATCACACTAGAATAACTGTGCACAGTTCTGGTCTCCATACCACACTGGGAGTCATTGTGCACAGTTCTGGACTCCATATCACACTGCGAGTCACTGTGCACTGCTCTGGTCTCAATATCACACTGGGAGTCACTGTAAACTGTTCTGGTCTTCATATCACACTGGGAGGTATTGTGTTCAGTTCCATTCTCCATACCACACTGGGAGTCATTGTGCACAGTTCTGGACTCCATATCACACTGGAAGTCACTGCGCAGTTTTGCTGACTCCATATCACACTGGCAGCTGCTGTGTACATCTCCTGTCTCCTTATCACAATGGGAGTTAGTGAGCACAGTTCTGGTCTCCATATCGCACTAGAATCACTGTGCACAGTTCTGGTCTCCATATCACTGTGGGAGTCATTGTGCACTGCTCTGGTCTCCATATCACACTGGGAGTCACTGTGCACTGTTCTGGTCTACATATCTGGGAGTCACTAAGTACAGTTCAATTCTCCATATCACACTGAGAGTCACTGTGCACAGTTCTGGCCTCTATATCACCAAGGAAATCAGTGTGCACAGTTCCTGTCGCCATATCACACTGGAAGATACTGCACACAGTTGCTGTCTCCATATCACGCTGGGAGTCGCTGTGCACACTTCCAGTCTCCATAACACACTGGGCATTGCTGTGTACTTCTCCTGTCACCATATCACACTGGGAGTTACTGTGTACTGTTCTGGTCTCCATATCACACTTGGAATTAGTGTGTACATTTCCAGTCTCCAAATCACACTGGGAGTTACTGTGCAAAGTTCTAGTCTCCATATCACACTGCGAGTTTCTGCGCATAAATCCGCTCCCCCTATCACACTGGGAGTCACTGTGTACATTTCTGGTCTCTGTATTGCACTTGGAGTCTGTGTGCACAGTTCCAGTCTCCATGTAACACTGGATATCACTGTGTACAGTTGCTGTCTCCATATCACACTGGGAGTTGCTGTGTACATCTCCTGTCTCCATATCACAATGGGAGTTATTCTGTACAGTTCTTGTCTCCATATCATGCTGGGAATCACCGTGCACAGTTCCAGTCTCCATATCAAAATGGGAGTTTCTCTGTACAGTTCTTGTCTCCATTTCATCCTGGGAGTTACTGTGCACTGTTCTGGTCTGCATATCACACTGGGAGTTACTGTGCACAGTTCCACTCTCCATATCACACTGGGAGTCACTGTGCACAGTTCCGGTCTCCATATCACACTGGGAGTCACTGTGCACAGTTCCAGTCTCCATTTCACACTGGGAGTCACTGTGCACAGTTCCGGTTTCCATATTACACTGGGAGTCATTGTGCACAGTTCTGGACTCCATATCACACTGGGAGTCACTGTGCACAGCTCTGGTCGCAATATCACACTGGGAGTCACTGTGCAATGTTCTGGTCTACATATCACACTGCGAGGTATTGTGTACACTTCCATTCTCCATGTCACACAGGGAGCCACTGTGCACATTTCTGGTCGACATATCACACTGGGAGTCAGGGTGTACAGATCTGGTCTCTATATCACACTGGGAGGCAGTCTGCACAGATCCAGTCTCCATATCACACTGGAAGTCACTGCGCATAGTTGCCATCTCCATATCACACTGGGAGTTGCTGTGTACATCTCCTGTCACCATATCACACTGGGAGTTACTCTGTACAGTTCTTGTCTCCATATCTCACTGGGAGTTACTGTGCACTGTTCTGGTCTACATATCACACTGGGAGTTACTGTGCACAGTTCTGGTCTCCATATCACATTGGGAGTCACTGTGCACAATTCTGGTCTCCATATCACACTGGGAGTCATTGTGCACAGTTCTGGACTCCATATCACACTGGGAGTTACTGTGCACAGCTGTGGTCTCCATGTCACACTGGGAGATACTGTGCACAGTTCCAGTCTCCATATCACACTGGGAGTCACTCTGCACAGCTGTGGTCTCCATATCACACTGGGAGTTACTGTGCACACTTCCAGAATCCATATCACACTGGGTGGCACTGTGCACAGTTCCAGTCTCCGTACCTCACTGTGAGTCACTGTGCACAGTTCTAGCCTCCATCTCATACTGGGAGTCACAGTGCACAATTCCGGTCTCCGTATCCCTCTGGGAGTGGGTGTGCGCAGTTCCAGTCTCCATATCTCTCTGGGAATCACTGTTCACAGTTCCTGTCTCCATGTCACACTGGGAGTTACTGTGTACTGTTCTGGTCTCCAAATCACACAGGGAGTTACTGTGCAAAGTTCTAGTCTCCATATCACACTGGGAGTCACTGTGCAATGTTCTGGTCTCCATATCACACGGGGAGGTACTGTGTACAGTTCCATTCTCCATATCACACAGGGAGGCAATGTGCACATTTCTGGTCGACATATCACACTGGGAGTCAGTGTGTACAGTTCTGGTCTCTATATCACACTGGGAGGCAGTCTGCACAGATCCAGTCTCCATATCACACTGGAAGTCACTGCGCACAGTTGCCATCTCCATATCACACTGGGAGTTGCTGTGTAAATCTCCTGTCACCATATCATACTGGGAGTTACTCTGTACAGATCTTGTCTCCATATCACACTGGGAGTTACTGTGCACAGTTCTGGTCTCCATATCACACTGGCAGTCACTGTGCACAGTTCCAGTCTCCATATCACACTGGGAGTCACTGTGCATAATTCCAGTCTCCATATCACACTGGGAGTTACTGTGCATAGTTCCTGTCTCCGTATCCCTCTGGGAGTCAGTGTGCACATTTCCAGTCTCCATATCTCACTGGGTGGCACTGTGCACAGTTGGGGTCTCCATATCATACTGGGTGGCACTGTGAGCAGTTCCAGTCTCCATATCACACTGGGAGTCACTGTGAACAGTTCCAGTCTCCATATCACACTGGGAGTTACTGTGCACAGTTCCAGTCTCCATATCACACTGGGAGTTACTGTGCACAGTTCCTGTCTCCGTATCCCTCTGGGAGTCAGTGTGCACATTTCCGGTCTCCATATCACACTGGGCGGCACTGTGCACAGTTCCAGTTTTTGTATCGCACTGTGAGTCATTGTGCATAGTTCTAGCATCCAGCTCATACTGGGAGTCACTGTGCACATTTCCGGTCTCCGTATCCCTCTGGGAGTGAGTGTGCACAGTTCCAGTCTCCATATCACACAGGGAGCCACTGTGCACATTTCTGGTCGACATATCACACTGGGAGTCAATGTGTACAGTTCTGGTCTCTATATCACACTGGGAGTCAGCGTGTACGGTTCTGGTCTCTACATCACACTGGAAGTCACTGCGCACAGTTGCTGTCTCCATATCGCACTGGGAGTTACTTTGTACAGATCTTGTCTCCATATCACACTGGGAGTTACTGTTTACTGTTCTGGTCTCCATATCACACTGGGTGTTACTGTGTACATTTCCAGTCTCCATATCACACAGGGAGCCTCTGTGCACATTTCTGGTCGACATATCACACTGGGAGTCAGTGTGTATATTTCTGGTCTCTTTATCACACTGGGAGTCAGTGTGTATATTTCTGGTCTCTTTATCACACTTGGAGTCTGTGTGCACAGCTCCAGTCTCTATATCACACTGGGAGGCACTGTGCACAGATCCAGTCTCCATATCACACTGGGAGTTACTCTGTACAGATCTTGTCTCCATATCACACTGGGCGTTACTGTGTACTGTTCTGGTCTCCATATCACACTGGGTGTTACTGTGTACATTTCCAGTCTCCAAATCACATTGGGAGTTACTGTGCAAAGTTCTAGTCTCCATATCACACTGGGAGTCACTGTGTATATTTCTGGTCTCTATATCACACTTGGAGTCAGTGTGCACAGTTCCAGTCTCTATATCACACTGGGAGTGACTGTACACAGTTTCAGTCTCCATATCACACTGGGAGTGACTGTGCACAGTTCCAGTCTCTATATCACACTGGGAGTCACTGTGCACAGTTCCTGTCTCCATATCACACTGGGAGTCACTGTGAACAGTTCCAGTCTCCATATCACACTGGGATTTACTGTGCACAGTTCCAGTCTCCATATCACACTGGGAGTCACTGTGCACAGTTCCAGTCTCCATATCACACTGGGAGTCACTGTGAACAGTTCCAGTCTCCATATCACACTGGGAGTTACTGTGCACAGTTCCTGTCTCCATATCACACTGGGAGTCACTGTGAACAGTTCCAGTCTCCATATCACACTGGGAGTTACTGTGCACAGTTCCTGTCTCCATATCACACTGGGAGTCACTGTGAACAGTTCCAGTCTCCATATCACACTGGGAGTGACTGTGCACAGTTCCTGTCTCCATATCACACTGGGAGTCACTGTGAACAGTTCCAGTCTCCATATCACACTGGGAGTTACTGTGCACAGTTCCTGTCTCCATATCACACTGGGAGTCACTGTGAAAAGTTCCAGTCTCCATATCACACTGGGAGTTACTGTGCACAGTTCCTGTCTCCATATCACACTGGGAGTCACTGTGAACAGTTCCAGTCTCCATATCACACTGGGAGTTACTGTGCACAGTTCCTGTCTCCATATCACACTGGGAGTCACTGTGAACAGTTCCAGTCTCCATATCACACTGGGAGTTACTGTGCACAGTTCCTGTCTCCATATCACACTGGGAGTCACTGTGCACAGTTCCAATCTCTGTATCACACTGGGAGTCACTGTGCACAGTTCCTGTCTCCATATCACACTGGGAGTCACTGTGCACAGTTCCTGTCTCCATATCACACTGGGAGTCACTGTGCACTGTTCCTGTCTCCATATCACACTGGGAGTTACTGTGCACAGTTCCTGTCTCCATATCACACTGGTTGTCACTGTGAACAGTTCCTGTCTCCATATCACACTGGGAGTCACTGTGCACAGTTCCTGTCTCCATATCACACTGGGAGTCACTGTGCACAGTTCCTGTCTCCATATCACACTGGGAGTCACTGTGCTCAGTTCCAATCTCTGTATCACACTGGGAGTCACTGTGAACAGTTCCTGTCTCCATATCACGCTGGGTGTCACTGTGCACAATTCCTGTCTCCAAATTACAAACCTATTGAGGCGCTGGCGAAAGTGCGAAAATTATTTTCAAGTGGAGCCCAAAATGGTGAGGCTAAAACTCTCAAGAGAAAACTTGTGGTGTTCCCTTTGTCCAGATAAGAGGAGACTGACGGCTGGACTGGCTGAGATCTGTGAGATTATCGTAGGATTTGAGTATGACCCATGTCCGTAAGGTATTTTCAGCTGTGGGTGAGTCCAGAGCTGGGTGAATATCAATATAAGATGGTCACTAATAAACCTCAGCGGGATTTGGGGAGAATCCTCTCCGGATCCAGAGAGAGGTGAGAATGTGAAGGCACTCGGGTAGGTGGGCGAGGTGAATCCTGTCGAAGTGCTCGAGGGGAAGCTGGATAAACAGACCAGGGGGAGGGGGAATTGAAAGGGAGGTTGCCTGGTGTGGGACGGAGGGAGGGTTTGGCCGGAGGTGAGGGGGTTTAGAAACGCCAGTCCATACCGGACGGGCCATGTTTTTCCAGTGCGGTCAATGCTTTGCCTCCCTTGGCAATCCGGGAGAATCTCAGACGCTCCGGACTGATTGTGACCTCCCTTTGAATCGTAGGTCGGTGTTGAGAGGCCGGGATGACCAGTGAGGCTAAATCGGAGGAAGCGGCGGGGTTCAGACACGGTGTTCCACACAGCCGGCACGGCAACAGCCACCTCCCAGGACCCGGCAAGGCAGAGGGCGAGTGGGCGAGCACCAGAGGCGCGGACGGAGTGATGAAGGCGTTGGGCGTAAGCGTTCGAACCGCTTTCTGGAGGCCCTTCTGCTGTGGTTTGACCGTGCGGAGCGGGAGAGGGGGGTGGGGGTGGGGGGCGGCGGTGGTGTGTGTGGGGTTGGCAATGGCTGTCACCCAAGGCGGTATGGAACCGGACACCCAGGCCACGCCGGCTTTAACCCGCCGCCCGGTCAGGGAGGTCCCAGAGCGCCTCAGACACAGGATGCGGCCTTGACTCGGAAGGACATCCTGGGTGTGAAAGGTGGCAGCGGGATTGGGAGGATGGGACAGGCGTCACCCGATTTTCTTCAGGCACGTTCGTTGAGGGACAAATCTTGGGTCCCAGGTCACCAGCGTGAACAGAGTCCCACTTTCCTTCCAATAGTGGCTGTGGGATCTCTCTGTTCGCACCTCTGAGAGGGAAGCAGGAGCTCGTTTCATGTCCCAGGTGAAATACTGCATCTTCGACAGTGCAGCACTCCCTCAGTACTGACCCTCTGACAGTGCAGCATTCCCTCAGTACTGACCCTCTGACAGTGCAGCATTCCCTCAGTACTGACCCACCTGACAGTGCAGCACTCCCTCAGTACTGACCCTCTGACAGTGCAGCACTCCCTCAGTACCGACGCACTGACAGTGCAGCATTCCCTCAGTACTGACCCACTGACAGTGCAGCATTCCCTCAGTACTGACCCTCTGACAGTGCAGCATTCCCTCAGTACTGACCCTCTGACAGTGCAGCATCCCTCATTACTGACCCTCTGACAGTGCAGCAGTCCCTTAGTACTGACCCTCCGAAGTGCAGCACTCCCTCAGTACTGACCCTCTGACAGTACAGCACTCCCTCAGTACTAACCCTCCGACAGTTCAACACTCCCTCAGTACTTACCCTCTGAGAGTGCAGCACTCCCTCAGGACTGACCCTCTGACAGTGCAACACTCCCACAGTACTGACCCCCGGATAGTGCAGCACTCCCTCAGTACTGACCATCTGACAGTGCAGCACTCCCTCAGTACTGAACCTCTGACAATGCAGCACTCCCTCAGTACTGACCATCCGACAGTGCAGCACTCCCTCAGTACTGACCCACTGACAGTGCAGCGCTCCCTCAGTACTGACCCTCTGACAGTGCAGCTCTCTGTCAGTACTGATCCTCTGACAGTGCAGCGCTCCCTCTGTACTGACCCTCTGAGAGTGCTGCACTCCCTCAGTACTGACCCTCTGAGAGTGCAGCTCTCCCTCAGCACTGACCCTGTGACAGTGCAGCTCTCCCTCAGTACTGACCCTCTGACAGTGCAGCACTCCCTCAGTACTGACCCTCCGACAGTGCAGCACTCCCTCAGTACTGACCCTCCGACAGTGCAGCACTCCCTCAGTACTGACCGTCTGACAGTGCAGCACTCCCTCAGTACTGACTCTTTGACAGTGCAGCCTCCCTCAGCATTGACCCTCCGACAGTGCAGCACTCCCTCAGCATTGACCCTGTGACAGTGCGGCACTCCCTCAATACTGACCCTCTGACAGTGGAGCACTCCCTCAGTACTGACCCTCTGACAGTGCAGCTCTCCCTCAGTACTGAACCTCCGACAGTGCAGCACTCCCTCAGTACTGACCCTCCGACAGTGCAGCATTGCCTCAGTACTGACCCTCTGACAGTGCAGAACTCCCTCAATACTGACCTTCTGACAGTGCAGAACTCCCTCAGTACTGACCCTCTGACAGTGCAGCACTCCCTCAGGACTGACCCTCTGACAGTGCAGCACTCCCTCAGTAATGACCCTCCGACAGGGCAGCACTCCCTCACTGGGGAGCGTACCCCTGTATTGTAGGGCTCAATCCCTGGAATGTGACTGTACCCCACGACCCTCCGACTGTATGTGCCACGCAGTGAGCTACAGCTGGTACATATTGAGGGCAGTAGCCATGAGATTGGGCCTGGCTGTATAGTGGCTGAACAGTTTGAGATCTCGTTTGCGGGAGCGTTCCAGGGTGAATTGTCCGCCCGTCAGGTCTGCTTTGTAGTGAGTATGTTTGCTCACTCTCTGCTGCTCTCCCCCTCACCTCCTCGCTCACTCTAGTGATAGTTCCCTCTTCTGAACTGTTGCTGTCACCGGCTGCGTTGAGAGTTCCTGATCTCCGGAGCTCCCACACAGAAGTGTCTCTGAGGATCTCTGGGACATCCTGAGGTTGGGAACTCTGCTGTCGAAATGCATCTTCTCACTTTCTCTCCCCCCCTCTCTTCTCTTCCCTCCTTCGTTCTTCTCATTTTTTTCTCTGTTCCCTCGATTCCTCCCTCCATTCATCCCATCCTCCCTCCCTCCATTCCTTCCACCCTCCCTCCCTCCATTCCTTCCATCCTCCCTCCCTCCATTCCTACCATCCTCCCTCCCTCCATTCCTTCCATCCTCCCTCCCTCCATTCCTACCATCCTCCCTCCCTCCATTCCTCCCATCCTCCCTCCCTCCATTCCTACCATCCTCCCTCCCTCCATTCCTCCCATCCTCCCTCCTTCCTTTCCTTCCATCCTCCCTCCATTCCTTCCATCCTCCCTCCCTCCATTCTTCCCATCCTCCCTCCCTCCATTCCTTCCATCCTCCCTCCCTCCATTCCTCCCATCCTCCCTCCCTCCACTCCTCCCATCCTCCCTCCTTCCTTTCCTTCCATCCTCCCTCCATTCCTTCCATCCTCCCTCCCTCCATTCTTCCCATCCTCCCTCCCTCCACTCCATCCATCCTCCCTCCCTCCATTCCTTCCATCCTCCCTCCCTCCATTCCTTCCATCCTCCCTCCCTCCATTCCTACCATCCTCCCTCCATCCATTCCTTCCATCCTCCTCCCTCCATTCCATCCATCCTCCCTCCCTCCATTCCTTCCATCCTCCCTCCCTCCATTCCTTCCATCCTCCCTCCCTCCATTCCTTCCATCCTCCCTCCTTCCTTTCCTCCCATCCTCTCTCCCTCCATTCCTCCCATCCTCCCTCCTTCCTTTCCTCCCATCTTCCCTCCCTCCATTCCTCCCATCCTCCCTCCTTCCTTTCCTCCCATCTTCCCTCCCTCCATTCCTTCCATCCTCCCTCCCTCCATTCCTTCCATCCTCCCTCCCTCCATTCCTTCCATCCTCCCTCCCTCCATTCCTTCCATCCTCCCTCCCTCCTTTCCTGGCTCCCTTCATTCCTTCCCTTTCTTTCTCCCTCCCTCCTTCCGTCGCTCTTCCCTGCTTCCCTCCCTCCCTCCTTGCCTTCCCCCCTCCCTCCCTCTGTTCCTCCCTCCTTCCTCCCTTGCTCCCTCCCTTCTGCCTTCCCCTCCTCCGCCGCTTCTTCCCTCTCTCGCTTCTCCCCATCCTTCCCTCCTTCTCTCACATTTCCTCTCCATTCACTCCCTCCCTCTCTCCCTCACCCCTTTTCTCCCTTCACTTCCTTCTTCCTTCACTTTATCCCTCCATCCCCCCATATTCCTTCCTCCCTCTATTCAGCCCTTCTTCCCTCCCTTCCTCCTTCCCTTCTTCCTTTCCCCCACTCTCTCCATCGCTTCTTCCTTCCTTCCCTCCCTCTCTCCCTCGCTCCCTTCCTCAACCCCTTCCCTTCCCTCCCTCTCTCCCTCGCTCCCTTCCTCAACCCCTTCCCTTCCCTCCCTCTCTCCCTCGCTCCCTTCCTCAACCCTTTCCCCCTTCCCTTCCCTCCCTCTCTCCCTCCCTCCCTTCCTCGACCCCTTCCCCCTTCCCTTCCCTCCCTCTCTCCATCCCTCCCTTCCTCAACCCCTTCCCCCTTCCCTTCCCTCCCTCTCTCCCTCCCTCCCTTCCTCAACCCCTTCCGCCTTCCCATCCTCCTTCTCTCCCTCCCCTCCCTTCCTCAACCCCTTCCCCCTTCCCTTCGCTCCCTCTCTCCCTCCCTCCCTTCCTCAACCCCTTCCGCCTTCCCATCCTCCTTCTCTCCCTCCCTCCCTTCCTCAGCCCCTTCCCCCTTCCCTTCCTCCATCTCTCTTCTTCCTTCCCTCCCCCTCTCCTTTGCTCCTTTCTTCTCGTTCCCCCCCCTTTCCCTCCTCCCCTCCCTATCTCCCCCTCCACTAACCTTCTGCCGTCCCTCCCCACCTTTCCCCCTTTCCTGCCCCCCCTTCCTGCCTCGCTCCTTTCCCCCCCTCCCTCCCTCCATTCTCCCTCCGTCCCTCCGTCCCTCCTTCCCCCGTTCCCTCCGCCTCTGCACGGGTCCCTAGCCTCAGGCTGCAGGCCGGCAGGATTTGGTGAAATCCGGCGCTGGCCCTTTGCTAACCGGGTACCCGCCCTGTCTCTTTGTGTTTCAGTCGGCCCAGGTCATGCTGGGCCTAAGCCTGGCCTTCTTCGGGGGTTTCCTCTTCACTGACCTGTCAGTCGCTGCCAGCACAGGGACTCCCTGGTGGAGCGGGTTGCCGGTAAGATTCACTCGCCGCCGGTGGTAAGGACTGTGGTAACACCGGCGCGGGAAGGGGCCATTTGGCCCATCCGGTCCATGCTGGCGTTTCTGCTCCGCACCAGCCTCCTCCCGCCTGGCCCCCCCCCTTCCCTCCATCTCCTCTCCATCTCTCCCCATCAACATCTTCCTCCATCCCTCCCTCCCTCAAACGTTTCTACCAGCTATCCCCCCCCTCCCCCCGTCAACACATCGACACGATCCAGCTCAATCCCTCCCCGGTGGGAGGGGGTTCCACATTCTCACCGCTCCCTGGGTGAAGAAGCTTCTCCTGAATCCCCCGGTGGGTTTATGAGTGGCTGCCTCCTGTGGATGTTCCCCTCTTCCGGCCCTCATCCCCTCCATCTACCTTGTCAAACCCTGGCATGACTTTAAGCAACTCCAGGATGTCACCGATCACCCTCCGCCTTCCCAGAGGAACGATGCCCAGCCCAGCAACTTCAACCCTGATAGGTACAGCCTCCCACTTCTGGAATCCTTCCCGTTAATCTTCGTCACACCTTCTCCGCTGGGTCTAACAAATTATACCATCAAAGACTGAGACCATAACTGTGCACAGTGACTCCCAGTGGGATATGGAGAAAGGAACTGTGCACAGTAATTCCCAGTGTGATATGGGGACTGGAACTGTGCACAGACATTCCCAGTGTGATACAGAGACTGGAACTGTGCACAGTGACTCCCAGTCTGATATGGAGACTGGAACTGTGCACAGTGACTCCCAGTGAGATATGGAGACTGCAAATGTGCACAGACATTCCCAGTGTGATACAGAGACTGGAACTGTGCACAGTGACTCCCAGTGTGATATGGAGACTGGAACTGTGCACAGTGACTCCCAGTGTGATATGGAGACTGCAACTGTGCACAGTGATTCCCAGTTTGATATGGAGACTGGAACTGTGCACAGTGACTCCCAGTGTGATATGGAGACCGGAACTGTGCACAGTGACTCCCAGTGTGATATGGAGACTGGAACTGTGCACAGTGACTCCCAGTGTGATATGGAGACTGGAACTGTGCACAGTGACTCCCAGTGTGATATGGAGAGTGCAACTGTGCACAGTGACTCCCAGTGTGATATGGAGACTGCAACTGTGCACAGTGACTCCCAGTGTGATATGGAGACTGGAACTGTGCACAGTAACTCCTGGTTTGATATGGAGACTGGAACTGTGCACAGTAACTCCCAGTGTGATATGGAGACTGGGACTATGTACAGTAACTCCCAGTGGGATATGGAGACTGGGACTGTGCACAGTAACTCCCATTGTGATATGGAGACTGGAACTGTGCACAGTGACTCCCAGTGTGATATGGAGACTGGAACTGTTCACAGTGACTCCCAGTTTGATATGGAGACTGGAACTGTGCACAGTGACTCCCAGTGTGATATGGAGACAGGAACTGTGCACAGTGACTCCCAGTGTGATATGGAGACTGGAACTGTGCACAGTGACTCCCAGTGTGATATGGAGACTGGAACTGTTCACAGTGACTCCCAGTTTGATATGGAGACTGGAACTGTGCACAGTGACTCCCAGTGTGATATGGAGACTGGAACTGTGCACAGTGACTCCCAGTGTGATATGGAGACCGGAACTGTGCACAGTGACTCCCAGTGTGATATGGAGACAGGAACTGTGCACAGTGACTCCCAGTGTGATATGGAGACTGGAACTGTGCACAGTGACTCCCAGTGTGATATGGAGACTGGAACTGTGCACAGTGACTCCCAGTGTGATATGGAGAGTGCAGCTGTGCACAGTGACTCCCAGTGTAATATGGAGACTGCAACTGTGCACAGTGACTCCCAGCGTGATATGGAGACTGGAACTGTGCACAGTGACTCCCAGAGTGATATGGAGACTGGAACTGTGCACAGTGACTCCCAGTGTGATATGGAGAGTGCAACTGTGCACAGTGACTCCCAGTGTGATATGGAGACTGGGACTGTGCACAGTGACTCCCAGTGTGATATGGAGACTGGGATTGTGCACAGTGACTCCCAGTGTGATATGGAGACTGGGACTGTGCACAGTGACTCCCAGTGTGATATGGAGACTGGGACTGTGCACACCAACTCCCAGTGTGATATGGAGACTGGAAATGTGCACAGTGACTCCCAGTGTGATATGGAGACTGGGACTATGTACAGTAACTCCCACTGTGATGAGACTGGGACTATGTACAGTGACTCCCAGTGTGATATGGAGACTGGAACTGTGCACAGTGACTCCCAGTGTGATATGGAGACAGGAACTGTGCACAGTGACTCCCAGTGTGATATGGAGACTGGAACTGTGCACAGTGACTCCCAGTGTGATATGGAGACTGGAACTGTGCACAGTGACTCCCAGTGTGATATGGAGAGTGCAACTGTGCACAGTGACTCCCAGTGTAATATGGAGACTGCAACTGTGCACAGTGACTTCCAGCGTGATATGGAGACTGGAACTGTGCACAGTGACTCCCAGTGTGATATGGAGACTGGAACTGTGCACAGTGACTCCCAGTGTGATATGGAGACTGGAACTGTTCACAGTGACTCCCAGTGTGATATGGAGTCAGAATTGTGCACTGTAACTCGCCCTGTGATACGAAGCCCAGAACTCTGCACAGTAACTCCTGGTTTGATATGGAGACTGGAACTGTGCACAGTAACTCCCAGTGCGATATGGAGACTGGAACTGTGCACAGTGACTCCCAGTGTGATATGGAGACTGGAACTGTGCACAGTGACTCCCAGTGCGATATGGAGACTGGAACTGTGCACAGTGACTCCCAGTGTGATATGGAGACTGGAACTGTGCACAGTGACTCCCAGTCTGATATGGAGACTGGAACTGTGCACAGTGACTCCCAGTGTGATATGGAGACTGGAACTGTGCACAGTGACTCCCAGTGTGATATGGAGACTGGAACTGTGCACAGTGACTCCCAGTGTGATATGGAGACTGGAACTGTGCACAGTGACTCCCAGTGTGATATGGAGAGTGCAACTGTGCACAGTGACTCCCAGTGTAATATGGAGACTGCAACTGTGCACAGTGACTCCCAGCGTGATATGGAGACTGGAACTGTGCACAGTGACTCCCAGTGTGATATGGAGACTGGAACTGTGCACAGTGACTCCCAGTGTGATATGGAGACTGGAACTGTGCACAGTGACTCCCAGTCTGATATGGAGACTGGAACTGTGCACAGTGACTCCCAGTGTGATATGGAGACTGGAACTGTGCACAGTGACTCCCAGTGTGATATGGAGACTGGAACTGTGCACAGTGACTCCCAGTGTGATATGGAGACTGGAACTGTGCACAGTGACTCCCAGTGTGATATGGAGAGTGCAACTGTGCACAGTGACTCCCAGTGTAATATGCAGACTGCAACTGTGCACAGTGACTCCCAGCGTGATATGGAGACTGGAACTGTGCACAGTGACTCCCAGAGTGATATGGAGACTGGAACTGTGCACAGTGACTCCCAGTGTGAAATGGAGAGTGCAACTGTGCACAGTGACTCCCAGTGTGATATGGAGACTGGGACTGTGCACAGTGACTCCCAGTGTGATATGGAGACTGGGACTGTGCACAGTGACTCCCAGTGTGATATGGAGACTGGAACTGTGCACAGTGACTCCCAGTGTGATATGGAGACTGGGACTGTGCACACCAACTCCCAGTGTGATATGGAGACTGGAAATGTGCACAGTGACTCCCAGTGTGATATGGAGACTGGGACTATGTACAGTAACTCCCAGTGTGATGAGACTGGGACTATGTACAGTGACTCCCAGTGTGATATGGAGACTGGAACTGTGCACAGTGACTCCCAGTGTGATATGGAGACTGGAACTGTGCACAGTGACTCCCAGTGTGATATGGAGACAGGAACTGTGCACAGTGACTCCCAGTGTGATATGGAGACTGGAACTGTGCAAAGTGACTCCCAGTGTGATATGGAGACTGGAACTGTGCACAGTGACTCCCAGTGTGATATGGAGAGTGCAACTGTGCACAGTGACTCCCAGTGTAATATGGAGACTGCAACTGTGCACAGTGACTTCCAGCGTGATATGGAGACTGGAACTGTGCACAGTGACTCCCAGTGTGATATGGAGACTGGAACTGTGCACAGTGACTCCCAGTGTGATATGGAGACTGGAACTGTTCACAGTGACTCCCAGTGTGATATGGAGTCAGAATTGTGCACTGTAACTCGCCCTGTGATACGAAGCCCAGAACTCTGCACAGTAACTCCTGGTTTGATATGGAGACTGGAACTGTGCACAGTAACTCCCAGTGCGATATGGAGACTGGAACTGTGCACAGTGACTCCCAGTGTGATATGGAGACTGGAACTGTGCACAGTGACTCCCAGTGCGATATGGAGACTGGAACTGTGCACAGTGACTCCCAGTGTGATATGGAGACTGGAACTGTGCACAGTGACTCCCAGTCTGATATGGAGACTGGAACTGTGCACAGTGACTCCCAGTGTGATATGGAGACTGGAACTGTGCACAGTGACTCCCAGTGTGATATGGAGACTGGAACTGTGCACAGTGACTCCCAGTGTGATATGGAGACTGGGACTATGTACAGTGACTCCCAGTGTGATATGGAGACTGGAACTGTGCACAGTGACTCCCAGTGTGATATGGAGACTGGAACTGTGCACAGTGACTCCCAGTGTGATATGGAGACTGGAACTGTGCACAGTGACTCCCAGTGTGATATGGAGAGTGCAACTGTGCACAGTGACTCCCAGTGTAATATGGAGACTGCAACTGTGCACAGTGACTCCCAGCGTGATATGGAGACTGGAACTGTGCACAGTGACTCCCAGAGTGATATGGAGACTGGAACTGTGCACAGTGACTCCCAGTGTGATATGGAGAGTGCAACTGTGCACAGTGACTCCCAGTGTGATATGGAGACTGGGACTGTGCACAGTGACTCCCAGTGTGATATGGAGACTGGGACTGTGCACAGTGACTCCCAGTGTGATATGGAGACTGGGACTGTGCACAGTGACTCCCAGTGTGATATGGAGACTGGGACTGTGCACACCAACTCCCAGTGTGATATGGAGACTGGAAATGTGCACAGTGACTCCCAGTGTGATATGGAGACTGGGACTATGTACAGTAACTCCCAGTGTGATGAGACTGGGACTATGTACAGTGACTCCCAGTGTGATATGGAGACTGGAACTGTGCACAGTGACTCCCAGTGTGATATGGAGACTGGAACTGTGCACAGTGACTCCCAGTGTGATATGGAGACAGGAACTGTGCACAGTGACTCCCAGTGTGATATGGAGACTGGAACTGTGCAAAGTGACTCCCAGTGTGATATGGAGACTGGAACTGTGCACAGTGACTCCCAGTGTGATATGGAGAGTGCAACTGTGCACAGTGACTCCCAGTGTAATATGGAGACTGCAACTGTGCACAGTGACTTCCAGCGTGATATGGAGACTGGAACTGTGCACAGTGACTCCCAGTGTGATATGGAGACTGGAACTGTGCACAGTGACTCCCAGTGTGATATGGAGACTGGAACTGTTCACAGTGACTCCCAGTGTGATATGGAGTCAGAATTGTGCACTGTAACTCGCCCTGTGATACGAAGCCCAGAACTCTGCACAGTAACTCCTGGTTTGATATGGAGACTGGAACTGTGCACAGTAACTCCCAGTGCGATATGGAGACTGGAACTGTGCACAGTGACTCCCAGTGTGATATGGAGACTGGAACTGTGCACAGTGACTCCCAGTGCGATATGGAGACTGGAACTGTGCACAGTGACTCCCAGTGTGATATGGAGACTGGAACTGTGCACAGTGACTCCCAGTCTGATATGGAGACTGGAACTGTGCACAGTGACTCCCAGTGTGATATGGAGACTGGAACTGTGCACAGTGACTCCCAGTGTGATATGGAGACTGGAACTGTGCACAGTGACTCCCAGTGTGATATGGAGACTGGGACTATGTACAGTAACTCCCAGTGTGAAATGGAGACTGGGACTGTGCACAGTGACTCCCAGTGGGATATGGAGACTGGGACTGTGCACAGTGACTCCCAGTGTGATTATGGAGACTGGAACTGTGCACAGTGACTCCCAGTATCATACGGAGACCAGAACTGTGCACAGTGACTCCCAGTGTGATATGGAGACTGGGACCGTGCACAGTACCTCCCAGTGTGATATGGAGACTGTGACTATGTACAGTAACTCACAGTGTGATATGGAGACTGGGACTATGTACAGTGACTCCCAGTGTGATATGGAGATTGGGACTGTGCACAGTGACTCCCAGTGTGATATGGAGACTGGGACTGTGCACTTTGACTCCCAGTGTGATATGGACACTGGGACTGTGCACAGTGACTCCCAGTGTGATATGGAGAGTGGAACTGTGCACTGTGACTCCCAGTGTGATATGGAGACTGGGACTGTGCACAGTGACTCCCAGTGTGATATGGAGACTGGGACTGTGCACTGTGATTCCCAGTGTGATATGGAGACTGGGACTGTGCACAGTGACTCCCAGTGTGATATGGAGACGGAGACTTTGCACTGTGACTCCCAGTGTGATATGGAGACTGGGACTGTGCACAATGACTCCCAGTGTGATATGGAGACTGGAACTGTGCACAGTGACTCCCAGTGTGATATGGAGACTGGAACTGTGCACAGTGACTCCCAGTGTGATATGGAGAGTGCAACTGTGCACAGTGACTCCCAGTGTAATATGGAGACTGCAACTGTGCTTAGTGACTCCCAGCGTGATATGGAGACTGGAACTGTGCACAGTGACTCCCAGTGTGATATGGAGACTGGAACTGTGCACAGTGACTCCCAGTGTGATATGGAGACTGGAACTGTGCACAGTAACTCCTGGTTTGATATGGAGACTGGAACTGTGCACAGTAACTCCCAGTGCGATATGGAGACTGGAACTGTGCACAGTGACTCCCAGTGTGATATGGAGACTGGAACTGTGCACAGTGACTCCCAGTGTGATATGGAGACTGGAACTGTTCACAGTGACTCCCAGTGTGATATGGAGACTGGGACTATGTACAGTAACTCCCAGTGTGATATGGAGACTGGGACTGTGCACAGTGACTCCCAGTGGGATATGGAGACTGGGACTGTGCACAGTGACTCCCAGTGTGATTATGGAGACTGGAACTGTGCACAGTGACTCCCAGTATCATACGGAGACCAGAACTGTGCACAGTGACTCCCAGTGTGATATGGAGACTGGGACCGTGCACAGTAACTCCCAGTGTGATATGGAGACTGGGACTATGTACAGTAACTCACAGTGTGATATGGAGACTGGGACTATGTACAGTGACTCCCAGTGTGATATGGAGATTGGGACTGTGCACAGTGACTCCCAGTGTGATATGGAGACTGGGACTGTGCACTTTGACTCCCAGTGTGATATGGACACTGGGACTGTGCACAGTGACTCCCAGTGTGATATGGAGAGTGGAACTGTGCACTGTGACTCCCAGTGTGATATGGAGACTGGGACTGTGCACAGTGACTCCCAGTGTGATATGGAGACTGGGACTGTGCACTGTGATTCCCAGTGTGATATGGAGACTGGGACTGTGCACAGTGACTCCCAGTGTGATATGGAGACTGAGACTGTGCACTGTGACTCCCAGTGTGATATGGAGACTGGGACTGTGCACAGTGACTCCCAGTGTGATATGGAGACTGGGACTGTGCACAGTGACTCCCAGTGTGATATGGAGACTGGGACTGTGCACAGTGACTCCCAGTGTGATATGGAGACTGGGACTGTGCACAGTAACTCCCAGTGTGATATGGAGACTGGAACTGTGCACAGTGACTCCCAGTGTGATATGGAGACTGGGACTATGTACAGTAACTCCCAGTGTGATGAGACTGGGACTATGTACAGTGACTCCCAGTGTGATATGGAGACTGGAACTGTGCACTGTGACTCCCAGTGTGATATGGAGACTGGGACTATGTACAGTAACTCCCAGTGTGATAAGGAGACTGGGACTATGTACAGTGACTCCCAGTGTGATATGGACACTGGGACCGTGCTGTATTTTTTGTGCTCAGTAGTTCTCAGGAGAGGGTTTTGAATCCTGCAGAGTTGAGCATTAAGTGTTTCTCGATAACACATTTGCATGTCCATATATAAAGAATATAGCCCATACTATGAGTTCGCTCCATGCTTGCTTCTACACAGGTCTCCGTCCGTCCCGCCCACAACAGACTCAGGTCACGTGTCTCCTTACACCGCCCAGCAGGTGGCGCTGTTTCGCAGCTCCCACGTTAAGCCTGGCCGTGCCCGATACGCTGACGTGACAAACTGTTGCTCAGCGGCTCGAGGCTTGGCCCAACCGAGGCTCCGTCCAAGGTCAGCATGAAGTCCCAGTGTACCGCTCTTCTCCCTCCGGAGGGTAAGCCCCCAGCTTGTGTGGGCTCCTGGCGAAGGTGACAGCCTGTGCGGCTGTTGGAAGCGATTGCTGTTCTCTCCTCCCCTCGGTCCTCCCGATTGGGTCCTGCTCTGTACCGCTGGGGTAACGTAGCACCGTGCTGATGGGCCTGGAGGCTGCCTGCTCCCCTGTTCTCATTGTCGGAACTGTTTTCTTTCTCACCAGCTGATAGTTGCCGGATCTCTGACCATCTCCTCAGAAAACAAGAGGGCGAGCAAGTACCTGGTGAGTTTGACGACAGCTCGCAGGCTGGGCAGGGCAGAAAAAACAGACGCTTCTGTCGGGATCCCAGCTTCCAGAGTGTCGAGGGGGATGGGGTGGGGCAAGCTCTAACCTCAGCCATCGTTGCTCAAGTGCAGCGATGCAGCAGAGGAGAAAGCCATTAGGCCCATCTTCCACGTGCTGTCTCATCCAGTTGCTGCAGCGTTAGCTGTAGTTCAGGGGCTGGATGCTGGGGATGCAAGTCCCACACAAGGCACTGGGGACCGCGGTACAACCAGGTCCACGCACTGTCAGTACTGAGGGAGTGCTGCACTGTCGGAGGGTCAGTACTGAGGGAGTGCTGCACTGTCAGAGGGTCAGTACTGAGGGAGTGCAGCACTTTCAGAGGGTCAGTACTGAGGGAGAGCTGCACTGTTGGAGGGTCACTACTGAGGGAGTGCTGCACTGTCGGAGGGTCAGTACTGAGGGAGCTGCACTGTTGGAGGGTCAGTACTGAGGGAGCGCTGCACTGTCAGAGGGTCAGTACTGAGGGAGCGCAGCACTGTCAGAGGGTCAGTACTGAGGGAGTGCTGCACTGTCAGAGGGTCAGTACTGAGGGAGTGCTGCACTGTCAGAGGGTCAGTACTGAGGGAGTGCTGCACTGTCAGAGGGTCAGTACTGAGGGAGTGCTGCACTGTCAGAGGGTCAGTACTGAGGGAGCGCAGCACTGTCAGAGGGTCAGTACTGAGGGAGTACTGCACTGTCAGAGGGTCAGTACTGAGGGAGTGCTGCACTGTCAGAGGGTCAGTACTGAGGGAGCGCTGCACTGTCAGAGGGTCAGTACTGAGGGAGCGCAGCACTGTCAGAGGGTCAGTGCTGAGAGAGTGCTGCACTGTCAGAGGGTCAGTACTGAGGGAGTGCTGCACTGTCAGAGGGTCAGTACTGAGGGAACGCAGCACTGTCAGAGGGTCAGTACTGAGGGAGCGCAGCACTGTCAGAGCGTCAGTACTGAGGGAGTGCTGCACTGTCAGAGGGTCAGTACTGAGGGAGCGCAGCACTGTCAGAGCGTCAGTACTGAGGGAGTGCTGCACTGTCAGAGGGTCAGTACTGAGGGAGCGCAGCACTGTCAGAGGGTCAGTATTGAGGGAGCTCAGCACTGTCAGAGGGTCAGTGCTGAGAGAGTGCTGCACTGTCAGAGGGTCAGTACTGAGGGAGTGCTGCACTGTCAGAGGGTCAGTACTGAGGGAGCGCAGCACTGTCAGAGCGTCAGTACTGAGGGAGTGCTGCACTGTCAGAGGGTCAGTACTGAGGGAGCGCAGCACTGTCAGAGGGTCAGTACTGAGGGAGCGCAGCACTGTCAGAGGGTCAGTGCTGAGGGTGTGCAGCACTTAGGACTGCCCCTCCTACAGTGCTGCACTCCCTCAGTGCTGCCCCTCCTACAATGCAGCTTTGAAGGGCGTTCTGTGCAATTCCACCAAAAGCCCCTTACCTGAGTCGCCAGCCATCTGTCTCTGGGATCGAACTGATCCCCATCGCCCTGCCACTGGGAGGGGAGCAGTTTCAGGCAGACTGGTGGCGACGAGGTTGGTGCGGGGTGGGGTAGGGGACATCCTTCACCGGGGTATTGGGTCCCTGAGTTGCCCCACACCTTTCGGGGGTCCGTTTTCCATCCCCCACCCAACCCTCCGCCCAACATCCAACAGAAAACGTTTGCTCGTGGGTTTCTGGGTGAATGCACGTCGCGTGTGGGATCTTTCTGTGCGAACCCGTATTGGAAATCCACCAGTGTCCCTTCCTCGCTCCGAAGATTCGGAATGGGATTGACGAGAGCAGAGAGATGGGGGCGGGGAGGGGGAAGGGTAGCAGGTTGGCCTTGTTCTATGGGATTGAAATTAGGAGCGTGGGAGGTACGGAAAAATAATAGCAGGAGTTTAGAGTTTCTGCCTCGACCACCAACTTGGGCAGCGAATTCCAGACACCCACTACCCTCTGCATAAAAAAGTTCTTCCTTTTGTACCCCCTACATCTTCTGCTACTTATCTTGAATCTATGCCCCCTGGTTCTAGAATTCTCCACCAAGGGAAACAATTTTATCCTGTCCACTCGATCTATTCCCCTCATCATTTTGTTCACCTCAATCAAGTCACCTCTCAGCCTTCTTTGTTCTGAGGAAAATAACCCCAACCTATCCAATCTCTCCTCGTAGCTACACTTTTCTAACCTTGGCAACATTCTTGTAAACCTCCTCTGCACTCTCTCCAGAGCTATCACATCCGTCCTGTAATGTGGTGACCAGAACTGCACACGGTACTCCAGTTGTGGCCTCACCACCTCCCTCCTCATCTCAGTCCTAAGTGGCCTGCCCCTTACTCTGAAGCAGTGTCGCTGTGGTAATTATGCTTCTAGTTAGAGTGACCTGTGCCTTTAAGAATAGAAACATGGAAACTAGGAGCAGGAGTAGTCCTTTCGGCCCTTCGAGCCTGTTCCGCCTTTCATCATGATCATGGCTGATCATCCAAATCAATCGTCTGCTTTCCCCACCCCCCCCATATCCTTTGATCCCTTTCGCCCCAAGAGCTATTATATCTAACTCCTTCTTGAAAACATACAATGCATAATTTGGCCTCGATTACTTTCTGTGGGTAGTGAATTCCATGGGCTCGCCACTCTCTGGGTGAAGAAATTTCTGTCCATCCCCTGTCAGGCAAGGTCACATGATCTTCAGTAGCCAATAGGAGACTAGCGCGGGGGGGGGGAGGGGGGGAGACCTCCGCAGTTAGTGTGGAGATAGAGTTGGAGTTGGGAGCACGCGCGCAGCTGCTGCCGAGCATATCGCAAGCGAATTTAAAGTTTCCCACCCATCCGGCGTCTGCAGATCAACTCCACCATTAAAGGCACAATTCGGCTGCCCGACGACATTCTCCTGGCTCTTGACCCTTCCCGCTCCCCCCCGCCTCACCCCTTCTCCTCCCACGTCCTTCCCGCAACTGGGTGGAGAGTGACGGAAACTGGTACCCGGTGCCTTCCAGCGGTTACATAACACGTCGTTTGCCGCCCACGCAAACGGCAAAGGGCCGCTTGCTTCCGAGAATCGAGCGATCGTTCTTTCCTGAGGATGATCCCACAACGGAGTTTCAGTGCCAACGGAAATAGGCGCAGCGCCCTCCCCCCCCCCCCCCCTCCACACTGGCTGGGTCCCCTCCTCCTCCCCTTGACCTTGGCTATGCGTCCTTCCCACCTTCCTCCCCACACTGCGGGGTCGCTAGGTTTATCTTCAAAGACAGGTGGGGGCAGCGAGCGTCACCGCTGCCAAGCCGGGATCAGGAGAGTTGAGAAGCGGATCTGTCGGGGGTCTCAGTGAATGGCTGAATGGGGCCTCCTCCTGTTCCTGTGTAACAGGCTCGAGGAGGGGCTGAATGGCCTCCTCCTGTTCCTGTGTAACAGGCTCAAGGAGGGGCTGAATGGGGCCTCCTCCTGTTCCTGTGTAACAGGCTCGAGGAGGGGGCTGAATGGGGCCTCCTCCTGTTCCTGTGTAACAGGCTCGAGGAGGGGCTGAATGGCCTCCTCCTGTTCCTGTGTAACAGGCTCGAGGAGGGGGCTGAATGGGGCCTCCTCCTGTTCCTGTGTAACAGGCTCGAGGAGGGGCTGAATGGCCTCCTCCTGTTCCTGTGTAACAGGCTCGAGAAGGGGGCTGAATGGGGCCTCCTCCTGTTCCTGTGTAACAGGCTCGAGAAGGGGGCTGAATGGGGCCTCCTCCTGTTCCTGTGTAACAGGCTCGAGGGGCTGAATGGCCTCCTCCTGTTCCTGTGTAACAGGCTCGAGGAGGGGGCTGAATGGGGCCTCCTCCTGTTCCTGTGTAACAGGCTCGAGGGGCTGAATGGCCTCCTCCTGTTCCTGTGTAACAGGCTCGAGGAGGGGCTGAATGGGGCCTCCTCCTGTTCCTGTGTAACAGGCTCGAGGAGGGGGCTGAATGGGGCCTCCTCCTGTTCCTGTGTAACAGGCTCGAGGGGCTGAATGGCCTCCTCCTGTTCCTGTGTAACAGGCTCGAGGAGGGGGCTGAATGGGGCCTCCTCCTGTTCCTGTGTAACAGGCTCGAGGGGCTGAATGGCCTCCTCCTGTTCCTGTGTAACAGGCTCGAGGAGGGGCTGAATGGGGCCTCTTCCTGTTCCTGTGTAACAGGCTCGAGGAGGGGGCTGAATGGGGCCTCCTCCTGTTCCTGTGTAACAGGCTCGAGGGGCTGAATGGCCCCCTCCCCCTTCTAAATGAGGCTGGGCTGTTCTGATCTGTGTCTAACAGTGTTTGTCTTTCAGGTGAAGGCCTGCTTTGGGGTGAACATTATCACTTGTGTCCTGATTGGATTCAGTGTGCTGATATTGTCCTTCGATGTGGCTGTTACAGTGATCTTTGCTCTGGTGTACCGTTACTGGGTGAGTGCGCGCCGGAGAATTATATCACTGGTTCCTTTAAACACGACACCTTTTTTAAGGATATGAAGGGTTAGCTGGATAGCTCGGCAGAGAGGGGCTAGCACAGGCCTGGTGGGCCAAGTGGCCTCCTCGTCAACGAATCTGTGGGCATTCTGTAGGAAAATAACACAGCGTGCATTTCTTTAGCACCTCTCACTGGCTCGGGAGGTTTCAAAGCGCTTCACAGGTATTCAACCACTATGGGAGCGCGCAGTCGCTGATCTGCTTTTGGGAGGGCTTGAGGTAGCGCCCTTGCCCCTGGACCCTAAGTTCTGGTTTCGAATCAGCTTTTCACCCAATCAGGGCCGGTCGCCAGGTTGCCAACAACAATTTACACTGCCTGAGGAGAGAGCGCTGATGGGTCGGCAGGTGGAGCCCGATTGGCAGAGGTGTTGCCACGGAGAAGGCAGCAGGGATCGGCGAGCCGCTCAAACTCAAATCAGGCAGGTCAACCCTGGGATGGGTCAAGGCCTTGCCATGGGGAATGAACCAGGGAATGGCTTGCTCCCCCCCCCCCCCACCCCCAAGCTTTGATTCCGAACAAAAGCTCTGCCGTTAACCGCAGCCCCCCCCGCTGCATCCTCTGTGGCAGTGCCTCCAGCAGTCAGGGTCCATTGGCCGACCAAGCAGCAGCTCTCTTCCCATGCAGTATAAATTGTTGTTCCCTTCACTGTTGGCAATTTCTCGCCACCTGTCCCGGTGAGTGCACCATGGGAAGTCTAGACCGCATGTCTCTTTCTTTTTCAGCCAAAAAAAAAACGCAGGCCAATGGTGGGCGGAAAGAGCAGGATGACATTCCCGGTTTAGCCATGAGGTGCAAAGACATTTGGAATCTCTGCCTTCTCAATCCATGGCTCCAGGCTGCATGGAAAAGTGTGGGTTGCCAACTTGGGCTTCCCGAGTGACACTATCACCCTCTTCTAATATGCCGGGAATGCCGCCGCAAAGCTGTGCACAGCAAACGCCCTCAATCAGTGAGGTGTTCATTTCTTATCCCCCCCTCCCGCCCTGCCCAGCCACTCAATAAGGTCGAGGATGCTCTGATTGCAAGCTCAGCTCCACGTTCCCGTCTACCCCACCCCCCCCCACCGATAACCTTTCACCCCCCCCTTGAGTGTCGAGAATCTATCTACCCCACCCACCCACCCCCACCCCAACCCACCTTAAAAATATTCAAGAGGGAGCTTCAAAGACTCGCTGAGAGAAAATGTCCCCCCTCATCTCGGTCCTAAATGGGCGGTCCCTTATTTTTAAACAGCGAAACCATTGCCAAAGGGCGCCAGTGAACCAGAAAGCTTTGTAGGACAACCGATGATCGTTTCACGGCCACCATTACTGAGACTAGCTCCGCACTCCAGCTGTTTATCGACTGCAGTTAAGTTGCACCAGGTGAGCGCTCCCACAGAGCTGCCCCTTGGCCCGAGGTGGGTTATAATCCTGGCCCCCTTTCTCGGGGACTGTTCCGGATCAGCTGTACCCCTCGGAAGTTCACGCTCGCTTACGGTTGAGGAGGAGAGACCCTCGCAGGCACTTAAACGGGTCTGAAGGAGCGTTTGAGCTCTCCCCGGAGGAAAGGAACCACCAGGGAGTATTAACCCTCCTCCAAGATTGGGCGAGGGTCCCGGACTTCTCTCCTCAACAACGCGGCTCTCCACCGACGAGCGGACGGAGATGGGTTCTTGAGTTTGGATACAGGGGACCATTCGAGACAGCATCTTTTCTAAATTTATACAGAGGTTTGTTAAAGGGCTGCAGTTACAATTCACATTTGACGGTAAGTCAATCGCAACACGGATAGTTCCGGAAATAGCCGTTTGGTAGCACGGAACCTGAGCATTGCTGTGAAAAGGGACATGTCGAAGCTTTTCCTCTTACACTCATCAGGACACTTTAGTAGTATACCAAGGTAAAAGGGGAAAACAACAATTTATACCGCACATGGAGAGTGCTGATTGGTTGGCAAGTGGCGTTGTCAACGAGAATGCACCGGTGATGGTGACCGGCAGTTAACTGCCAAGCACTGTTTTGCAGCAGCTTAACTTCCAAGTATTGTTTGAAGCAGCCTGGATTAAATTTCAAACAACACTGTCATTCACCATCACTGTTGCGTTCTCCATGGCAACGCCACTTGCCAACCAATCAGCACATGCAGTACAATTTGCTTTTCCCCCTTGACTTTGGTATTCTTCCAAAGTGTCCTGGTGAGTGCTAGATGAAAAGCTTTGACTCATCTCCTCTTTCAACAATATTCAAACCATTTATTGGTAACCCATAACTGTATACATCTCCAACATACTGCCAGGCACAGGCACTGTCTCCCTCCGGACTCGATTCCACTGACCACTACCATGTGACTCTCTACATCATACCGTGGGCGGTACTGTTCCCCAGTCCCACATTAACGCTTGCACGGCCGAACACCCTTATACAACACTAGCACGCGGCTATCCCTTGAAGGCACTTAACAACATCCCCCTTTCTTTTCTGGGAAAAAAAAAACCCTCCCCTCCCCACCAAGGACATTTAACCATTTACAATACAACCTTTACTTTACTGGCTACCCCTTCTCCCCGCAACTCCCCATGAGTCTCTGATTCCCCCACCACCACCACCACCACCACCCCAACCCCCCGCACAAGTCTCTGACTTTATGGTCCTGAAGCCTGGCAACTCTTCCAGATCTCATCCTGTCGCGTTTCGAGGAATGGTGGTCTCAGTTGCTTTGGGCTGACTCTCTCGGTTTGGCGTAGTCTGCGTTTCCGGCGCTCGCTCGCCTCCATTCGATTTGCTACTTGCGCTCCTGCGACTGGTGCTCATCTACCAGCCGTCCTTTCCGAACGGGAGTGCGGGCTCTGCTCCTTCCCGGAGAGGGGGCTCGCCTTCCCCCTTTACCCCGTGACTCGCCGGACGCCGACATTTGGAAAGGACAAAAGAAAACGGGAACTTCCGATTCCACGCGTCGCGCAATTTCTACCAATTCTTTGTTGACTCCCCTGATTTCCCCCGATCCTTCGGGGGAGCCGACTGACTTTTCCATTGGAGGAGAGCCTGAGGAGCAGCTCTGAAGAAGGGCCTTGGCGGACCCCAACACGTCCACTCGGTTTCCCCCTCCGCCCGTCCGAGATATTTCTCTCCCCCCCCACCCCCCCCACCCCGGCCCTGGCGTTTTCCGATTTTATTTCGGGTTTCCAGCGCCTGCGGCGTTTTGCTTCTAGCCTTTTTCATTCAGCTCAGCGAACGCTCCGGTGGGGTCAGTCGCCTTGGTTTCCAGGGTTCGCCGACCGCTCGACCACTTCGCCTGAGCCCTCAGTTCCTTTGGGAGCGCTTTTCCATCCGCGGCCGCTTGGCCGTTCCTACGGGTTGTCTGATTGGCTCGTTCGGTCCCGCCTTTCCGCCCTGCCTGTTTTTTTGGTTGGTTATTTATTCTGCCGTGGGGAGGCGGGTGTTGCTGGGGGGAAGGGCGGCACCCGGATGCCCATCCCCTGACCACTAACCACCCCCCCCCCCCCCCACCACCGCACTGATCGCCCCTGAACCAAGCGGCTTGCCGTCCCATTTGGCGGGGTCACTAAGTGTCGGCCGCGTCGCTGTGGGGTCTGGAGTCACGTGGAGTCCCGGACCGGGACAGGGCGTCGATTTCCCCTTCCCCAAAAGGGCACCAGTGAACCAGATGGGCTTTTCGGACCATCGGCCAGGGTCTCGTGGTTCCGCTCCCCGTGGGAGGCGCTCTGGTTGTGATGACCCGGCGAAGCGGACAGGTTTCAAGCAGAAACAGGCGAGCTTTACGACAGAGAGCTTATCGGGGGCGACACGCTCGATCAGGGCCCTGGTCGGGAAGACCCCCCCCCCCCCCCCAACACTGCACCCCACCCCACCCACCACCTCGGATTGCCCACGCTTAGGCCTCATTGGTCGGAGCCTGTAGGAACATCGCCAGAGCCCTGATAGACACAGGAGAGGCTCCACCTTCAGTTACTACACGAGTGCTCTTCTCCCTTCTCCAGACCATTAGCAAACCCACCTGCCGCATACCCAATAACTACGAAGGCGTGCTGCCAGTGCTTGACAATCTCTGCTTCATAGAGTCACGCTGTTTCACCTTACAAATCCCGGAAAGGTGCATTCCTTCTCAGGACAGTGCAGCACTCCCTCAGTACTGACCCTCTGACAGTGCAGCACTCCCTCAGTACTGACCCTCTGACAGTGCAGCACTCCCTCAGTACTGACCCTCTGACAGTGCAGCACTCCCTCAGTACTGACCATCTGACAGTGCACCACTCCCTCAATACTGACCCTCTGACAGTGCAGCACTCCCTCAGTACTGACCCTCTGACAGTGCAGCACTCCCTCAATACTGACCCTCTGACAGTGCAGCACTCCCTCAGTACTGACCCTCTGACAGTGCAGCGCTCCCTCAGTACTGACCCTCCGACAGTGCAGCACTCCCTCAGTACTGACCCTCCGACAGTGCAGCACTCCCTCAGTACTGACCCTCTGACAGTGCAGCGCTCCCTCAGTACTGACCCTCCGACAGTGCAGCACTCCCTCAGTACTGACCCTCCGACAGTGCAGCACTCCCTCAGTACTGACCCTCTGACAGTGCAGCACTCCCTCAGTACTGACCCTCTGACGGTGCAGCACTCCCTCAGTACTGACCCTCTGACAGTGCAGCACTCCCTCAGTACTGACCCTCTGACAGTGCAGCACTCCTTCAGCATTGACACTCTGACAATGCAGCACTCCCTCAGTACTGACCCTCTGACAGTTTAGCACTCCCTCAGTACTGACCCTCTGACTGTGCAGCATTCCCTCAGTACTGACCCTCTGACAGTGCAGTACTCCCTCAGTGCTGACACTCCGACAGTGCAACACTCCCTCAGTACTGACCCTCCGACAGTGCAACACTCCCTCAGTACTGACCCTCTGACCGTGCAGCATTCCCTCAGTACTGACCCTCTGACAGTGCAACACTCCCTCAGTACTGACCCTCCGACAGTGCAGCACTCCCTCAGTAGTGGCACAAGGGCAGTATGACCTCGATTCTGTGATCCAGGATGTTGAACCTGCCACATTTTTATTCAGAGTAATGAGTGATGCCCATTGAGCCCTGTGAAGTCAGACTTCAGCGCTGAGGATAGACTTACACCGGATTGCTAGCCGCGTTATAATATGTGTCCCCCTCACTCCCGCCCTGGAATAACCTGGCTGTCCCTCTTTTGCAGATCATCTCATTCCTGATGAAGATAGTTTTTCTGATGTTTTTCATGGCTGGTCTGGGGATTTCTGTCACTGTCCTGGTGATCGAACGGAAGCAAGTCTTTCCACAAGACAAGGTAGGACTGTGAGAGAGGAGCCAGCCGCTCTGGGGTTGTTCCTGCCCTGGCACATTCACCTCTGTCCATTCTTATGTTTGGCTGCACACCTTCTTTGCTCATCTCCTATCATCTGTCTGTCTGTCATTCTCTCTCGCTCTCTCTCTCTCTCTCTTGCTGCCTCTCTCTCTATTCACTCTCCCTCGTTCTCTCTCTCTTTTGCTGCCCATCCCTCTATTTGGTCTCCCTCTGTCTCTCTCTCCCTCCCTCGCTCTTTCTATCTCGCTGCCTCTCTCTCTATTCACTCTTCCTCTGTCTCTCTCTCTCTCTCTATCTCGCTGCCTCTCTCCCTATTCACTCTCCCTCTTTGTTTCTCTCTCTCCCTTGCTGACTTTCACTCTATTTGCTCTCCCTCTGTCTCTCCCTGTCTCTCCCACTCTCTCTCTCTCTGCCTCCCTCTCTATTCACTCTTTCTCTGTCTCTCTCTCCTTCGCTCTCTCACTCTCTCCCTCCAGTTGCCTCTCTCTCTCTTTATTTTCTCTCCCTCTTTCTCTCTCTCCTTTGTTGCCCCTCTCTCTATTTACTCTCCCTCTGTCTCTCCTTGCCTCTCTCTTTCTCTCTCACTCTCTGTTTCTCTCTTTATTCACGATCCCTCTTTCTCACGTGCTCTCTCTATCTCACACTCTCTCTCCTTGCTGCCTCTCTCTATTTGCTCTCCCTGTCTCCCTCTCTCTTGCGCTCTCTGCTTCTCTATCTCTCTATTCACTCACCCTCTACCTTGCCCTGTCTTTCTCTCTCTCTCTCTCTGCCCCTCTCCCTCTGTTCACTCTCCCTCTGTCTCTTCCTTTCTATCTCTCCTCTCACTCTGTCTCTCTCTGTTTCTCTGTCTCTCACTCTTTTGCTCCCTCTCTCCTTCTTGATCTATATCAATCTGCGTTTCTCCGTCTTGCTCTCCCTCTTACTCTCTGCCCCCTCTACACCTTGCTGATTTGCCTTCCCTCTCTTTCCTTCTCTCCTTCTCTCTCGCTATCTCACTTTCTGTTTCCCTTTCTCTTTCCAGCATCTTTTTCTCTTTGTTTCTCTCTCTCCATCTCTCTAACTTTCCTTCCCTCTCTTTCTATCTCTTTTCTCCCTCCCCCCACCGCTACATCCTTTCTCTGTCAGCTTGTCTTCCTCTGTCTCTCTCTCCTTTACTCTCTCTCTCTCTCCCATGATCTCTCCATCCATCTATGTCGATGTGTCACAAGTGACTCATCCTGACAGGAACTCCCGAATTCCCTCAGCGAGATGCCAGTGTGCTGTGCCCAAAGTGCCGCACCTGGGCTGGATTTGATGTGGCCTTGCCGGGGGTGCGCGCTGCAAGCGATGTGCGGCAGAGCGTGTGTAAGATAGGCCGGGCTTCTCGCCCACCATCTTCCCTCCCATCCCCAGAATAGGCTAGGTGGGCATGTTCAGAAATCAGCAGCCCCCCTGCCATGTTTAAATAAATAATTGAGGGCCAATCAAGCGGGGCTGCTTTGTCCTGGACGGTGTCCAGCTTCTTGAGTGTTGTGGGAGCTGCACTCATCCAGGCAAGTGGGGAGTATCCATCACACTCCTGACTTGTGCCTTGTAGATGGTGGACAGGCTTTGGGGAGTCAGGAGGTGAGTTACTCGCTGCAGGATTCCCAGCCTCTGACCCGCTCTTGCAGCCACAGTTAGACCAGTTCAGTTTCTGGTCACTGGTAACCCCCAGGATGTTGACAGTGGGGGATTCAGTGATGATAATACCAGTGAACGTCAAGGGACGATGGTTAGATTCTCGCTTGTTGGGGTAACGCTGCCAACGCCAAATCTTGTGCGTCGAGTAGGCCAACTGAAACATCATCACTGAGACCACCTATTTCAACCTGGGGAGAAAAGCCTGACACATGCCCACGGGCAGCACATCCGATGCAGGACCTGCACTCTTCTCCTGATTAACTGCAGGCTCGACAATTCCGACACACTCCCTCAGTAAATTTAAAACATTCATTGATCTGACACCAAGCCCCGGTCATCTGTCCCCCGGACGTAGTGTGGAATCTTGTTCGGCAAGAAATCCATTGGAAATTCGCATGTTTGTTTCCAAACTGATCCCTGATTTAACCTAACATAAACTCCCTATCTCTGTAACCTCCTCCATACCTACAACCCTCCCTACCTCTGTAACCTCCTCCATACCTACAACCCTCCCTATCTCTGTAACCTCCTCCATAACTACAACACTCCTTATCTCTGTAACCTCCTCCATAACTACAACACTCCCTATCTCTGTAACCTCCTCCATACCTAAAACCCTCCCTATCTCTGTAACATCCTCCATAACTACAACCCTCCCTATCTCTGTAACCTCCTAAATAACTACAACACTCCCTATCTCTGTAACCTCCTCCATAACTACAACACTCCCTATCTCTGTAACCTCCTCCAGCCCCTACAACCCTCCCTATCTCTGTAACCTCCTCCATACCTACAAACCTCCCTATCTCTGTAAACGCCTCCATACCTACAACCCTCCCTATCTCTGTAAACTCCTCCGGCCCCTACAAACCTCCCTATCTCTGTAACCTCCTCCAGCCACTACAACCCTCCCTATCTCTGTAACCTCCTCCAGCCTCTACAACCCTCCCTATCTCTGTAACCTCCTCCAGCCTCTACAACCCTCCCTATCTCTGTAACCTCCTCCATATCTACAACCCTCCCTATCTCTGTAACCTCCTCCAGCCCCTACAAACCTCCCTATCTCTGTAACTCCTCCAGCCCCTACAACCTTCCCTATCTCTGTAACCTCCTCCAGCCACTACAACACTCCCTATCTCTGTAACCTCCTCCAGCCTCTACAACCCTCCCTATCTCTGTAACCTCCTCCATACCTACAACCCTCCCTATCTCTGTAACCTCCTCCAGACCCTACAACTCTCCCTATCTCTGCAACCACCTGTATACCTACAACCCTCCCTATCTCTGTAACCTCCTCCAGCCCCTACAACCCTCCCTATCTCTGTAACCTCCTCCAGCCCCTACAACCCACCCTATCTCTGTAACCTCCTCTAGCCCCTGCAACCGTCCCAATCTCTGTAACCTCCTCCAGCCCCGACAACCCTCCCTATTTCTGTAACCTCCTCCAGCACCTACAACCACCCTATCTTTGTAACATCCTCCAGTCCCTACAACCGTCCCTATCTCTGCAACCACATCTAGCCCCTACAACCCTCACTATCTCTGTAACCTCCTCCATACCTACACCCCTCCCTAGCTCTGTAACCTCCTCCAAACCCTACACCCCCCTATCTCTGTAACCTCCTCCAACCCTACAACCCTCCCTATCTCTGTAACCTCCTCCACAATTACAACCCTTCTTAACTCTGTAACTTCCTCCAGCCCCTACAAACCTCCCTATCTCTGTAACCTCCTTCAGCCCCTACAACCCTCCTTAGATCTGTAACCACCTCCATACCTACAACCCTCCCTATCTCTGTAACGTCCTCCAGTCCCACAACCCTCCCTATCTCTGTAACATCCTCCAGCCTCTGCAACGCTCCCTATCTCTGCAAACACCTCCATCCCCTACAAACCTCCCTATCTTTGTAACCTCCTGTAGCGCCTACAACCCTCCCTATCTCTGAAACCTCCTCCAGCCCCTACAAACCTCTCTATATCTGTAACCTCCTCTAGCCCCTACAACCCTCCCTATCTCTGTAACCTCCTCCAGCCCCTACAACCCTCCCTATCTCTGTAACCTCCTCGAGCCCCTACAACCCTCCCTATCTCTGTAACCTCCTCCAGCCCCTACAACCCTCCATATCTCTGTAACCTCCTCCAGCCCCTACAGCCCTCCCTATGTTTGTAACCTCCTCCAGCCCCTACAACCCTCCCTATCTCTGTAACCTCCTCCAGCCCCTACAACCCTCCCTATCTCTGTAACCCCTCCAGCCACTACAACCCTCCCTATCTCTGTAACCCCCTCCAGCCCCTACAACCCTCCCTATCTCTGTAACCTCCTCCGGACCCTACAACCCTCCCTATCTCTGCAACCACCTGCATACCGACAACCCTCCCTATCTCTGTAACCTACTCCAGTCCCTACAACTCTCTCTATCTCTGTAATCTCCTCCATAACTACAACCCACCCTATCTCTGTAACCTCCTCCAGCCCCTACAACCCTCCCTATCTCTGTAACCTCCTCCAGCCCCTACAACCCACCCTATCTCTGTAACCTCCTCCAGACCCTGCAACCCTCCCAATCTCTGTAACCTCCTCCAGCCCCGACAACCCTCCCTATTTCTGTAACCTCCTCCAGCACCTACAACCACCCTATCTCTGTAACATCCTCCAGTCCCTACAACCGTCCCTATCTCTGCAACCAACTCTAGCCCCTACAACCCTCACTATCTCTGTAACCTCCTCCATACCTACACCGCTCCCCAGCTCTGTAACCTCCTCCAACCCCTACAACCCCCTATCTCTGTAACCTCCTCCAACCCTACAACCCTCCCTATCTCTGTAACCTCCTCCACAACTACAACCCTTCTTAACTCTGTAACTTCCTCCAGCCCCTACAAACCTCCCTATCTCTGTAACGTCCTCCAGTCCCACAACCCTCCCTATCTCTGTAACATCCTCCAGCCTCTGCAACGCTCCCTATCTCTGCAAACACCTCCATCCCCTACAACCCTCCCTATCTCTGAAACCTCCTCCAGCCCCTACAAACCTCCCTATATCTGTAACCTCCTCTAGCCCCTACAACCCTCCCTATCTCTGTAACCTCCTCCAGCCCCTACAACCCTCCCTATGTTTGTAACCTCCTCCAGCCCCTACAAACATCCCTATATCTGTAACCTCCTCCAGCCCCTACAACCCTCCCTATCTCTGTAACCTCCTCCAGCCCCTACAACCCTCCCTATGTTTGTAACCTCCTCCAGCCCCTACAACCCTCCCTATCTCTGTAACCTCCTCCAGCCCCTACAACCCTCCCTATCTCTGTAACCTCCTCCAGCTCCTACAACCCTCCCTATCTCTGTAACCTCCTCCAGACCCTACAACCCTCCCTATCTCTGCAACCACCTCCATACCTACAACCCTCCCTATCTCTGTAACCTCCTCCAGCCCCTACAACCCTCCCTATCTCTGTAACCTCCTCCAGCCCCTACAACCCTCCCTATCTCTGTAACCTCCTCCAGCCCCTACAACCCTCCCTATCTCTGTAACCCCCTCCAGCCACTACAACCCTCACCATCTCTGTAACCCCCTCCAGACCCTACAACCCTCCCTATCTCTGCAACCACCTCCATACCTACAACCCTCCCTATCTCTGTAACCTCCTCCAGCCTCTACAACCCTCCCTATCTCTGTAACCTCCTCCAGCCCCTACAACCCTCCCTATCTCTGTAACCTCCTCCAGACCCTACAACCCTCCCTATCTCTGCAACCACCTGCATACCTACAACCCTCCCTATCTCTGTAACCTACTCCAGCCCCTACAACTCTCCCTATGTCTGTAACCTCCTCCATGCCTACAACCCACCCTATCTCTGTAACCTCCTCCAGCCCCTACAACCCTCCCTATCTCTGTAACCTCCTCCAGCCCCTACAACCCACCCTATCTCTGTAACCTCCTCCAGCCCCTGCAACCCTCCCAATCTCTGTAACCTCCTCCAGCCCCGACAACCCTCCCTATTTCTGTAACCTCCTCCAGCACCTACAACCACCCTATCTCTGTAACATCCTCCAGTCCCTACAACCGTCCCTATCTCTGCAACCACCTCTAGCCCCTACATCCCTCACTATCTCTGTAACCTCCTCCATACCTACACCCCCCCTAGCTCTGTAACCTCCTCCAACCCCTACACCCCCCTATCTCTGTAACCTCCTCCAACCCTACAAACCTCCCTATCTCTGTAACCTCCTCCACAACTACAACGCTTCTTAACTCTGTAAATTCCTCCAGCCCCTACAAACCTCCCTATCTCTGTAACCTCCTCCAGTCCCACAACCCTCCCTATCTCTGTAAACTCCTCCAGCCTCTACAAACCTCCCTATCTCTGTAACTACCTCCATACCTACAACCCTCCCTATCTCTGTAACCTCCTCCAGTCCCACAACACTCCCTATCTCTGTAACCTCCTCCAGCCCGTACAACCCTCCCTATTTCTGTAACCACCTCCAGCCCGTACAACCCTCCCTATCTCTGTAACCACCTCCAGAACTTACAACACTCCCTATTTCTGTAACATCCACCAACGCCTCCAACCCTCCCTATCTCTGTAACCTCCTCCAGCCTCTACAACCTTCCCTATCTCTGTAAACTACTCCAACCGCTACAACCCTCCCTATCTCTGTACCTCCTCCATCCATTATGAACTTCCCTATCTCAGTAAACTCCTCCATCCCTTACTCCCCATCCTAGCACTGTAACCTCCTCCAGCCCCTACAACCCTCCCTATCTAGGTAACCTCCTCCAGCCCCTACAACCCTCCCTATCTCTGTAACCGCCTCCAGCCTCTACAACACTCCCTATCTCTGTAACCGCCTCCAGCACCTACAACCCTCTCTATCTCTGTAACCTCCTCCAGCCTCTACAACCCTCCCTATCTCTGTAACCTCCTCCAGCTCCTACAACCCTCCCTATCTCTGTAACCTCATCCAGCCCCTACAACCTTCCCTATCTCTGTAACCGCCTCCAGCCCCTACAACCCTCTCTATCTCTGTAACCTCCTCCAGCCTCTACAAACCTCCCTATCTCTGTAACCTCCTCCAGCCCCTAAAACCATCCCTATCTCTGTAACCTCCTCCAGCTCCTACAACCCTCCCTATCTCTGTAACCTCCTCCAGCCCCTACAACCCTCCCTATCTGGGTAACCACTTCCAGCCCCTACAACCCTCTCTATCTGGGTAACCACTTCCAGCCCCTACAACCCTCCTTATCTCTGTAACCTAGTCCAACCCCTACAACCCTCCCTATCTCTGTATCCTCCTCCAACCACTACAACCCTCCCTATCTCAGTAAATTCCTCGATCTCTACAACCGTCCCTATCTCTAAAATCTCCTCCAACCCATACAACCCTCCCTACCTCTGTAACCTCCTCCATCACTACAACCCTCCCTATCTCTGTAGCCTCCTCCAGCCCGTACAACCCTCCCTATCTCTGTAACCTCCTCCAGCCCCTACAACCCTCCCTATCTCTGTAACCTCCTTCAGCCCCTACAACCCTCCCTATCTCTGTAACACCCTCCAGCCCCTACAACCCTCCCTATCTCTGTAACCTTCGCCAGTCCCTACCACACTCCCTATCTCTGTAACCTCCTCCAGTCCCTACAGCCCTACAACCTCCTTATCACTGTTATAATCTCCAGCACTACAGCTGTACCAATCTCAGAAACCTCCTCCGCCCCCACACCCTTCGTTTTCTCTAAAAACCACTCCAACCCTTCCAATCGTCCTTCCGTACTGACCCCCTGACAGCATAGATCTCCCTCAGTACAGTCCCTCTGACAGTGCAGCACTCCCTCAGTACTGACCCTCCGACAGTGCAGTGCTACCTCAGTACTGACCCTCTGACAGTGCAGCACTCCCTCAGTACTGACCATCTGACAGTACAGCACTCCCTCAGTACTGACCATCTGACAGTGCAGCACTCCCTCAGTACTGACCCTATGACAGTGCAGCACTCCCTCAGTACTGACCCTCCAACAGTGCAGCACTCCCTCAGTACTGACCCTCTGACAGTGCAGCACTCCCTCAGTAGTGACCCTCCGACAGTGCAGCACTCCCTCAGTACTGACCCCCAACAGTGCAGCGCTCCCTCAGTACTGACCCCCAACAGTGCAGCACTCCCTCAGTACTGACCCTCCAACAGTGCAGCACTCCCTCCGTACTGACCCTCCGACAGTGCAGCAATCCCTCGCTACTGACCCTGTGCTTTCCTCTTCACAAGACCGGTATCGTATGATTGCCTCAGTCTGGAAGTTAAAACAGGAAGCACTGATCTTTCTCGGCTGGTCTGACAGCCCCAGTGCGGGTTGAGAAACCCAGTGAAAGTTTCTCCTCGCTGGGTCTGGAGCGTTGTGCTCTGTGCAGCTCTGTTGAGCTCGGTTTGAAGCAATGAGCTCTGCGCTTTGACAGCGGGTGCGCTCCCCACCGGGCTGCATGTTCCGGCTTCACTCCTCGTGCTCCAATCTCTTTGCCGACCCCAGTGACATTCCCTGTGTTGTTTTCACAGCCTGAGATCGCCATGGAAAGTGTCGAGGTTTCCGGCTCTCCGTCCCACATGCTGAATCCTTCACACCCTGCAGAATAGACATCGCCTCCCTCTGTCTCTCCTCAGAGGCAGCTGATCATGATGGGGTGAATGATCATCCTGGCGCTGTCGATTGCACTGATTGACCTGCTTCCTGCTCAACTGTGGCCTCAACATGTCCCTCTTTCCAGTCCATTTGTATTTGTTGCTCATGAACACTGTCGGGAGTAAGGAATCCTCCCCTACTGACCCTCCTCCTGCCGGGTCTCTGTGTGTTGGCATCTTTGTAGATAGAAATAGAGAAAAAGAGCAAGAGAGACAGCGAGAGAGAGAGAGAGAGAGACAGAGAGAGTGATAGAGAGACAGAGAGAGAGTGAGAGAGAGAGAGAGAGCGAGACAGAGTGAGAGAGAGAGAGCGAGAGAGAGAGACAGCGAGAGCGATAGAGAGACAGAGAGAGAGTGTGAGAGAGAGAGAGAGAGAGAACGAGACAGAGCGAGAGAGAGATAGCGAGAGAGGGAGTGAGACAGAGAGAGTGATAGAGAGACAGAGAGAGAGTGTGAGAGAGAGAGAGAGAGCGAGACAGAGCGAGCGAGAGAGAGAGAGAGTGAGAGAGAGAGAGAGAGCGAGTCAGAGCAAGAGAGAAAGCGAGAGAGAGAGAGAGACAGAGAGAGTGATAGAGAGACAGAGAGAGTGATAGAGAGACAGAGAGAGAGTGTGAGAGACAGAGAGAGTGAGACAGAGCGAGAGAGAGAGCGAGAGAGAGAGAGAGTGAGAGACAGAGAGAGCGAGACAGAGCGAGAGAGAGAGCGAGAGAGAGAGAGAGAGTGAGAGACAGAGAGAGTGATAGAGAGACAGAGAGAGAGTGTGAGAGACAGAGAGAGCGAGACAGAGCGAGAGAGAGAGAGAGAGTGAGAGACAGAGAGAGTGATAGAGAGACAGAGAGAGTGATAGAGAGACAGAGAGAGAGTGTGAGAGACAGAGAGAGCGAGACAGAGCGAGAGAGAGAGCGAGAGAGAGAGAGTGAGAGACAGAGAGAGTGAGACAGAGCGAGAGAGAGAGCGAGAGAGAGAGAGAGAGTGAGAGACAGAGAGAGTGATAGACAGAGAGAGAGTGTGAGAGAGAGAGAGCGAGAGAGAGAGAGAGTGAGAGACAGAGAGAGTGATAGAGAGACAGAGAGAGAGTGTGAGAGACAGAGAGAGCGAGACAGAGCGAGAGAGAGAGAGAGAGTGAGAGACAGAGAGAGTGATAGAGAGACAGAGAGAGAGTGTGAGAGACAGAGAGAGAGAGCACGAGAGACAGAGAGAGAGAGAGCAAGAGAGAGAGAGAGAGAGAGAGATTGCAACCTTAATCGCCCAGACATACACAGTGTTGCTGGAGAGGAAGAGAGAGGGACGGCAGGGCGGTGGGATGGAGGGGTGGGGGCTAGTGGGCGGGGAGAGAATGATGGTGAGAGTGAGAGAGAGAGAGGAAGAGGCAGAGAGAGAGAAAAAGAAAGAGAGAGGAGGAGAGCAAGAAAGATGGGAGGAGTGAGAGAGAGAGAGGAAGAGGCAGAGAGAGAGGGAAAGAAAGAGAGAGGAGGAGAGCAAGAAAGATGGGGGGAGTGAGAGGGTGGAAAAGGGGAAGAGGCAGAGAGGGGAAAGGAAGAGAGGAGGGAAGAGAGGGAAAATGGGGTGAGAGAGAGGGGAAAAGAGGGAGAGTGAGTGAAAGAGAGGAAAAAACGAGAGGGGGAGAGAGGGAAAGATGGGGAGGGTGAGAGAGAAAAAGAGGAATAGACAGAGAGAGAAAGGAAAAAAGAGAGGGGAGAGAAACAGAAAGAGAGTGTAAAAGAGGATGAGAGAGAGGGAAAGAGAGGAAAGAAAGAGGTTGGAGAGAGAGAACGAGTGCAAGACAGTGATAAAGCGAATGAGAGATGAACAAGAAAGACGATGGGGGAGAGAAAGAGGAAGTAAGAGCAGGAGAGAGAGAGAGAGAGGGAGGGGGGGAGGGAGAAGGAAAGAGGGAGACTGATATGTGAGCAAATGGGGACTGCGAGAAAGAGCGATGGAGAAAGCGATTGAGAGAAAGAAAGAGAAAGGGAGAGGGAGAGAGGGTTAGAGAAAGTAAAAAAGAGAGAGCGAGACAAAGGGAGCGAGAAAGAGAGAGAATGAAAGAAGGGAAGAGAGTGAGGGAAATAAATAAATGAATGAGTGACTGAGAGATTAACCCCATGGTTGTGTGCAGCATAAACCACATTTGATAGGTGGAAACCTGATTAAATAATTGGCAAGGCTGATCCCAGACAGCCCAGTCAAACCCCGTGGAGGATCCCTACTGTCCTCATGGAGCTGAGCCTTGCCTGCTTGTTAGAATGCCCTCTCTGTCCCTCTCTCTCTGCTGGGAGACAACGCGGGTCCCTATCTGCTCCATTGAAGTTCCCACATCAAAAATTCACAGTACTGCAGAGCCCAGTTATTTGTAACTGTGCAGTCGATTAAATTGAGCATATGGATGAACACATTGTGCCTCTCTCATTATTTACCAGATTCTCCCATGGACTCACAGCCAGTGTGCTTAGCTTGCAATGTGACAGATTAGAGATCCCTCTGTCAGGAGATGGCAGCACCAGCCAGTGAAATAGCTACAATTAGGCTCCACGTGATTCCAGCAAATGATTGAGCATCATGGTTAATCCTATGCTCCAGAGTAAGGAGCCTCAATCCAGGCCCAAAACACACTCAAAATTAGTCTGTTCCAGACAGTCCTTCAAAATGGTAAAACAGCCTCAAATTAGTCTGTTCGAGACAGTCCTTCAAAATGGTAAAACAGCCTCAAATTAGTCTGTTCGAGACAGGTCCCCAAAATGGTAAAACAAAAACAGAATTACCTGGAAAAACTCAGCAGGTCTGGCAGCATCGGCGGAGAAGAAAAGAGTTGACGTTTCGAGTCCTCATGACCCTTCGACAGAACTTGATTTCGAGTCCAAGAAAGAGTTGAAATATAAGCTGGTTTAAGGTGTGTGTGTGGGCGGCGGAGAGAGAGAGAGAGAGGTGGAGGGGGGTGTGGTAGTAGGGACAAACAAGCAGTGATAGAGGCAGATCATCAAAAGATGTCAGTGACAATGTTACAATAGAACACATAGGTGTTAAAGTTAAAGTTGGTGATATTATCTAAACGAATGTGCTAATTAAGAATGGATGGTAGGGCACTCAAGGTACAGCTCTAGTGGGGGTGGGGGGAGCATAAAAGATTTTAAAATATTTAAAAATAATCCCCATCCACTACTACTCTCCTCCGTCTGGCTGAACTTGTTCTCACGTTGAACAATTTCTCCTTCAACTCCTCTCACTTCCTCCAAATAAAAGGTGTGGCTATGGGTACCCGCATGGGCCCCAGCTATGCCTGTCTCTTTATGGGGTATGTGGAACATTCCTTGTTGCAGACCTACCCCGGCCCCCTTCCACAACTTTTTCTCCGGTACATCGATGATTACTTCGGTGCCGCTTCATGCTCTCGTCGGGACTTGGAAAAATTTATTAATTTTGCTTCCAATCTCCACCCCTCCATCATTTTCACGTGGTCCATCTCTGACACTTCCCTTCCTTGACCTCTCTGTCTCAATCTCTGGTGATAGACTGTCCACCAATATCCATTACAAACCCACCGACTCCCACAGCTACCTCGAATACAGCTCCTGACACCCCGCTTCCTGTAAGGACTCCATCCCATTCTCCCAGTTCCCTCGCCTCCGTCGCATCTGTTCCGATGATGCTACCTTCAAAAACAGTTCCTCTGACATGTCCTCCTTCTTCCTTAACCGTGGTTTTCCACCCACGGTCGTTGACAGGGCCCTCAACCATGTCCGGCTCATCTCCCGCGCATCCGCCCTCACGCCTTCTCCTCCCTCCCAGAAACATGATAGGGTCCCCCTTGTCCTCACTTATCACCCCACCAGCCTCCGCATTCAAAGGATCATCCTCCACCATTTCCGCCAACTCCAGCATGATGCCACCACCAAACACATCTTCCCTTCACCCCCCTTATCGGCATTCCGTAGGGATCGCTCCCTCCGGGACACCCTGGTCCACTCCTCCATCACCCCCTACTCCTCAACCCCCTCCTATGGCACCACCCCATGCCCACGCAAAAGATGTAACACCTGCCCCTTCACTTCCTCTCTCCTCACCGTCCAAGGGCCCAAACACTCCTTTCAAGTGAAGCAGCATTTCACTTGCATTTCCCCCAACTTAGTCTACTGCATTCGTTGCTCCCAATGTGGTCTCCTCTACATTGGAGAGACCAAACGTAAACTGGGCGACCGCTTTGCAGAACACCTGCGGTCTGTCCGCAAGAATGACCCAAACCTCCCTGTCGCTTGCCATTTTAACACTCCACCCTGCTCTCTTGCCCACATGTCTGTCCTTGGCTTGCTGCATTGTTCCAGTGAAGCCCAACGCAAACTGGAGGAACAACACCTCATCTTCCGACTAGGCACCTTACAGCCTTCCGGTCTGAATATTGAATTCAACAACTTTAGGTCGTGAGCTCCCTCCCCCATCCCCACCCCCTTTCTGTTTCCCCCCCTTTTTTTTCCCCAATAAATTATATAGATTTTTCTTTTCCCACCTATTTCCATTATTTTTAAATATTTTAAAATCTTTTATGCTCCCTCCACCCCCACTAGAGCTGTACCTTGAGTGCCCTACCATCCATTCTTAATTAGCACATTCGTTTAGATAATATCACCAACTTTAACTTTAACACCTATGTGTCCTAAAGTACCATTGTTGCTGACATCTTTTGATGATCTGCTTCTATCACTGCTTGTTTGTCCACACAACCACCTCTCTCTCTCTCTCTCTCTCTCCGCCCCCCACACACACACCTTAAACCAGCTTATATTTCAACTCTTTCTTGGACTCGAACTCAAGTTCTGTCGAAGGGTCATGAGGACTCGAAACGTCAACTCTTTTCTTCTCCGCCGATGCTGCCAGACCTGCTGAGTTTTTCCAGGTAATTCTGTTTTTGTTTCTCACACTTTCTATCCGTCCCTCACACTTTCTCTCAGTGTCTCTCAATTTCCCTCTGTCTCTCTCACTTTCTCACAGTCTCTCACACTTTCCCTCCATCTCTCACACTTTTTCTTCCTCTCTCACATGTTCCCTCCATCTCTCACACTTTCTCTCCGTCTCTCACACTTGCTCTCCATCTCTCTCACTTTCCCTCTGTCTCTCTCACTTTCTCTCCGTCTCTCACACTTTCCTTCCATCACTCGCACTTTCCCTCCATCTCTCACAGTTTCTCTCAATCTCTCTCAATTTCCCTCCATCTCTCACACTTTCTCTCCATCTCTCTCAATTTCCCTCCATCTCTCACACTTTCTCTCCATCTCTCTCACTTTCTCTCCATCCCTCACACTTTCCCTCCGTCTTTCAAACTTTCATTCCATCTCTCTCACTTTCCATCCATCTCTCACAATTTCCCACCATCTCTCACACTCTCTCTCCGTCTCTCACACTTTCCTTCCGTCTCTCACACTTTCTCTCCATCTCTCCCAATTTCCCTCCATGTCTCTCACTTTCTCTCCATCTCTAACACTTTCTCTCCTTCTCTCACACAATCTCTCCATCTCTCTCACTTTCTGTCCGTCTCTCACACTTTCCATCCAACTCTCACACTTTCCCTCCATCTCTCACACTTTCCCTACATCTCTCACACTTTCCCTCTGTCTCTCACACTTTCTCTCCGTCTCTCACACTTTCTCTCCATCTCTCACACTTTCCCTACATCTCTCACACTTTCCCTACATCTCTCACACTTTCTCTCCATCTTTCACATTTTCCCTCCGTCTCTCACACTTTCCCTCCGTCTCTCACACTTTCCCTCCGTCTCTTACACTTTCTCTCCATCTCTCTCACTTTGCCTCCATCTCTCAGACTTTATCTCCATCTTTCACACTTTCCCTCTGTCTCTCACTTTCCCTCTGTCTCTCAAACTTTCCCTCCTTCTCTCATACTTTCCCTCAATCTCTCACACTTTCCCTCCATCTCTCACACTTTATCTCCATCTTTCACACTTTCCCTCCATCTCTCACACTTTTTCTCCGTCTCTCACACTTTCCCTCCATCTCTCACACTTTCTCTCCATCTCTCACACTTTCAAACTGCCTCTCCCATTTTCCCTCCATCTCTCACACTTTCATTCCGTCTCTCACACTTTCATTCAGACTCTCACACTTTCTCTCCATCTCTCACACTTTCTCTCCATCTCTCACACTTTCCCTCCTTCTCTCACAATTTCCCTCAATCTCTCAAACTTTCTCTCCATCTCTCTCACTTTCTCTCCATTTCTCACACTTTCTCTCCATTTCTCACACTTTTTCTTAATCTCTCACACTTTCCCTCCGTCTCTCACACTTTTTCTCCGTCTCTCACACGTTCCCTCCATCTCTCACACTTTCTCTCCGTCTCTCACACATTCTCTCCGTCTCTCTCATTTTCCCTCCATCTCTCACACTTTCATTCCGTCTCTCACACTTTCATTCAGACTCTCACACTTTCTCTCCATCTCTCACACTTTCTCTCCATCTCTCACATTTTCCCTCCTTCTCTCACACTTTCACACCGTCTCTTAAACTTTCACTCCATCCCTCACACTTTATCTCCGTTTTTCTTAATTTCTCTCCATGTCTCACACTTTCTCTCCGTCTCTCAGATTATCCCACCGTCTCTCTCACTTTCTCTCCGTCTCTCACACTTTCTCTCCGTCTCTCACATTCCTTCTGTCTCTCTTGCTTTCCCTCCATCTGTCACACTTTCCCTCCATCTCTCTCACTTTCTCTCCATCTCTTGCACTTTCCCTCCATCTGTCTCACTTTCACTTCGTCTCTCCCACTTTCACTCCATCAGTCTCAATCTCCCTCCATCTCTCTCAATTTCCCTCTGTCTCTCGCACATTCTCTCCATCTTTCACACATTCCCTCCATCTCTCACACTTTCCCTCCATCTCTCACAGCTTCTCTATGTCTCTCACTCTTTCTATCCGTCTCTCACACTTTCTCTCAGTGTCTCTCAATTTCCCGCAGTCTCTCTCACTTTTTCTCCGTCTCTCAAACTTTCTCTCCGTCTCTCACACTTTCCCTCCATCTCTGTCACTTTCTCTCTGTCTCTCACTCTTTCCCTCCATCACTCACACTTTCCCTCCGTCTCTCAGACTTTCGCTCCATCTCTCACACTTCCTCTCCATCTCTGTCACTTTCCTACTCTCTCTCACATTTTCCCTCAGTCTCGCACATTCCCTCCGTCTCTTACACTTTTCCTCCATCTCTCACACTTCCTCTCCATCTCTCTCACTTTCTCTCCATCTCTCACACTTTCCCTCCATCTCTCACACTTTTTCTCCCTTTCTCACACATTCCCTCCATCACTCACACTTTCTCTCCATCTCTCACACTTGCTCTCCATCTCTCTGACTTTCCCTTCGTCTCTCTCAATTTCTCTCCGTCTCTCACACTTTCCTTCCATCACTCGCACTTTCCCTCCATCTCTCACACTTTCTCTCCATCTCTCTCAATTTCCCTCCATCTCTCACACTTTCTCTCCATCTCTCTCACTTTCCCTCCGTTTCTCACACTTTCTCTCCGTCTCTCACACTTTCAATCCGTCTCTCACATGTTCTCTCCGTCTCTCTCAGTTTCTCTCCGTCCCTCAAACTTTCCCTCCGTCTTTCACACGTTCATTCCATCTCTCTAACTTTCTTTCCATCTCTCACACTTTCCCTCCATCTCTCACAATTTCTCTCCGTCTCTCACGCTTTCTCTCCATCTCTCACACTTTCCCTCCATCCCTCACACTTTCCTACCGTCTCTCACACTCTCTCTCCGTCTCTCACACTTTCCTACCTTCTCTCACACTTTCCCTCCATCCCTCACACTTTCCTACCGTCTCTCACACTCTCTCTCCGTCTCTCACACTTTCCTACCTTCTCTCACACTTTCCCTCCATCTCTCACACTTTCCTTCCGTCTCTCACACTTTCTCTCCATCTCTCTCAATTTCCCCCCATGTCTCTCACTTTCTCTCTGTCTCTAACACTTTCTCTCCTTCTCTCTCACTTTCTCTCCGTCTCTCAAACTTTCCCTCCATCTCTCTCACTTTCCCTCCATCTCTGTCACTTTCTCTGTGTCTCTCACACTTTCCCTCCATCACTCACATTTTCCCTCCATCTCTCCCAATTTATCTGCATCTTTCACACGTTCCCTCCATCTCTCATACTTTCCCACCGTCTCTCAATCTCTCTCACCGTCTCTCACACTTTCTCTCCATCTCTCTCACTTTCCCTTCGTCTCTCTCAATTTCTCTCCGTCTCTCACACTTTCCTTCCATCACTCGCACTTTCCCTCCATCTCTCTCAATTTCCCTCCATCTCTCACACTTTCTCTCCATCTCTCTCACTTTACCTCCGTTTCTCACACTTTCTCTCCGTCTCTCACACTTTCTCTCCGTCTCTCACACTTTCAATCCGTCTCTCACATGTTCTCTCCGTCTCTCTCAGTTTCTCTCCGTCCCTCAAACTTTCCCTCCGTCTTTCACATGTTCATTCCATCTCTCTAACTTTCTTTCCATCTCTCACACTTTCCCTCCATCTCTCACACTTTCTCTCCGTCTCTCACACTTTCTCTCAATCTCTCACACTTTCCTTCCGTCTCTCACACTTTCTCTTCACCTCTCTCAATTTCCCCCCATTTCTCACACTTTCTCTCCGTCTCTAACACTTTCTCTCCTTCTCTCACACATTCTCTCCATCTCTCTCACTTTCTCTCCGTCTCTCACACTTTCCCTCCATCTCTCACACTTTCTCTACATCTCTCACACTTTATCTCCGTCTCTCACACTTTCTCTCCGTCTCTCCCACTGTCTCTCCGTCTCTCACACTTTCCCTGCATCTCTCACACTTTCTCTCCATCTCTCACACTTTCCCTCCATCTCTCAGACTTTATCTCCATCTTTCACACTTTCCCTCTGTCTCTCAATTTCCCTCTGTCTCTCACACTTTCCCTCCATCTCTCACACTTTCCCTCCATCTCTCTCACTTTCCCTCCATCTCTGTCACTTTCTCTGTGTCTCTCACACTTTCCCTCCATCACTCACATTTTCCCTCCATTTCTCACACTTTCCCTCCATCACTCACACTTTCCCTCCATCACTCACATTTTCCCTCCATCTCTCCCAATTTCTCTCCGTCTCTCACACTTTCCTTCCATCACTCGCACTTTCTCTCCATCTCTCTCACTTTACCTCCGTTTCTCACACTTTCTCTCCGTCTCTCACACTTTCTCTCCGTCTCTCTCAGTTTCTCTCCGTCCCTCAAACTTTCCCTCCGTCTTTCACACGTTCATTCCATCTCTCACACTTTCTCTCCGTCTCTCACACTTTCTCTCCATCTCTAACACTTTCCCTCCATCTCTCACACTTTCTCTCCATCTCTCACACTTTCCTACTTTCTCTCACACTTTCTCTCCACCTCTCTCAATTTCCCCCGATCTCTCTCACTTTCTCTCCGTCTCTCACAATTTCCCTCCATCTCTCACACTTTCTCTACATCTCTCACACTTTATCTCCGTCTCTCACACTTTCTCTCCGTCTCTCCCACTGTCTCTCCGTCTCTCACACTTTCCCGACATCTCTCACACTTTCTCTCCATCTCTCACACTTTCCCTCCGTCTCTCACACTTTGCCTCCACCTCTCAGACTTTATCTCCATCTTTCACACTTTCCCTCTGTCTCTCAAACTTTCCCTCCTTCTCTCACACTTTCCCTCCGTCTCTCACACATTCCCTCCATCTCTCTCACTTTCCCTCCATCTCTGTCACTTTCTCTGTGTCTCTCACACTTTCCCTCCATCTCTCACACTTTCCCTCCATCTCTCACACTTTCCCTCCATCTCTCACACTTTCCCTCCATCTCTCACAGTTCCTCTCCATCTCTCACACTTTCTCTCCGTCGCACCAACTTTCTCTCCGTCTCTCCCACTGTCTCTCCGTCTCTCAGACTTTCCCTACATCTCTCACACTTCCACTCCATCTCTCACACTTTCCCTCCATCTCTCACACTTCCTCTCCATCTCTCTCACTTTCCCTCCGTCTCTCACATTTTCCCTCAGTCTCGCACTTTCCCTCCGTCTCTTACACTTTCCCTCCATATCTCACACTTCCTCTCCATCTCTGTCACTTTCTCTCCGTCTCTCACACTTTCCCTCCATCTCTCACACTTTTTCTCCCTCTCTCACACGTTGCCTCCATCACTCACACTTTCTCTCCGTCTCTCACACTTTCATTCCATCTCTCACATGTTCTCTCCATCTCTCTCACTTCCTCTCCATCTCTCACACTTTCTCTCAGTCTCTCACACTTTCTCTCATTCTCTCAGAATTTCCCTCCATCTCTCACACTTTCTCTCCATCTCTCACACTTTCTCTCCATCTCCCACACTTTCCCTCCATCTCTCACACTTTCCTACCGTCTCTCACACTCTCTCTCCGTCTCTCACACATTTCCTTCCGTCTCTCACACTTTCTCTCCATCTCTCTCAATTTCCCCCCATGTCTCTCACTTTCTCTCCGTCTCTAACACTTTCTCTCCTTCTCTCACACATTCTCTCCATCTCTCTCACTTTCTCTCCATCTCTCACACTTTCCCTCCATCTCTCACACTTTCTCTCCATCTCTCACACTTTCTCTCCGTCTCGCCAACTTCTTCTCCGTCTCTCCCACTTTCTCTCCGTCTCTCCCACTGTCTCTCCGTCTCTCACACTTTCCCTACATCTCTCACACTTTCTCTCCATCTTTCACACTTTGCCTCCATCTCTCAGACTTTATCTCCATCTTTCACACTTTCCCTCTGTCTCTCACTTTCCCTCTGTCTCTCAAACTTTCCCTCCTTCTCTCACACTTTCCCTCCGTCTCTCACACTTTCCCTCCATCTCTCATACTTGCCCTCTGTCTCTCAAACTTTCTCTCCATCTCTCTCACTTTCCCTCCATTTCTCAAACTTTATCTCCATCTTTCACACTTTCCCTCCGTCTCTCACACTTTCCCTCCTTCTCTCACACTTTCCCTCCTTCTCTCACACTTTCCCTCCATCTCTCACATTTTCCCTCCATCTCACCCAATTTATCTGCATCTTTCACACTTTCCCTCCATCTCTCATACTTTCCCACCATCTCTCAATCTCTCTCTCCGTCTCTCACACTTTCTCTCCATCTCTCTCAATTTCCCTCCGTGTCTCTCACTTTCTCTCCATCTCTAACCCTTTCTCTCCGTCTCTCACACATTCTCTCCGTCTCTCTCACTTTCTCTCTGTCTCTCACAATTTCCCTCCATCTCTCACACTTTGCCTCCATCTCTCACACTTTCTCTCCAACTCTCACACTTTCCCTCCATCTCTCACACTTTCCTTCCGTCTCTCACACTTTCTCTCCATCTCTCTCAATTTCCCCCCATGTCTCTCACTTTCTCTCCGTCTCTAACACTTTCTCTCCTTCTCTCACACAATCTCTCCATCTCTCTCACTTTCTCTCCGTCTCTCACACTTTCCCTCCATCTCTCACACTTTCTCTCAATCTCTCACACTTTATCTCCGTCTCTCCCACTTTCTCTCCGTCTCTCGCACTGTCTCTCCGTCTCTCACACTTTCCCTACATCTCTCACACTTTCTCTCCATCTTTCACACTTTCTCTCCATCTCTCTCAGTTTGCCTCCATCTCTCAGACTTTATCTCCATCTCTCTCACTTTCCCTCCATCTCTCACACTTTCCCTCCATCTCTCACACTTACCCTCCATCTCTCACAGTTCCTCTCCATCTCTCTCACTTTCCCTCCATCTCTCACACTTCCTCTCCATCTCTCTCACTTTCCCTCCGTCTCTAACACGTTCCCTCCATATCTCACACTTCCTCTCCATCTCTGTCACTTTCCCTCCATCTCTCACACTTTTTCTCCCTCTCTCACACGTTCCCTCCATCACTCACACTTTCTCTCCGTCTCTCACACTTGCTCTCCATCTCTCTCACTTTCCCTCCGTCTCTCTCACTTTCTCTCCGTCTCTCACGCTTTCCATCCATCACTCGCACTTTCCCTCCAACTCTCACAATTTCTCTCCATCTCTCTCAATTTCCCTCCATCTTTCACTCTTTCTCTCCATCTCTCTCACTTTCCCTACATCTCTCACACTTTCTCTCCATCTCTCACACTTTCTCTCCATCTCTCTCACTTTGCCTCCATCTCTCAGACTTTATCTCCATCTTTCACACTTTCCCTCTGTCTCTCACTTTCCCTCTGTCTCTCAAACTTTCCCTCCTTCTCTCACACTTTCCCTCCGTCTCTCACACATTCCTTCCATCTCTCTCACTTTCCCTCCATCTCTGTCACTTTCTCTGTGTCTCTCACACTTTCCCTCCATCACTCACACTTTCCCTCCATCTCTCACACTTTCCCTCCATCTCTTACAGTTCCTCTCCATCTCTCACACTTTCTCTCCGTCTCTCCAATTTTCTCTCCGTCTCTCCCACTGTCTCTCCGTCTCTCAGACTTTCCCTCCATCTCTCACAGTTCCACTCCATCTCTCACACTTTCCCTCCGTCTCTCACATTTTCCCTCAGTCTCGCACTTTCCCTCCGTCTCTTACACTTTCCCTCCATATCTCACACTTCCTCTCCATCTCTGTCACTTTCTCTCCGTCTCTCACACTTTCCCTCCATCTCTCACACTTTTTCTCCCTCTCTCACACGTTGCATCCATCACTCACACTTTCTCTCCGTCTCTCACACTTTCATTCCATCTCTCACATGTTCTCTCCATCTCTCTCACTTTCTCTCCGTCCCTCACACTTTCCCTCCGTCTTTCACACTTTCACTCCGTCTCCCACAGTTTCTCTCCATCTCTCACACTTTCTCTCAGTCTCTCACACTTTATCTCCTTCTCTCAGAATTTCCCTCCATCTCTCACACTTTCTCTCCATCTCCCACACTTTCCGTCCATCTCTCACACTTTCCTACCTTCTCTCACACTCTCTCTCCGTCTCTCACACATTTCTTTCCGTCTCTCACACTTTCTCTCCATCTCTCTCAATTTCCCCCAATGTCTCTCACTTTCTCTCCGTCTCTAACACTTTCTCTCCTTCTCTCACACATTCTCTCCATCTCTCTCACTTTCTCTCCATCTCTCACTCTTTCCCTCCATCTCTCTCACTTTCTCTCCATCTCCCACACTTTCCCTCCATCTCTCACACTTTTTCTCCCTCTCTCACACGTTCCCTCCATCACTCACACTTTCTCTCCGTCTCTCACACTTGCTCTCCATCTCTCTCACTTTCCCTCCGTCTCTCTCACTTTCTCTCCATCTCTCACACTTTCCATCCATCACTCGCACTTTCCCTCCAACTCTCACACTTTCTCTCCATCTCTCTCAATTACCCTCCTTCTTTCACTCTTTCTCTCCATCTCTCTCACTTTCCCTCCGTTTCTCACACTTTCTCTCCGTCTCTCACACTTTCATTCCGTCTCTCACATGTTCCCTCCATCTCTCACACTTTTTCTCCCTCTCTCACACGTTGCCTCCATCACTCACACTTTCTCTCCGTCTCTCACACTTTCATTCCATCTCTCACATGTTCTCTCCGTCTCTCTCACTTCCTCTCCATCTCTCACACTTTCTCTCAGTCTCTCAGAATTTCCCTCCATCTCTCACACTTTCTCTCCATCTCCCACACTTTTTCTCCATCTCTCACACTTTCCTACCGTCTCTCACACTCTCTCTCCGTCTCTGACACATTTCCTTCCGTCTCTCACAATTTCTCTCCATCTCTCTCAATTTCCCCCCATGTCTCTCACTTTCTCTCCGTCTCTAACACTTTCTCTCCTTCTCTCACACATTCTCTCCATCTCTCTCACTATCTCTCCATCTCTCACACTTTCCCTCCATCTCTCACACTTTCTCTCCATCTCTCACACTTTCTCTCCGTCTCGCCAACTTCTTCTCCGTCTCTCCCACTTTCTCTCCGTCTCTCCCACTGTCTCTCCGTCTCTCACACTTTCCCTACATCTCTCACACTTTCTCTCCATCTTTCACACTTTGCCTCCATCTCTCAGACTTTATCTCCATCTTTCACACTTTCCCTCTGTCTCTCACTTTCCCTCTGTCTCTCAAACTTTCCCTCCTTCTCTCACACTTTCCCTCCGTCTCTCACACTTTCCCTCCATCTCTCATACTTGCCCTCTGTCTCTCAAACTTTCTCTCCATCTCTCTCACTTTCCCTCCATTTCTCAAACTTTATCTCCATCTTTCACACTTTCCCTCCGTCTCTCACACTTTCCCTCCTTCTCTCACACTTTCCCTCCGTCTCTCACACTTTCCCTCCATCTCTCACATTTTCCCTCCATCTCACCCAATTTATCTGCATCTTTCACACTTTCCCTCCATCTCTCATACTTTCCCACCGTCTCTCAATCTCTCTCTCCGTCTCTCACACTTTCTCTCCATCTCTCTCAATTTCCCTCCGTGTCTCTCACTTTCTCTCCATCTCTAACCCTTTCTCTCCGTCTCTCACACATTCTCTCCGTCTCTCTCACTTTCTCTCTGTCTCTCACAATTTCCCTCCATCTCTCACACTTTGCCTCCATCTCTCACACTTTCTCTCCAACTCTCACACTTTCCCTCCATCTCTCACACTTTCCTTCTGTCTCTCACACTTTCTCTCCATCTCTCTCAATTTCCCCCCATGTCTCTCACTTTCTCTCCGTCTCTAACACTTTCTCTCCTTCTCTCACACAATCTCTCCATCTCTCTCACTTTCTCTCCGTCTCTCACACTTTCCCTCCATCTCTCACACTTTCTCTCAATCTCTCACACTTTATCTCCGTCTCTCCCACTTTCTCTCCGTCTCTCGCACTGTCTCTCCGTCTCTCACACTTTCCCTACATCTCTCACACTTTCTCTCCATCTTTCACACTTTCTCTCCATCTCTCTCAGTTTGCCTCCATCTCTCAGACTTTATCTCCATCTCTCTCACTTTCCCTCCATCTCTCACACTTTCCCTCCATCTCTCACACTTACCCTCCATCTCTCACAGTTCCTCTCCATCTCTCTCACTTTCCCTCCATCTCTCACACTTCCTCTCCATCTCTCTCACTTTCCCTCCGTCTCTAACACGTTCCCTCCATATCTCACACTTCCTCTCCATCTCTGTCACTTTCCCTCCATCTCTCACACTTTTTCTCCCTCTCTCACACGTTCCCTCCATCACTCACACTTTCTCTCCGTCTCTCACACTTGCTCTCCATCTCTCTCACTTTCCCTCCGTCTCTCTCACTTTCTCTCCGTCTCTCACGCTTTCCATCCATCACTCGCACTTTCCCTCCAACTCTCACAATTTCTCTCCATCTCTCTCAATTTCCCTCCATCTTTCACTCTTTCTCTCCATCTCTCTCACTTTCCCTACATCTCTCAAACTTTCTCTCCATCTCTCACACTTTCTCTCCATCTCTCTCACTTTGCCTCCATCTCTCAGACTTTATCTCCATCTTTCACACTTTCCCTCTGTCTCTCAATTTCCCTCTGTCTCTCAAACTTTCCCTCCTTCTCTCACACTTTCCCTCCTTCTCTCACACATTCCTTCCACCTCTCTCACTTTCCCTCCATCTCTGTCACTTTCTCTGTGTCTCTCACACTTTCCCTCCATCACTCACACTTTCCCTCCATCTCTCACACTTTCCCTCCATCTCTCACACTTTCCCTCCATCTCTTACAGTTCCTCTCCATCTCTCACACTTTCTCTCCGTCTCTCCAATTTTCTCTCCGTCTCTCCCACTGTCTCTCCGTCTCTCAGACTTTCCCTCTATCTCTCACAGTTCCACTCCATCTCTCACACTTTCCCTCCGTCTCTCACATTTTCCCTCAGTCTCGCACTTTCACTCCGTCTCTTACACTTTCCCTCCATATCTCACACTTCCTCTCCATCTCTGTCACTTTCTCTCCGTCTCTCACACTTTCCCTCCGTCTCTCTCACTTTCTCTCCGTCTCTCACACTTTCCCTCCATCTCTGTCACTTTTTCTCCCTCTCTCACACGTTGCCTCCATCACTCACACTTTCTCTCCGTCTCTCACACTTTCATTCCATCTCTCACATGTTCTCTCCATCTCTCTCACTTTCTCTCCGTCCCTCACACTTTCCCTCCGTCTTTCACACTTTCTCTCCGTCTCCCACAGTTTCTCTCCATCTCTCACACTTTCTCTCAGTCTCTCACACTTTATCTCCTTCTCTCAGAATTTCCCTCCATCTCTCACACTTTCCCTCCATCTCTCACACTTTCCTACCTTCTCTCACACTCTCTCTCCGTCTCTCACACATTTCCTTCCGTCTCTCACACTTTCTCTCCATCTCTCTCAATTTCCCCCCATGTCTCTCACTTTCTCTCCGTCTCTAACACTTTCTCTCCTTCTCTCACACATTCTCTCCATCTCTCTCACTTTCTCTCCGTCTCTCACTCTTTCCCTCCATCTCTCTCACTTTCTCTCCATCTCCCACACTTTCCCTCCATCTCTCACACTTTTTCTCCCTCTCTCACACGTTCCATCCATCACTCACACTTTCTCTCCGTCTCTCACACTTGCTCTCCATCTCTCTCACTTTCCCTCTGTCTCTCTCACTTTCTCTCCATCTCTCACACTTTCCATCCATCACTCGCACTTTCCCTCCAACTCTCACACTTTCTCTCCATCTCTCTCAATTACCCTCCTTCTTTCACTCTTTCTCTCCATCTCTCTCACTTTCCCTCCGTTTCTCACACTTTCTCTCCGTCTCTCACACTTTCATTCCGTCTCTCACATGTTCTCTCCGTCTCTCTCAATTTCTCTCCGTCCCTCACACTTTCCCTCCGTCTTTCACACTTTCATTCCATCTCTCTCACTTTCTCTCCGTCTCCCACAGTTTCCCTCCGTCTCTCACACTTTCTCGCCGTCTCTCACACTTTCCCTCCATCTCTCACACTTTCTCTCCATCTCTCACACTTTCCCTCCATCTGTCACACTTTCCTGCCGTCTCTCACACTCTCTCTCCGTCTCTCACACTTTCTCTCCGTCTCTCACACTTTCCTTCCGTCTCTCACACTTTCTCTCCATCTCTCTCAATTTCCGCCCATGTCTCTCAATTTCTCTCCGTCTCTAACACTTTCTCTCCTTCTCTCTCACTTTCTCTCCGTCTCTCACACTTTGCCTCCATCTCTCAGACTTTATCTCCATTTTTCACACTTTCCCTCTGTCTCTCACTTTCCCTCTGTCTCTCACACTTTCCCTCCATCTCTCACACTTTCCCTCCATCTCTTACACTTTCTCTCCGTCTCTCACACTTTCCCTCCGTCTCTCACACTTTCCCTCCTTCTCTCACACTTTCCCTCCGTCTCTCACACTTTCCCTACATCTCTCACATTTTCCCTCCATCTCTCCCAATTTATCTGCATCTTTCACACTTTCCCTCCATCTCTCATACTTTTCCACCGGCTCTCAATCTCGCTCTCTGTCTCTCACACTTTCTCTCCATCTCTCTCAATTTGCCTCCCTGTCTCTCACTTTCTCTCCATCTCTAACACTTTCTCTCCGTCTCTCACATTTTCCCTCAGTCTCGCACATTCCCTCCATCTCTTACACTTTCCCTCCATCTCTCACACTTCCTCTCCATCTCTCTCACTTTCTTTCCGTCTCCCACACTTTCCCTCCATCTCTCACACTTTTTCTCCCTCTCTCACACGTTCCCTCCATCTCTCATACTTTCCCACCGTCTCTCAATCTCTCTCCGTCTCTCACACTTGCTCTCCATCTCTCTCACTTTCCCTTCGTCTCTCTCAATTTCTCTCCGTCTCTCACACTTTCCTTCCATCACTTGCACTTTCCCTCCATCTCTCTCAATTTCCCTCCATCTCTCACACTTTCTCTCCATCTCTCTCACTTTACCTCCGTTTCTCACACTTTCTCTCCGTCTCTCACACTTTCTCTCCGTCTCTCACACTTTCAATCCGTCTCTCACATGTTCTCTCCGTCTCTCTCAGTTTCTCTCCGTCCCTCAAACTTTCCCTCCGTCTTTCACACGTTCATTCCATCTCTCTAACTTTCATTCCATCTCTCACACTTTCCTACCGTCTCTTACACTCTCTCTCCATCTCTCACACTTTCTCTCCATCTCTCACACTTTCTCTCCACCTCTCTCAATTTCCCCCCATCTCTCTCACTTTCTCTCCGTCTCTCACACTTTCCCTCCATCTCTCAGACTTTCTCTACATCTCTCACACTTTATCTCCGTCTCTCACACTTTCTCTCCGTCTCTCCCACTGTCCCTCCGTCTGTCACACTTTCCTTACATCTCTCACACTTTCTCTCCATCTTTCACACTTTGCCTCCATCTCTCACACTTTCTCTCCATCTTTCACACTTTGCCTCCATCTCTTACACTTTCTCTCCATCTCTCTCACTTTGCCTCCATCTCTCAGACTTTATCTCCATCTTTCACTCTTTCCCTCTGTCTCTCACTTTCCCTCTGTCTCTCACACTTTCCCTCCTTCTCTCACACTTTCCCTCCGTCTCTCACACATTCCCTCCATCTCTCACAGTTCCTCTCCATCTCTCACACTTTCTCTCCTTCTCTCCAACTTTCTCTCCGTCTCTCCCACTGTCTCTCCGTCTCTCAGACTTTCCCTCCATCTCTCACACTTCCTCTCCATCTCTCACACTTTCCCTCCGTCTCTCACATTTTCCCTCAGTCTCGCACTTTCCCTCCGTCTCTTACACTTTCCCTCCATATCTCACACTTCCTCTCCATCTCTGTCACTTTCTCTCCGTCTCTCACACTTTCCCTCCATATCTCACACTTTTTCTCCTCCTCTCACACGTTGCCTCCATCACTCACACTTTCTCTCCGTCTCTCACACTTTCATTCCATCTCTCACATGTTCTCTCCGTCTCTCTCACTTTCTCTCCGTCCCTCACACTTTCCCTCCTTCTTTCACACTTTCACTCCGTCTCCCACAGTTTCCCTCCATCTCTCACACTTTCTCTCAGTCTCTCACACTTTATCTCATTCTCTCAGAATTTCCCTCCATCTCTCACACTTTCTCTCCATCTCCCACACTTTCTCTCCATCTGTCACACTTTCCTACCGTCTCTCACACTCTCTCTCCGTCTCTCACACATTTCCTTCCGTCTCTCACACTTTCTCTCCATCTCTCTCAATTTCCCCCCATGTCTCTCACTTTCTCTCCGTCTCTAACACTTTCTCTCCTTCTCTCACACATTCTCTCCATCTCTCCCACTGTCTTTCCGTCTCTCACACTTTCCCTACATCTCTCACACTTTCTCTCCATCTTTCACAATTTCCCTCCGTCTCTTACACTTTCTCTCCATCTCTCTCACTTTGCCTCCATCTCTCAGACTTTATTTCCATCTTTCACACTTTCCCTCTGTCTCTCACTTTCCCACTGTCTCTCACAATTTCCCTCCTTTTCTCACACTTTCCCTCCGTCTCTCACACTTTCCCTCCATCTCTCATACTTGCCCTCTGTCTCTCAAACTTTCTCTCCATCTCTCTCACTTTCCCTCCATTTCTCAAACTTTATCTCCATCTTTCACACTTTCCCTCCGTCTCTCACACTTTCTCTCCGTCTCTCTCACTTTCCCTCCGTCTCTCACACTTTCTCTCCATCTCTCACACTTTCCATCCATCACTCGCACTTTCCCTCCAACTCTCACACTTTCTCTCCATCTCTCTCAATTACCCTCCATCTTTCACTCTTTCTCTCCATCTCTCTCAATTTCCCTCCGTTTCTCACACTTTCTCTCCGTCTCTCAAACTTTCATTCCGTCTCTCACATGTTCTCTCCGTCTCTCTCAATTTCTCTCCGTCACTCACACTTTCCCTCCTTCTCTCACACTTTCCCTCCGTCTCTCACACTTTCCCTCCTTCTCTCACACTTTCCCTCCGTCTCTCACATTTTCCCTCCATCTCTCCCAATTTATCTGCATCTTTCACACTTTCCCTCCATCTCTCATACTTTCCCACCGTCTCTCAATCTCTCTCTCCGTCTCTCACACTTTCTCTCCATCTCTCTCAATTTCCCTCCGTGTCTCTCACTTTCTCTCCATCTCTAACCCTTTCTCTCCGTCTCTCACACATTCTCTCCATCTCTCTCACTTTCTCTCTGTCTCTCACAATTTCCCTCCATCTCTCACACTTTCCCTCCATCTCTCACACTTTCTCTCCAACTCTCACACTTTCCCTCCATCTCTCACACTTTCCTTCCGTCTCTCACACTTTCTCTCCATCTCTCTCAATTTCCCCCCATGTCTCTCACTTTCTCTCCGTCTCTAACACTTTCTCTCCTTCTCTCACACAATCTCTCCATCTCTCTCACTTTCTCTCCGTCTCTCACACTTTCCCTCCATCTCTCACACTTTCTCTCAATCTCTCACACTTTATCTCCGTCTCTCCCACTTTCTCTCCGTCACTCCCACTGTCTCTCTGTCTCTCACACTTTCCCTACGTCTCTCACACTTTCTCTCCATCTTTCACACTTTCTCTCCATCTCTCTCACTTTGCCTCCATCTCTCAGACTTTATCTCCATCTTTCACACTTTCCCTCTGTCTGTCACTTTCCCTCTCTCTCTCAACCTTTCCCTCCTTCTCTCACACTTTCCCTCCATCTCTCACACTTTCCCTCCATCTCTCACACTTTCCCTCCATCTCTCACACTTTCCCTCCATCTCTCACAGTTCCTCTCCATCTCTCTCACTTTCCCTCCGTCTCTCCCATTTTCCCTCAGTCTCGCACTTTCCCTCCGTCTCTTACACTTTCCCTCCATATCTCACACTTCCTCTCCATCTCTGTCACTTTCTCTCCGTCTCTCACACTTTCCCTCCATCTCTCACACTTTTTCTCCCTCTCTCACACGTTCCCTCCATCACTCACACTTGCTCTCCGTCTCTCACACTTGCTCTCCATCTCTCTCACTTTCCCTCCGTCTCTCTCACTTTCTCTCCGTCTCTCACACTTTCCATCCATCACTCGCACTTTCCCTCCAACTCTCACAATTTCTCTCCATTTCTCTCTACTTCCCTCCATCTTTCACTCTTTCTCTCCATCTCTCTCACTTTCCCTCCGTTTTTCACAAATTCGCTCCGTCTCTCACACTTTCATTCCGTCTCTCACATGTTCTCTCCGTCTCTCTCAATTTCTCTCCGTCCCTCACACTTTCCCTCCGTCTTTCACACTTTCTCTCCGTCTCTCACACTTTCCCTCCATCTCTCACACTTTCCCTCCATCTCTCACACTTTTTCTCCCTCTCTCACACGTTCCCTCCATCACTCACACTTTCTCTCCGTCTCTCACACTTGCTCTCCATCTCTCTCACTTTCCCTCCGTCTCTCTCACTTTCTCTCCGTCTCTCACACTTTCCATCCATCACTCGCACTTTCCCTCCAACTCTCACAATTTCTCTCCATCTCTCTCAATTTCCCTCCATCTTTCACTCTTTCTCTCCATCTCTCTCACTTTCCCTCCGTTTTTCACAATTTCTCTCCGCCTCTCACACTTTCATTCCGTCTCTCACATGTTCTCTCCGTCTCTCTCAATTTCTCTCCGTCCCTCACACTTTCCCTCCGTCTTTCACACTTTCTCTCCGTCTCTCACACTTTCCCTCCATCTCTCACACTTTCTCTCCATCTCTCACACTTTCCCTCCATCTGTCACACTTTCCTACCGTCTCTCACACTCTCTCTCCGTCTCTCACACTTTCCTTCCGTCTCTCACACTTTCTCTCCATCTCTCTCGATTTCCCCCCATGATTTCCCCCCACACTTTCTCTCCGTCTCTCACACTTTCTCTCCTTCTCTCACACATTCTCTCCATCTCTCTCACTTTTTCTCCGTCTCTCACACTTTCCCTCCATCTCTCACACTTTCTCTCCGTCTCTCCCACTGTCTCTCCGTCTCTCACACTTTCCCTACATCTCTCACACTTTCTCTCCATCTTTCACACTTTCCCTCCATCTCTTACACTTTCTCTCCATCTCTATCACTTTGCCTCCATCTCTCAGACTTTATCTCCATCTTTCACACTTTCCCTCTGTCTCTCAATTTCCCTCTGTCTCTCACACTTTCCCTCCATCTCTCACACTTTCCCTCCGTCTCTCACTCTTTCCCTCCATCTCTCACACTTTCCCTCTGTCTCTCAATCTTTCTCTCCATCTCTCTCACTTTCCCTCCATTTCTCACACTTTATCTCCATCTTTCACACTTTCCCTCCGTCTCTCACACTTTCACTCCTTCTCTCACACTTTCCCTCCGTCTCTCACACTTTCCCTCCATCTCTCACATTTTCCCTCCATCTCTCCCTAATTATCTGCATCTTTCACACTTTCCCTCCATCTCTCATACTTTCCCACCGTCTCTCAAACTCTCTCTCCTTCTCTCACACTTTCTCAATTTCCCTCCGTGTCTCTCACTTTCTCTCCATCTCTAACACTTTCTCTCCGTCTCTCACACATTCTCTCCATCTCTCTCACTTTCTCTCTGTCTCTCACAATTTCCCTCAATCTCTCACATTTTCCATCCATCTCTCACACTTTCTCTCCAACTCTCACACTTTCCCTCCATCTCTCAAACTTTCCCTCCATCTCTAACAGTTTCCCTCCATCTCTTACACTTCCTCTCCATCTCTCTCACTTTGCTTCAGTCTCTCACACTTTCTCTCATTCTCTCACACTTTCCCTCCGTGTCTTACACTTTCCCTCCATCTCTCACACTTCCTCTCCATCTCTCTCACTTTCTCTCCATCTCTCTCACTTTCCCTCCATTTCTCACAAAATCTCTCCATCTCTCACACTTTCATTCCGTCCTTCACATGTTCTACCCGTCTCTCTCACTTTCTCTCCATCCCTCACACTTTCCCTCCGTCTTTCAAACTTTCATTCCATCTCTCTCACTTTCTTTCCATCTCTCACAATTTCCCACCATCTCTCACACTTTCTCTCCGTCTCTCACACTTTCCCTCCATCTCTCACATTTTCCTACCTTCTCTCACACTCTCTCTCCGTCTCTCACTCTTTCCTTCCGTCTCTCACACTTTCTCTCCATCTCTCCCAATTTCCCTCCATGTCTCTCACTTTCTCTCCATCTCTAAGACTTTCTCTCCTTCTCTCACACATTCTCTCCATCTCTCTCACTTTCTCTCCGTCTCTCACACTTTCCCTCCATCTCTCACACTTTCCCTCCATCTCTCACACTTTCTCTCCATCTCTCACACTTTCCCTCTGTCTCTCACACTTTCCCTCCGTCTCTTACACTTTCTCTCCATCTCTCACACTTTGCCTCCATCTCTCAGACTTTATCTCCATCTTTCACACATTCCCTCTGTCTCTCACTTTCCCTCTGTCTCTCACACTTTCCCTCCGTCTCTCACACTTTCCCTCCGTCTCTCACACTTTCCCTCCGTCTCTTACACTTTCTCTCCATCTCTCACACTTTGCCTCCATCTCTCAGACTTTATCTCCATCTTTCACACCTTCCCTCTGTCTCTCACTTTCCCTCTGTCTCTCACACCTTCCCTCCTTCTCTCATACTTTCCCTCTGTCTCTCACACTTTCCCTCCTTCACTCACAATTTCTCTCCATCCCTCAAAATTTCTCCTCATCTCTCTCACTTTCTCTCCATTTCTCACACTTTATCTCAATCTTCACACTTTCCCTCCGTCTCTCACACTTTTTCTCCGTCTCTCTCATTTTCCCTCCATCTCTCACACTTTCATTCCGTCTCTCACACTTTCATTCAGACTCTCACACTTTCTCTCCATCTCTCACACTTTATCTCAATCTTCACACTTTCTCTCCATCTCTCACACTTTCTCTCCATCTCTCTCACTTTCCCTCCATTTCTCACACTTTATCTCAATCTTTCACACTTTCCCTCCGTCTCTCACACTTTTTCTCCTCTCTCACACGTTCACTCCATCTCTCACACTTTCTTTCCTTCTCTCACTCTTTCTCTCCGTCTCTCTCATTTTCCCTCCATCTCTCACACTTTCATTCCGTCTCTCACACTTTCATTCAGACTCTCACACTTTCTCTCCATCTCTCACACTTTCTCTCCATCTCTCACATTTTCCCTCCTTCTCTCACACTTTCACACCGTCTCTTACACTTTCACTCCATCCCTCACACTTTATCTCCGTTTTTCTTAATTTCTCTCCATGTCTCACACTTTCTCTCCATCTCTCACACTTTCATTCCGTCCTTCACATGTTCTACCCGTCTCTCTCACTTTCTCTCCATCCCTCACAATTTCCCTCCGTCTTTCAAACTTTTATTCCATCTCTCTCACTTCCTTTCCATCTCTCACAATTTCCCACCATCTCTCACACTTTCTCTCCGTCTTTCACACTTTCCCTCCGTCTCTCACACTTTCCCTCCTTCTCTCACACTTTCCCTCCGTCTCTCACACTTTCCCTCCATCTCTCACCTTTTCCCTCCATCACTCCCAATTTATCTGCATCTTTCACACTTTCCCTCCATCTCTCATACTTTCCCACCGTCTCTCAATCTCTCTCTCCGTCTCTCACACTTTCTCTCCATCTCTCTCAATTTCCCTCCATGTCTCTCACTTTCTCTCCATCTCTCACACTTTCCCTCCGTCTCTCACACTTTCTCTCCATCTCTCTCACTTTCTCTCTGTCTCTCACAATTTCCCTCAATCTCTCACATTTTCCCTCCATCTCTCACACTTTCTCTCCGTCTCTCACACTTTCCCTCCATCTCTAACAGTTTCCCTCCATCTCTCACACTTTCTCTCTGTCTCTCACACTTTCCCTCCATCTCTAACAGTTTCCCTCCATCTCTCACACTTTCTCTCCGTCTCTCACACTTTCCCTCCATCTCTAACAGTTTCCCTCCATCTCTCACACTTTCCCTCCATCTCTTACACTTCCTCTCCATCTCTCTCACTTTGCTTCAGTCTCTCACACTTTCCCTCATTCTCTCACACTTTCCCTCCGTGTCTTACACTTTCTCTCCGTCTCTCACACTTCCTCTCCATCTCTCTCACTTTCTCTCCGTCTCCCTCACTTTCCCTCCATCTCTCACATTTTCCCTCAGTCTCGCACTTTCCCTCCATCTCTTACACTTTCCCTCCATATCTCACACTTCCTCTCCATCTCTGTTACTTTCTCTCCGACTCTCACACTTTCCCTCCATCTCTCACACCTTTTCTCCCTCTCTCACACGTTGCCTCCATCACTCACACTTTCTCTCCGTCTCTCACACTTTCATTCCATCTCTCACATGTTCTCTCCATCTCTCTCACTTTCTCTCCGTCCCTCACACTTTCCCTCCGTCTCTCACACTTTCTCTCCGTCTCCCACAGTTTCTCTCCATCTCTCACACATTCTCTCAGTCTCTCACACTTTATCTCTTTCTCTCAGAATTTCCCTCCATCTCTCACACTTTCTCTCCATCTCCCACACTTTCCTACCGTCTCTCACACTCTCTCTCCGTCTCTCACACATTTCCTTCCGTCTCTCACACTTTCTCTCCATCTCTCTCAATTTCCCCCCATGTCTCTCACTTTCTCTCCGTCTCTAACACTTTCTCTCCTTCTCTCACACATTCTCTCCGTCTCTCACACTTGCTCTCCATCTCTCTCACTTTCCCTTCGTCTCTCTCAATTTCTCTCCGTCTCTCACTCTTTCCTTCCATCACTCGCACTGTCCCTCCATCTCTCTCAATTTCCCTCCATCTCTCAACTTTCTCTCCATCTCTCTCACTTTACCTCCGTTTCTCACACTTTCCCTCCGTTTCTCACACTTTCTCTCCGTCTCTCACACTTTCAATCCGTCTCTCACATGTTCTCTCCGTCTCTCTCAGTTTCTCTCCGTCCCTCAAACTTTCCCTCCGTCTTTCACACGTTCATTCCATCTCTCTAACTTTCATTCCATCTCTCACACTTTCCTACCGTCTCTCACACTCTCTCTCCATCTCTCACACTTTCTCTCCATCTCTCACACTTTCTCTCCACCTCTCTCAATTTCCCCCCATCTCTCTCACTTTCTCTCCGTCCCTCACACTTTCCCTCCGTCTTTCACACTTTCTCTCCGTCTCTCACACTTTCCCTCCATCTCTCACACTTTCTCTCCATCTCTCACACTTTCCCTCCATCTGTCACACTTTCTTACCGTCTCTCACACTCGCTCTCCGTCTCTCACACTTTCCTTCCGTCTCTCACACTTTCTCTCCATCTCTCTCGATTTCCCCCCATGATTTCCCCCCACACTTTCTCTCCGTCTCTAACACTTTCTCTCCTTCTCTCACACATTCTCTCCATCTCTCTCACTTTTTCTCCGTCTCTCACACTTTCCCTCCATCTCTCACACTTTCTCTCCGTCTCTCCCACTTTGTCTCCGTCTCTCACACTTTCCCTACATCTCTCACACTTTCTCTCCATCTTTCACACTTTCCCTCCATCTCTCACACTTTCTCTCCATCTCTATCACTTTGCCTCCATCTCTCAGACTTTATCTCCATCTTTCACACTTTCCCTCTGTCTCTCACTTTCCCTCTGTCTCTCACACTTTCCCTCCATCTCTCACACTTTCCCTCCATCTCTCACTCTTTCCCTCCATCTCTCACACTTTCCCTCTGTCTCTCAATCTTTCTCTCCATCTCTCTCACTTTCCCTCCGTCTCTCACACTTTCCCTCCGTCTCTCACACTTTCCCTCCGTCTCTCACACTTTCCCTCCTTCTCTCACACTTTCCCTCCGTCTCTCACACTTTCCCTCCATCTCTCACATTTTCCCTCCATCTCTCCCTAATTATCTGCATCTTTCACACTTTCCCTCCATCTCTCATACTTTCCCACCGTCTCTCAATCTCTCTCTCCTTCTCTCACACTTTCTCAATTTCCCTCCGTGTCTCTCACTTTCTCTCCATCTCTAACACTTTCTCTCCGTCTCTCACACATTCTCTCCATCTCTCTCACTTTCTCTCTGTCTCTCACAATTTCCCTCAATCTCTCACATTTTCCATCCATCTCTCACACTTTCTCTCCAACTCTCACACTTTCCCTCCATCTCTCACACTTTCCCTCCATCTCTAACAGTTTCCCTCCATCTCTTACACTTCCTCTCCATCTCTCTCACTTTGCTTCAGTCTCTCACACTTTCTCTCATTCTCTCACACTTTCCCTCCGTGTCTTACACTTTCCCTCCATCTCTCACACTTCCTCTCCATCTCTCTCACTTTCTCTCCGTCTCCCACACTTTCCCTCCATCTCTCACACTTTTTCTCCCTCTCTCACATGTTCCCTCCATCTCTCACACTTTCTCTCCGTCTCTCACACTTGCTCTCCATCTCTCTCACTTTCCCTCTGTCTCTCTCACTTTCTCTCCGTCTCTCACACTTTCCTTCCATCACTCGCACTTTCCCTCCATCACTCTCAGTTTCTCTCCATCTCTCTCAATTTCCCTCCTTCTCTCACACTTTCTCTCCATCTCTCTCACTTTCCCTCCATTTCTCACAAAATCTCTCCATCTCTCACACTTTCATTCCGTCCTTCACATGTTCTACCCGTCTCTCTCACTTTCTCTCCATCCCTCACACTTTCCCTCCGTCTTTCAAACTTTCATTCCATCTCTCTCACTTTCTTTCCATCTCTCACAATTTCCCACCATCTCTCACACTTTCTCTCCGTCTCTCACACTTTCCCTCCATCTCTCACATTTTCCTACCTTCTCTCACACTCTCTCTCCGTCTCTCACTCTTTCCTTCCGTCTCTCACACTTTCTCTCCATCTCTCCCAATTTCCCTCCATGTCTCTCACTTTCTCTCCATCTCTAACACGTTCTCTCCTTCTCTCACACATTCTCTCCATCTCTCTCACTTTCTCTCCGTCTCTCACACTTTCCCTCCATCTCTCACACTTTCCCTCTGTCTCTCACACTTTCCCTCCGTCTCTTACACTTTCTCTCCATCTCTCACACTTTGCCTCCATCTCTCAGACTTTATCTCCATCTTTCACACCTTCCCTCTGTCTCTCACTTTCCCTCTGTCTCTCACACTTTCCCTCCTTCTCTCATACTTTCCCTCTGTCTCTCACACTTTCCCTCCTTCTCTCACAATTTCTCTCCATCCCTCAAAATTTCTCCTCATCTCTCTCACTTTCTCTCCATTTCTCACACTTTATCTCAATCTTCACACTTTCCCTCCGTCTCTCACACTTTTTCTCCGTCTCTCTCATTTTCCCTCCATCTCTCACACTTTCATTCCGTCTCTCACACTTTCATTCAGACTCTCACACTTTCTCTCCATCTCTCACACTTTATCTCAATCTTCACACTTTCTCTCCATCTCTCACACTTTCTCTCCATCTCTCTCACTTTCCTCCATTTCTCACACTTTATCTCAATCTTTCACACTTTCCCTCCGTCTCTCACACTTTTTCTCCGTCTCTCACACGTTCACTCCATCTCTCACACTTTCTTTCCTTCTCTCACACTTTCTCTCCGTCTCTCCCATTTTCCCTCCATCTCTCACACTTTCATTCCGTCTCTCACACTTTCATTCAGACTCTCACACTTTCTCTCCATCTCTCACACTTTCGCTCCATCTCTCTCCATTTGCCTCCCTGTCTCTCACTTTCTCTCCATCTCTAACACTTTCTCTCCGTCTCTCACATTTTCCCTCAGTCTCGCACATTCCCTCCATCTCTTACACTTTCCCTCCATCTCTCACACTTCCTCTCCATCTCTCTCACTTTCTTTCCGTCTCCCACACTTTCCCTCCATCTCTCACACTTTTTCTCCCTCTCTCACACGTTCCCTCCATCTCTCATACTTTCCCACCGTCTCTCAATCTCTCTCCGTCTCTCACACTTGCTCTCCATCTCTCTCACTTTCCCTTCGTCTCTCTCAATTTCTCTCCGTCTCTCACACTTTCCTTCCATCACTTGCACTTTCCCTCCATCTCTCTCAATTTCCCTCCATCTCTCACACTTTCTCTCCATCTCTCTCACTTTACCTCCGTTTCTCACACTTTCTCTCCGTCTCTCACACTTTCTCTCCGTCTCTCACACTTTCAATCCATCTCTCACATGTTCTCTCCGTCTCTCTCAGTTTCTCTCCGCCCTCACACTTTCCCTCCGTCTTTCACACTTTCCCTCCGTCTCTCACACTTTCTCTCCGTCTCTCACACTTTCAATCCATCTCTCACATGTTCTCTCCGTCTCTCTCAGTTTCTCTCCATCCCTCAAACTTTCCCTCCGTCTTTCACACGTTCATTCCATCTCTCTAACTTTCTTTCCATCTCTCACACTTTCCTACCGTCTCTCACACTCTCTCTCCATCTCTCACACTTTCTCTCCATCTCTCACACTTTCTCTCCACCTCTCTCAATTTCCCCCCATCTCTCTCACTTTCTCTCCGTCTCTCACACTTTCCCTCCATCTCTCAGACTTTCTCTACATCTCTCACACTTTATCTCCGTCTCTCACACTTTCTCTCCGTCTCTCCCACTGTCCCTCCGTCTGTCACACTTTCCTTACATCTCTCACACTTTCTCTCCATCTTTCACACTTTGCCTCCATCTCTTACACTTTCTCTCCATCTCTCTCACTTTGCCTCCATCTCTCAGACTTTATCTCCATCTTTCACTCTTTCCCTCTGTCTCTCAATTTCCCTCTGTCTCTCAAACTTTCCCTCCTTCTCTCACACTTTCCCTCCGTCTCTCACACATTCCCTCCATCTCTCTCACTTTCCCTCCATCTCTGTCACTTTCTCTGTGTCTCTCACACTTTCCCTCCATCACTCACACTTTCCCTCCATCTCTCACACTTTCCCTCCATCTCTCACACTTTCCCTCCATCTCTCACAGTTCCTCTCCATCTCTCACACTTTCTCTCCGTCGCACCAACTTTCTCTCCGTCTCTCCCACTGTCTCTCCGTCTCTCAGACTTTCCCTACATCTCTCACACTTCCTCTCCATCTCTCACACTTTCCCTCCGTCTCTCACATTTTCCCTCAGTCTCGCACTTTCCCTCCGTCTCTTACACTTTCCCTCCGTATCTCACACTTCCTCTCCATCTCTGTCACTTTCTCTCCGTCTCTCACACTTTCCCTCCATCTCTCACACTTTTTCTCCCTCTCTCACACGTTGCCTCCATCACTCACACTTTCTCTCCGTCTCTCACACTTTCATTCCATCTCTCACATGTTCTCTCCGTCTCTCTCACTTTCTCTCCGTCCCTCACACTTTCCCTCCTTCTTTCACACTTTCTCTCCGTCTCCCACAGTTTCCCTCCATCTCTCACACTTTCTCTCCGTCTCCCACAGTTTCTCTCCATCTCTCACACATTCTCTCAGTCTCTCACACTTTATCTCCTTCTCTCAGAATTTCCCTCCATCTCTCACACTTTCTCTCCATCTCCCACACTTTCTCTCCATCTCTCACACTTTCCTACCTTCTCTCACACTCTCTCTCCGTCTCTCACACATTTCCTTCCGTCTCTCACACTTTCTCTCCATCTCTCTCAATTTCCCCCCATGTCTCTCACTTTCTCTCCGTCTCTAACACTTTCTCTCCTTCTCTCACACATTCTCTGCATCTCTCACACTTTCTCTCCGTCTCTCACACTTTCCCTCCATCTCTCACACTTTCTCTCCATCTCTCACACTTTCTCTCCGTCTCACCAACTTGTTCTCCGTCTCTCCCACTGTCTCTCCATCTCTCACACTTTCCCTACATCTCTCACACTTTCTCTCCATCTTTCACAATTTCCCTCCGTCTCTTACACTTTCTCTCCATCTCTCTCACTTTGCCTCCATCTCTCAGACTTTATTTCCATCTTTCACACTTTCCCTCTGTCTCTCACTTTCCCACTGTCTCTCACAATTTCCCTCCTTTTCTCACACTTTCCCTCCGTCTCTCACACTTTCCCTCCATCTCTCATACTTTATCTCCATCACTCACACTTTCCCTCCGTCTCTCACACTTTCTCTCCATCTCTCACACTTTCCATCCATCACTCGCACTTTCCCTCCAACTCTCACACTTTCTCTCCATCTCTCTCAATTACCCTCCATCTTTCACTCTTTCTCTCCATCTCTCTCAATTTCCCTCCGTTTCTCACACTTTCTCTCCGTCTCTCAAACTTTCATTCCGTCTCTCACATGTTCTCTCCGTCTCTCTCAATTTCTCTCCGTCTCTCACACTTTCCCTCCGTCTCTCACACTTTCCCTCCTTCTCTCACACTTTCCCTCCGTCTCTCACATTTTCCCTCCATCTCTCCCAATTTATCTGCATCTTTCACACTTTCCCTCCATCTCTCATACTTTCCCACCGTCTCTCAATCTCTCTCTCCGTCTCTCACACTTTCTCTCCATCTCTCTCAATTTCCCTCCGTGTCTCTCACTTTCTCTCCATCTCTAACCCTTTCTCTCCGTCTCTCACACATTCTCTCCATCTCTCTCACTTTCTCTCTGTCTCTCACAATTTCCCTCCATCTCTCACACTTTCCCTCCATCTCTCACACTTTCTCTCCAACTCTCACACTTTCCCTCCATCTCTCACACTTTCCTTCCGTCTCTCACACTTTCTCTCCATCTCTCTCAATTTCCCCCCATGTCTCTCACTTTCTCTCCGTCTCTAACACTTTCTCTCCTTCTCTCACACAATCTCTCCATCTCTCTCACTTTCTCTCCGTCTCTCACACTTTCCCTCCATCTCTCACACTTTCTCTCAATCTCTCACACTTTATCTCCGTCTCTCCCACTTTCTCTCCGTCTCTCCCACTGTCTCTCTGTCTCTCACACTTTCCCTACATCTCTCACACTTTCTCTCCATCTTTCACACTTTCTCTCCATCTCTCTCACTTTGCCTCCATCTCTCAGACTTTATCTCCATCTTTCACACTTTCCCTCTGTCTGTCACTTTCCCTCTCTCTCTCAACCTTTCCCTCCTTCTCTCACACTTTCCCTCCATCTCTCACACTTTCCCTCCATCTCTCACACTTTCCCTCCATCTCTCACACTTTCCCTCCATCTCTCACATTTTCCCTCCATCTCTCACACTTTCTCTCCATCTCTCTCACTTTCCCTCCGTCTCTCCCATTTTCCCTCAGTCTCGCACTTTCCCTCCGTCTCTTACACTTTCCCTCCATATCTCACACTTCCTCTCCATCTCTGTCAATTTCTCTCCGTCTCTCACACTTTCCCTCCATCTCTCACAATTTTTCTCCCTCTCTCACACGTTCCCTCCATCACTCACACTTGCTCTCCGTCTCTCACACTTGCTCTCCATCTCTCTCACTTTCCCTCCGTCTCTCTCACTTTCTCTCCGTCTCTCACACTTTCCATCCATCACTCGCACTTTCCCTCCAACTCTCACAATTTCTCTCCATTTCTCTCTATTTCCCTCCATCTTTCACTCTTTCTCTCCATCTCTCTCACTTTCCCTCCGTTTTTCACAAATTCGCTCCGTCTCTCACACTTTCATTCCGTCTCTCACATGTTCTCTCCGTCTCTCTCAATTTCTCTCCGTCCCTCACACTTTCCCTCCGTCTTTCACACTTTCTCTCCGTCTCTCACACTTTCCCTCCATCTCTCACACTTTCCCTCCATCTCTCACACTTTTTCTCCCTCTCTCACACGTTCCCTCCATCACTCACACTTTCTCTCCGTCTCTCACACTTGCTCTCCATCTCTCTCACTTTCCCTCCGTCTCTCTCACTTTCTCTCCGTCTCTCACACTTTCCATCCATCACTCGAACTTTCCCTCCAACTCTCACAATTTCTCTCCATCTCTCTCAATTTCCCTCCATCTTTCACTCTTTCTCTCCATCTCTCTCACTTTCCCTCCGTTTTTCACAATTTCTCTCCGCCTCTCACACTTTCCCTCCGTCTTTCACACTTTCTCTCCGTCTCTCACACTTTCCCTCCATCTCTCACACTTTCCCTCCATCTCTCACACTTTCTCTCCATCTCTCACACTTTCCCTCCATCTGTCACACTTTCCTACCGTCTCTCTCACTCTCTCTCCGTCTCTCACACTTTCCTTCTGTCTCTCACACTTTCTCTCCATCTCTGTCGATTTCCCCCCATGATTTCCCCCCACACTTTCTCACCGTCTCTAACACTTTCTCTCCTTCTCTCACACATTCTCTCCATCTCTCTCACTTTCTCTCCGTCTCTCACACTTTCCCTCCATCTCTCACACTATCTCTCCATCTCTCACACTTTCTCTCCGTCTCTCCAACTTTCTCTCCGTCTCTCCCACTGTCTCTCCGTCTCTCACACTTTCCCTACATCTCTCACACTTTCTCTCCATCTTTCACACTTTCCCTCCATCTCTTACACTTTCTCTCCATCTCTATCACTTTGCCTCCATCTCTCAGACTTTATCTCCATCTTTCACACTTTCCCTCTGTCTCTCACTTTCCCTCCGTCTCTCACACTTTCCCTCCATCTCTCACACTTTCCCTCTGACTCTCAATCTTTCTCTCCATCTCTCTCACTTTCCCTCCATTTCTCACACTTTATCTCGATCTTTCACACTTTCCCTCCGTCTCTCACACTTTCCCTCCTTCTCTCACACTTTCCCTCCGTCTCTCACACTTTCCCTCCATCTCTCACATTTTCCCTCCATCTCTCCCAATTTATCTGCATCTTTCACACTTTCCCTCCATCTCTCATACTTTCCCACCGTCTCTCAATCTCTCTCTCCGTCTCTCACACTTTCCCTCCATCTCTCTCAATTTCCCTCCGTGTCTCTCACTTTCTCTCCATCTCTAACACTTTCTCTCCGTCTCTCACACATTCTCTCCATCTCTCTCACTTTCTCTCTGTCTCTCACAATTTCCCTCAATCTCTCACATTTTCCCTCCATCTCTCACACTTTCTCTCCAACTCTCACACTTTCCCTCCATCTCTAACAGTTTCCCTCCATCTCTTACAATTCCTCTCCATCTCTCTCATTTTGCTTCAGTCTCTCACACTTTCCCTCATTCTCTCACACTTTCCCTCCGTGTCTTACACTTTCCCTCCATCTCTCACACTTCCTCTCCATCTCTCTCACTTTCTCTCCGTCTCCCACACTTTCCCTCCATCTCTCACACTTTTTCTCCCTCTCTCACATGTTCCCTCCATCTCTCACACTTTCTCTCCGTCTCTCACACTTGCTCCCAATCTCTCTCACTTTCCCTCTGTCTCTCTCACTTTCTCACAGTCTCTCACACTTTCCTTCCATCACTCGCACTTTCCCTCCATCACTCACAGTTTCTCTCCATCTCTCTCAATATCCCTCCTTCTCTCACACTTTCCCTCCATCTCTCTCAATTTCCCTCCATCTCTCTCAATTTCCCTCCATCTCTCTCAATTTCCCTCCATCTCTCTCAATTTCCCTCCATTTCTCACAATTTCTCTCCATCTCTCACACTTTCATTCCGTCCTTCACATGTTCTACCCATCTCTCTCACTTTCTCTCCATCCCTCACACTTTCCCTCCGTCTTTCAAACTTTCATTCCATCTCTCTCACTTTCTTTCCATCTCTCACAATTTCCCACCATCTCTCACACTCTCTCTCCGTCTCTCACTCTTTCCTTCCGTCTCTCACACTTTCTCTCCATCTCTCCCAATTTCCCTCCATGTCTCTCACTTTCTCTCCATCTCTAACACTTTCTCTCCTTCTCTCACACATTCTCTCCATCTCTCCCACTTTCTCTCCGTCTCTCACACTTTCCCTCCATCTCTCACTCTTTCCCTCCATCTCTCACACTTTCTCTCCATCTCTCACACTTTCTCTCCATCTCTCCCACTGTCTCTGCATCTCTCACACTTTGCCTCCGTCTCTTACACTTTCTCTCCATCTCTCACACTTTGCCTCCATTTCTCAGACTTTATCTCCATCTTTCACACCTTCCCTCTGTCTCTCACTTTCCCTCTGTCTCTCACACTTTCTCTCCTTCTCTCACACTTTCCCTCTGTCTCTCACACTTTCCCTCCTTCTCTCACAATTTCTCTCCATCCCTCAAAATTTCTCCTCATCTCTCTCACTTTCTCTCCATTTCTCACACTTTATCTCAATCTTCACACTTTCCCTCTGTCTCTCACACTTTTTCTCCGTCTCTCTCATTTTCCCTCCATCTCTCACACTTTCATTCCTTCTCTCATACTTTCATTCAGACTCTCACACTTTCTCTCCATCTCTCACACTTTCTCTCCATCTCTCTCACTTTGCCTCCATTTCTCACACTTTCCCTCCATCTCTCACACTTTCCCTCTGTCTCTCAATCTTTCTCTCCATCTCTCTCACTTTCCCTCCATTTCTCACACTTTATCTCCATCTTTCACACTTTCCCTCCGTCTCTCACACTTTCCCTCTTTCTCTCACACTTTCCCTCCGTCTCTCACAATTTCCCTCCATCTCTCACATTTTCCCTCCATCTCTCCCAATTTATCTGCATCTTTCACACTTTCCCTCCATCTCTCATACTTTCCCACCGTCTCTCAATCTCTCTCTCCGTCTCTCACACTTTCTCTCCATGTCTCTCAATTTCCCTCCGTATCTCTCACTTTCTCTCCATCTCTAACAGTTTCTCTCCGTCTCTCACACATTCTCTCCATCTCTCTCACTTTCTCTCTGTCTCTCACAATTTCCCTCAATCTCTCACATTTCCCCTCCATCTCTCACACTTTCTCTCCAACTCTCACACTTTCCCTCCATCTCTCACACTTTCCCTCCATCTCTCACACTTTCTCTCCAACTCTCACACTTTCCCTCCATCTCTCACACTTTCCCTCCATCTCTAACAGTTTCCCTCCATCTCTTACACTTCCTCTCCATCTCTCTCACTTTGCTTCAGTCTCTCACACTTTCCCTCATTCTCTCACACTTTCCCTCCGTGTCCTACACTTTCCCTCCATCTCTCACACTTCCTCTCCATCTCTCTCACTTTCTCTCCGTCTCCCACACTTTCCCTCCATCTCTCACACTTTTTCTCCCTCTCTCACACGTTCCCTCCATCTCTCACACTTTCTCTCCGTCTCTCACACTTGCTCTCCATCTCTCTCACTTTCCCTCTGTCTCTCTCACTTTCTCTCCGTCTCTCACACTTTCCTTCCATCACTCGCACTTTCCCTCCATCTCTCACAGTTTCTCTCCATCTCTCTCAATTTCCCTCCATCTCTCACACTTTCTCTCCGTCTCTCACACTTTCCCTCCATCTCTCACATTTTCCTACCTTCTCTCACACTCTCTCTCCGTCTCTCACTCTTTCCTTCCGTCTCTCACACTTTCTCTCCATCTCTCCCAATTTCCCTCCATGTCTCTCACTTTCTCTCCATCTCTAACACTTTCTCTCCTTCTCTCACACTTTCCCTCCATCTTTCACACTTTCTCTCCATCTCTCACACTTTCTCTCCGTCTCTCACACTTTCTCTGCATCTCTCACACTTTCTCTCCGTCTCTCCCACTGTCTCTGCATCTCTCACACTTTCCCTCCGTCTCTCACACTTTCCCTCCGTCTCTTACACTTTCTCTCCATCTCTCACACTTTGCCTCCATCTCTCAGACTTTATCTCCATCTTTCACACCTTCCCTCTGTCTCTCACTTTCCTTCTGTCTCTCACACTTTCCCTCCTTCTCTCATACTTTCCCTCTGTCTCTCACACTTTCCCTCCTTCTCTCACAATTTCTCTCCATCCCTCAAAATTTCTCCTCATCTCTCTCACTTTCTCTCCATTTCTCACACTTTATCTCAATCTTCACACTTTCCCTCCGTCTCTCACACTTTTTCTCCGTCTCTCTCATTTTCCCTCCATCTCTCACACTTTCATTCCGTCTCTCACACTTTCATTCAGACTCTCACACTTTCTCTCCATCTCTCACACTTTCTCTCCATCTCTCTCACTTTCCCTCCATCTCTCACACTTTCTCTCCATCTCTCACATTTTCCCTCCTTCTCTCACACTTTCACACCGTCTCTTAAACTTTCACTCCATCCCTCACACTTTATCTCCGTTTTTCTTAATTTCTCTCCATGTCTCACACTTTCTCTCCGTCTCTCAGACTATCCCACCGTCTCTCTCACTTTCTCTCCGTCTCTCACACTTTCTCTCCGTCTCTCACATTCCTTCAGTCTCTCTTGCTTTCCCTCCGTCTCTCACACTTTCCCTCCATCTCTCTCACTTTCTCTCCGTCTCTTGCACTTTCCCTCTTTCTGTCTCACTTTCCCTTCGTCTCTCCCACTTTCACTCCGTCTCTCTCACTTTCCCTCCATCTCTCTCAATTTCCCTCCATCTCTCACACTTCCTCTCCATCTCTCTCACTTTCTCTCCGTCTCCCACACTTTCCCTCCATCTCTCACACTTTTTCTCCCTCTCTCACATGTTCCCTCCATCTCTCACACTTTCTCTCCGTCTCTCACACTTGCTCCCAATCTCTCTCACTTTCCCTCTGTCTCTCTCACTTTCTCACAGTCTCTCACACTTTCCTTCCATCACTCGCACTTTCCCTCCATCACTCACAGTTTCTCTCCATCTCTCTCAATATCCCTCCTTCTCTCACACTTTCCCTCCATCTCTCTCAATTTCCCTCCATCTCTCTCAATTTCCCTCCATCTCTCTCAATTTCCCTCCATCTCTCTCAATTTCCCTCCATTTCTCACAATTTCTCTCCATCTCTCACACTTTCATTCCGTCCTTCACATGTTCTACCCATCTCTCTCACTTTCTCTCCATCCCTCACACTTTCCCTCCGTCTTTCAAACTTTCATTCCATCTCTCTCACTTTCTTTCCATCTCTCACAATTTCCCACCATCTCTCACACTCTCTCTCCGTCTCTCACTCTTCCCTTCCGTCTCTCACACTTTCTCTCCATCTCTCCCAATTTCCCTCCATGTCTCTCACTTTCTCTCCATCTCTAACACTTTCTCTCCTTCTCTCACACATTCTCTCCATCTCTCCCACTTTCTCTCCGTCTCTCACACTTTCCCTCCATCTCTCACACTTTCCCTCCATCTCTCACACTTTCTCTCCATCTCTCACACTTTCTCTCCATCTCTCCCACTGTCTCTGCATCTCTCACACTTTCCCTCCGTCTCTCACACTTTCCCTCCGTCTCTTACACTTTCTCTCCATCTCTCACACTTTGCCTCCATCTCTCAGACTTTATCTCCATCTTTCACACCTTCCCTCTGTCTCTCACTTTCCCTCTGTCTCTCACACTTTCTCTCCTTCTCTCACACTTTCCCTCTGTCTCTCACACTTTCCCTCCTTCTCTCACAATTTCTCTCCATCCCTCAAAATTTCTCCTCATCTCTCTCACTTTCTCTCCATTTCTCACACTTTATCTCAATCTTCACACTTTCCCTCCGTCTCTCACACTTTTTCTCCGTCTCTCTCATTTTCCCTCCATCTCTCACACTTTCATTCCTTCTCTCATACTTTCATTCAGACTCTCACACTTTCTCTCCATCTCTCACACTTTCTCTCCATCTCTCTCACTTTGCCTCCATTTCTCACACTTTCCCTCCATCTCTCACACTTTCCCTCTGTCTCTCAATCTTTCTCTCCATCTCTCTCACTTTCCCTCCATTTCTCACACTTTATCTCCATCTTTCACACTTTCCCTCCGTCTCTCACACTTTCCCTCCTTCTCTCACACTTTCCCTCCTTCTCTCACACTTTCCCTCCGTCTCTCACAATTTCCCTCCATCTCTCACATTTTCCCTCCATCTCTCCCAATTTATCTGCATCTTTCACACTTTCCCTCCATCTCTCATACTTTCCCACCGTCTCTCAATCTCTCTCTCCGTCTCTCACACTTTCTCTCCATGTCTCTCAATTTCCCTCCGTGTCTCTCACTTTCTCTCCATCTCTAACAGTTTCTCTCCGTCTCTCACACATTCTCTCCATCTCTCTCACTTTCTCTCTGTCTCTCACAATTTCCCTCAATCTCTCACATTTTCCCTCCATCTCTCACACTTTCTCTCCAACTCTCACACTTTCCCTCCATCTCTCACACTTTCCCTCCATCTCTAACAGTTTCCCTCCGTCTCTTACACTTCCCCTCCATCTCTCTCACTTTGCTTCAGTCTCTCACACTTTCCCTCATTCTCTCACACTTTCCCTCCGTGTCTTACACTTTCCCTCCATCTCTCACACTTCCTCTCCATCTCTCTCACTTTCTCTCCGTCTCCCACACTTTCCCTCCATCTCTCACACTTTTTCTCCCTCTCTCACACGTTCCCTCCATCTCTCACACTTTCTCTCCGTCTCTCACACTTGCTCTCCATCTCTCTCACTTTCCCTCTGTCTCTCTCACTTTCTCTCCGTCTCTCACACTTTCCTTCCATCACTCGCACTTTCCCTCCATCTCTCACAGTTTCTCTCCATCTCTCTCAATTTCCCTCCATCTCTCAAACTTTCTCTCCGTCTCTCACACTTTCCCTCCATCTCTCACATTTTCCTACCTTCTCTCACACTCTCTCTCCGTCTCTCACTCTTTCCTTCCGTCTCTCACACTTTCTCTCCATCTCTCCCAATTTCCCTCCATGTCTCTCACTTTCTCTCCATCTCTAACACTTTCTCTCCTTCTCTCACACTTTCCCTCCATCTTTCACACTTTCTCTCCATCTCTCACACTTTCTCTCCGTCTCTCCCGCTGTCTCTGCATTTCTCACACTTTCCCTCCGTCTCTCACACTTTCCATCCGTCTCTTACACTTTCTCTCCATCTCTCACACTTTGCCTCCATCTCTCAGACTTTATCTCCATCTTTCACACCTTCCCTCTGTCTCTCACTTTCCCTCTGTCTCTCACTCTTTCCCTCCTTCTCTCATACTTTCCCTCTGTCTCTCACACTTTCCCTCCTTCTCTCACAATTTCTCTCCATCCCTCAAAATTTCTCCTCATCTCTCTCACTTTCTCTCCATTTCTCACACTTTATCTCAATCTTCACACTTTCCCTCCGTCTCTCACACTTTTTCTCCGTCTCTCTCTTTTTCCCTCCATCTCTCACACTTTCATTCCGTCTCTCACACTTTCATTCAGACTCTCACACTTTCTCTCCATCTCTCACACTTTCTCTCCATCTCTCTCACTTTCCCTCCATCTCTCACACTTTCTCTCCATCTCTCACATTTTCCCTCCTTCTCTCACACTTTCACACCGTCTCTTAAACTTTCACTCCATCCCTCACACTTTATCTCCGTTTTTCTTAATTTCTCTCCATGTCTCACACTTTCTCTCCGTCTCTCAGACTATCCCACCGTCTCTCTCACTTTCTCTCCGTCTCTCACACTTTCTCTCCGTCTCTCACATTCCTTCAGTCTCTCTTGCTTTCCCTCCGTCTCTCACACTTTCCCTCCATCTCTCTCACTTTCTCTCCGTCTCTTGCACTTTCCCTCCATCTGTCTCACTTTCCCTTCATCTCTCCCACTTTCACTCCGTCTCTCTCACTTTCCCTCCATCTCTCTCAATTTCCCTCCATCTCTCACACTTCCTCTCCATCTCTCACTTTCTCTCCGTCTCCCACACTTTCCCTCCATCTCTCACACTTTTTCTCCCTCTCTCACACGTTCCCTCCATCTCTCACACATTCTCTCCGTCTCTCACACATTCTCTCCATCTCTCACACTTTCCCTCCATCTCTCACACTTTCTCTCCAACTCTCACACTTTCCCTCCATCTCTCACACTTTCCTTCCGTCTCTCACACTTTCTCTCCATCTCTCTCAATTTAGCCCATGTCTCTCACTTTCTCTCCGTCTCTAACACTTTCTCTCCATCTCTCACCCAATCTCTCCATCTCTCTCACTTTCTCTCCGTCTCTCACACTTTCCCTCCATCTCTCACACTTTCTCTCAATCTCTCACACTTTATCTCCGTCTCTCCCACTTTCTCTCAGTTTCTCCCACTGTCTCTCCGTCTCTCACACTTTCCCTACGTCTCTCACACTTTCTCTCCATCTTTCACACTTTCTCTCCATCTCTCTCACTTTGCCTCCATCTCTCAGACTTTATCTCCATCTTTCACACTTTCCCTCTGTCTGTCACTTTCCCTCTCTCTCTCAAACTTTCCCTCCATCTCTCACACTTTCCCTCCATCTCTCACACTTTCCCTCCATCTCTCACACTTTCCCTCCATCTCTCACAGTTCCTCTCCATCTCTCTCACTTTCCCTCCGTCTCTCCCATTTTCCCTCAGTCTCGCACTTTCCCTCCGTCTCTTACACTTTCCCTCCATATCTCACACTTCCTCTCCATCTCTGTCACTTTCTCTCCGTCTCTCACACTTTCCCTCCATCTCTCACAGTTTTTCTCCCTCTCTCACACGTTCCCTCCATCACTCACACTTTCTCTCCGTCTCTCACACTTGCTCTCCATCTCTCTCACTTTCCCTCCGTCTCTATCACTTTCTCTCCGTCTCTCACAATTTCCATCCATCACTCGCACTTTCCCTCCAACTCTCACAATTTCTCTCCATCTCTCTCAATTTCCCTCCATCTTTCACTCTTTCTCTCCATCTCTCTCACTTTCCCTCCGTTTTTCACAATTTCTCTCCGTCTCTCACACTTTCATTCCATCTCTCACATGTTCTCTCCATCTCTCTCAATTTCTCTCCATCCCTCACACTTTCCCTCCGCCTTTCACACTTTCTCTCCGTCTCTCACACTTTCCCTCCATCTCTCACACTTTCTCTCCATCTCTCTCAATTTAGCCCATGTCTCTCACTTTCTCTCCGTCTCTAACACTTTCTCTCCTTCTCTCACACTCTCTCTCCGTCTCTCACACTTTCCTTCCGTCTCTCACACTTTCTCTCCATCTCTCTCGATTTCCCCCCATGATTTCCCCCCACACTTTCTCTCCGTCTCTCACACTTTCTCTCCATCTCTCACACTTTCTCTCCGTCTCTCCCACTGTCTCTCCATCTCTCACACTTTCCCTACATCTCTCACACTTTCTCTCCATCTTTCACACTTTCCCTCCATCTCTTACACTTTCTCTCCATCTCTATCACTTTGCCTCCATCTCTCAGACTTTATCTCCATCTTTCACACTTTCCCTCTGTCTCTCACTTTCCCTCTGTCTCTCACACTTTCCCTCCATCTCTCACACTTTCCCTCTGTCTCTCACACTTTCTCTCCATCTCTCACACTTTCCCTCCGTCTCTCACTCTTTCCCTCCATCTCTCACACTTTCCCTCTGTCTCTCAATCTTTCTCTCCATCTCTCTCACTTTCCCTCCATTTCTCACACTTTATCTCCATCTTTCACACTTTCCCTCCGTCTCTCACACTTTTTCTCCGTCTCTCACACGTTCACTCCATCTCTCACACTTTCTTTCCTTCTCTCACTCTTTCTCTCCGTCTCTCTCATTTTCCCTCCATCTCTCACACTTTCATTCCGTCTCTCACACTTTCATTCAGACTCTCACACTTTCTCTCCATCTCTCACACTTTCTCTCCATCTCTCACATTTTCCCTCCTTCTCTCACACTTTCACACCGTCTCTTACACTTTCACTCCATCCCTCACACTTTATCTCCGTTTTTCTTAATTTCTCTCCATGTCTCACACTTTCTCTCCATCTCTCACACTTTCATTCCGTCCTTCACATGTTCTACCCCTCTCTCTCACTTTCTCTCCATCCCTCACAATTTCCCTCCGTCTTTCAAACTTTTATTCCATCTCTCTCACTTCCTTTCCATCTCTCACAATTTCCCACCATCTCTCACACTTTCTCTCCGTCTTTCACACTTTCCCTCCGTCTCTCACACTTTCCCTCCTTCTCTCACACTTTCCCTCCGTCTCTCACACTTTCCCTCCATCTCTCACCTTTTCCCTCCATCACTCCCAATTTATCTGCATCTTTCACACTTTCCCTCCATCTCTCATACTTTCCAACCGTCTCTCAATCTCTCTCTCCGTCTCTCACACTTTCTCTCCATCTCTCTCAATTTCCCTCCATGTCTCTCACTTTCTCTCCATCTCTCACACTTTCCCTCCGTCTCTCACACTTTCTCTCCATCTCTCTCACTTTCTCTCTGTCTCTCACAATTTCCCTCAATCTCTCACATTTTCCCTCCATCTCTCACACTTTCTCTCCGTCTCTCACACTTTCCCTCCATCTCTAACAGTTTCCCTCCATCTCTCACACTTTCTCTCTGTCTCTCACACTTTCCCTCCATCTCTAACAGTTTCCCTCCATCTCTCACACTTTCTCTCCGTCTCTCACACTTTCCCTCCATCTCTAACAGTTTCCCTCCATCTCTCACACTTTCCCTCCATCTCTTACACTTCCTCTCCATCTCTCTCACTTTGCTTCAGTCTCTCACACTTTCCCTCATTCTCTCACACTTTCCCTCCGTGTCTTACAATTTCTCTCCGTCTCTCACACTTCCTCTCCATCTCTCTCACTTTCTCTCCGTCTCCCTCACTTTCCCTCCATCTCTCACATTTTCCCTCAGTCTCGCACTTTCCCTCCGTCTCTTACACTTTCCCTCCATATCTCACACTTCCTCTCCATCTCTGTCACTTTCTCTCCGACTCTCACACTTTCCCTCCATCTCTCACACTTTTTCTCCCTCTCTCACACGTTGCCTCCATCACTCACACTTTCTCTCCGTCTCTCACACTTTCATTCCATCTCTCACATGTTCTCTCCATCTCTCTCACTTTCTCTCCGTCCCTCACACTTTCCCTCCGTCTTTCACACTTTCTCTCCGTCTCCCACAGTTTCTCTCCATCTCTCACACATTCTCTCAGTCTCTCACACTTTATCTCCTTCTCTCAGAATTTCCCTCCATCTCTCACACTTTCTCTCCATCTCCCACACTTTCTCTCCATCTCTCACACTCTCTCTCCGTCTCTCACACATTTCCTTCCGTCTCTCACACTTTCTCTCCATCTCTCTCAATTTCCCCCCATGTCTCTCACTTTCTCTCCGTCTCTAACACTTTCTCTCCTTCTCTCACACATTCTCTCCATCTCTCTCACTTTCTCTCCGTCTCCCACACTTTCCCTCCATCTCTCACAGTTTTTCTCCCTCTCTCACACGTTCCCTCCATCACTCACACTTTCTCTCCGTCTCTCACACTTGCTCTCCATCTCTCTCACTTTCCCTCCGTCTCTCTCACTTTCTCTCCATCTCTCACACTTTCCATCCATCACTCGCACTTTCCCTCCAACTCTCACACTTTCTCTCCATCTCTCTCAATTACTCTCCATCTTTCACTCTTTCTCTCCATCTCTCTCAATTTCCCTCCGTTTCTCAAACTTTCTCTCCGTCTCTCACACTTTCATTCCGTCTCTCACATGTTCTCTCCGTCTCTCTCAATTTCTCTCCGTCCCTCACACTTTCCCTCCGTCTTTCACACTTTCATTCCATCTCTCTCACTTTCTCTCCGTCTCCCACAGTTTCCCTCCGTCTCTCACACTTTCACGCCGTCTCTCACACTTTCCCTCCATCTCTCACACTTTCTCTCCATCTCTCACACTTTCCCTCCATCTGTCACACTTTCCTGCCGTCTCTCACACTCTCTCTCCGTCTCTCACACTTTCTCTCCGTCTCTCACACTTTCCTTCCGTCTCTCACACTTTCTCTCCATCTCTCTCAATTTCCGCCCATGTCTCTCAATTTCTCTCCGTCTCTAACACTTTCTCTCCTTCTCTCTCACTTTCTCTCCGTCTCTCACACTTTGCCTCCATCTCTCAGACTTTATCTCCATTTTTCACACTTTCCCTCTGTCTCTCACTTTCCCTCTGTCTCTCACACTTTCCCTCCATTTCGCAAACTTTATCTCCATCTTTCGCACTTTCCCTCCGTCTCTCACACTTTCCCTCCTTCTCTCACACTTTCCCTCTGTCTCTTACACTTTCCCTCCATCTCTCACATTTTCCCTCCATCTCTCCCAATTTATCTGCATCTTTCACACTTTCCCTCCATCTCTCATACTTTTCCACCGTCTCTCAATCTCTATCTCTGTCTCTCACACTTTCTCTCCATCTCTCTCAATTTGGCTCCCTGTCTCTCACTTTCTCTCCGTCTCTCACATTTTCCCTCAGTCTCGCACATTCCCTCCATCTCTTACACTTTCCCTCCATCTCTCACACTTCCTCTCCATCTCTCTCACTTTCTTTCCGTCTCCCCCACTTTCCCTCCATCTCTCACACCTTTTCTCCCTCTTTCACACGTTCCCTCCATCTCTCATACTTTCCCACCGTCTCTCAATCTCTCTCTCCGTCTCTCACACTTGCTCTCCATCTCTCTCACTTTCCCTTCGTCTCTCTCAATTTCTCTCCGTCTCTCACACTTTCCTTCCATCACTCGCACTTTCCCTCCATCTCTCTCAATTTCCCTCCATCTCTCACACTTTCTCTCCATCTCTCTCACTTTACCTCCGTTTCTCACACTTTCTCTCCGTCTCTCACACTTTCTCTCCGTCTCTCACACTTTCAATCCATCTCTCACATGTTCTCTCCGTCTCTCTCAGTTTCTCTCCGTCCCTCAAACTTTCCCTCCGTCTTTCACACGTTCATTCCATCTCTCTAACTTTCATTCCATCTCTCACACTTTCCTACCGTCTCTCACACTCTCTCTCCATCTCTCTCACTTTCTCTCCGTCCCTCACACTTTCTCTCCGTCTTTCACACTTTCTCTCCGTCTCTCACACTTTCCCTCCATCTCTCACACTTTCTCTCCATCTCTCACACTTTCCCTCCATCTGTCACACTTTCTTACCGTCTCTCACACTCTCTCTCCGTCTCTCACACTTTCCTTCCGTCTCTCACACTTTCTCTCCATCTCTCTCGATTTCCCCCCATGATTTCCCCCCACACTTTCTCTCCGTCTCTAACACTTTCTCTCCTTCTCTCACACATTCTCTCCATCTCTCTCACTTTCTCTCCGTCTCCCACACTTTCCCTCCATCTCTCACAGTTTTTCTCCCTCTCTCACACGTTCCCTCCATCACTCACACTTTCTCTCCGTCTCTCACACTTGCTCTCCATCTCTCTCACCTTCCCTCCGTCTCTCTCACTTTCTCTCCGTCTCTCACACTTTCCATCCATCACTCGCACTTTCCCTCCAACTCTCACACTTTCTCTCCATCTCTATCACTTTGCTTCCATCTCTCAGACTTTATCTCCATCTCTCACACTTTCCCTCCATCTCTCTCACTTTCCCTCTGTCTCTTACACTTCCTCTCCATCTCTCTCACTTTGCTTCAGTCTCTCACACTTTCTCTCATTCTCTCACACTTTCCCTCCGTGTCTTACACTTTCCCTCCATCTCTCACACTTCCTCTCCATCTCTCTCACTTTCTCTCCGTCTCCCACACTTTCCCTCCATCTCTCACACTTTTTCTCCCTCTCTCACATGTTCCCTCCATCTCTCACACTTTCTCTCCGTCTCTCACACTTGCTCTCCATCTCTCTCACTTTCCCTCTGTCTCTCTCACTTTCTCTCCGTCTCTCACACTTTCCTTCCATCACTTGCACTTTCCCTCCATCACTCTCAGTTTCTCTCCATCTCTCTCAATTTCCCTCCTTCTCTCACACTTTCTCTCCATCTCTCTCACTTTCCCTCCATCTCTCACACTTTCTCTCCATCTCTCTCACTTTCCCTCCATTTCTCACAAAATCTCTCCATCTCTCACACTTTCATTCCGTCCTTCACATGTTCTACCCGTCTCTCTCACTTTCTCTCCATCCCTCACACTTTCCCTCCGTCTTTCAAACTTTCATTCCATCTCTCTCACTTTCTTTCCATCTCTCACAATTTCCCACCATCTCTCACACTTTCTCTCCGTCTCTGACACTTTCCCTCCATCTCTCACATTTTCCTACCTTCTCTCACACTCTCTCTCCGTCTCTCACTCTTTCCTTCCGTCTCTCACACTTTCTCTCCATCTCTCCCAATTTCCCTCCATGTCTCTCACTTTCTCTCCATCTCTAACACTTTCTCTCCTTCTCTCACACATTCTCTCCATCTCTCTCACTTTCTCTCCGTCTCTCACACTTTCCCTCCATCTCTCACACTTTCCCTCCATCTCTCACACTTTCTCTCCATCTTTCACACTTTCCCTCTGTCTCTCACACTTTCCCTCCGTCTCTTACACTTTCTCTCCATCTCTCACACTTTGCCTCCATCTCTCAGACTTTATCTCCATCTTTCACACCTTCCCTCTGTCTCTCACTTTCCCTCTGTCTCTCACACTTTCCCTCCTTCTCTCATACTTTCCCTCTGTCTCTCACACTTTCCCTCCTTCTCTCACAATTTCTCTCCATCCCTCAAAATTTCTCCTCATCTCTCTCACTTTCTCTCCATTTCTCACACTTTATCTCAATCTTCACACTTTCCCTCCGTCTCTCACACTTTTTCTCCGTCTCTCACATTTTCCCTCCATCTCTCACACTTTCATTCCGTCTCTCACACTTTCATTCAGACTCTCACACTTTCTCTCCATCTCTCACACTTTATCTCAATCTTCACACTTTCTCTCCATCTCTCACACTTTCTCTCCATCTCTCTCACTTTCCCTCCATTTCTCACACTTTATCTCAATCTTTCACACTTTCCCTCCGTCTCTCACACTTTTTCTCCGTCTCTCACACGTTCACTCCATCTCTCACACTTTCTTTCCTTCTCTCACACTTTCTCTCCGTCTCTCTCATTTTCCCTCCATCTCTCACACTTTCATTCCGTCTCTCACACTTTCATTCAGACTCTCACACTTTCTCTCCATCTCTCACACTTTCTCTCCATCTCTCACATTTTCCCTCCTTCTCTCACACTTTCACACCGTCTCTTACACTTTCACTCCATCCCTCACACTTTATCTCCGTTTTTCTTAATTTCTCTCCATGTCTCACACTTTCTCTCCATCTCTCACAATTTCATTCCGTCCTTCACATGTTCTACCCGTCTCTCTCACTTTCTCTCCATCCCTCACAATTTCCCTCCGTCTTTCAAACTTTTATTCCATCTCTCTCACTTTCTCTCCATCCCTCACAATTTCCCTCCGTCTTTCAAACTTTTATTCCATCTCTCTCACTTCCTTTCCATCTCTCACAATTTCCCACCATCTCTCACACTTTCTCTCCGTCTTTCACACTTTCCCTCCGTCTCTCACACTTTCCCTCCTTCTCTCACACTTTCCCTCCGTCTCTCACACTTTCCCTCCATCTCTCACCTTTTCCCTCCATCACTCCCAATTTATCTGCATCTTTCACACTTTCCCTCCATCTCTCATACTTTCCAACCGTCTCTCAATCTCTCTCTCCGTCTCTCACACTTTCTCTCCATCTCTCTCAATTTCCCTCCATGTCTCTCACTTTCTCTCCATCTCTCACACTTTCCCTCCGTCTCTCACACTTTCTCTCCATCTCTCTCACTTTCTCTCTGTCTCTCACAATTTCCCTCAATCTCTCACATTTTCCCTCCATCTCTCACACTTTCTCTCCGTCTCTCACACTTTCCCTCCATCTCTAACAGTTTCCCTCCATCTCTCACACTTTCTCTCCGTCTCTCACACTTTCCCTCCATCTCTAACAGTTTCCCTCCATCTCTCACACTTTCCCTCCATCTCTTACACTTCCTCTCCATCTCTCTCACTTTGCTTCAGTCTCTCACACTTTCCCTCATTCTCTCACACTTTCCCTCCGTGTCTTACACTTTCTCTCCGTCTCTCACACTTCCTCTCCATCTCTCTCACTTTCTCTCCGTCTCCCTCACTTTCCCTCCATCTCTCACACTTTTTCTCCCTCTCTCACACGTTCCCTCCATCTCTCACACTTTCACTCCGTCTCTCACACTTGCTCTCCATCTCTCTCACTTTCCCTCTGTCTCTCTCACTTTCTCACAGTCTCTCACACTTTCCTTCCATCACTCGCACTTTCCCTCCATCTCTCACAGTTTCTCTCCATCTCTCTCACTTTCCCTCCATCTCTCACAGTTTCTCTCCATCTCTCTCAATTTCCCTCCATCTCTCACACTTTCTCTCCATCTCTCTCAATTTCCCTCCATTTCTCACACTTTCTCTCCATCTCTCACACTTTCATTCCGTCCTTCACATGTTCTACCCGTCTCTCTCACTTTCTCTCCATCCCTCACAATTTCCCTCCGTCTATCGAACTTTTATTCCATCTCTCTCACTGTCTTTCCATCTCTCACAATTTCCCACCATCTCTCACACTTTCTCTCCGTCTCTCACACTTTCCCTCCATCTCTCACATTTTCCTACCTTCTCTCACACTCTCTCTCCGTCTCTCACTCTTTCCTTCCGTCTCTCACACTTTCTCTCCATCTCTCCTAATTTCCCTCCATGTCTCTCACTTTCTCTCCGTCTCTCACACTTTCCCTCCATCTCTCACACTTTCTCTCCATCTCTCACACTTTCTCTCCGTCTCTCCCACTGTCTCTGCATCTCTCACACTTTCCCTCCGTCTCTCACACTTTCCCTCCGTCTCTTACACTTTCTCTCCATCTCTCACACTTTGCCTCCATCTCTCAGACTTTATCTCCATCTTTCACACCTTCCCTCTGTCTCTCACTTTCTCTCCGTCTCTCACACTTTCCCTCCATCTCTCACACTTTCTCTCAATCTCTCACACTTTATCTCCGTCTCTCCCACTTTCTCTCCGTCTCTCCCACTGTCTCTCCGTCTCTCACACTTTCCCTACGTCTCTCACACTTTCTCTCCATCTTTCACACTTTCTCTCCATCTCTCTCACTTTGCCTCCATCTCTTAGACTTTATCTCCATCTTTCACACTTTCCCTCTGTCTGTCACTTTCCCTCTCTCTCTCAACCTTTCCCTCCTTCTCTCGCACTTTCCCTCCATCTCTCACACTTTCCCTCCATCTCTCACACTTTCCCTCCATCTCTCACAGTTCCTCTCCATCTCTCTCACTTTCCCTCCGTCTCTCCCATTTACCCTCAGTCTCGCACTTTCCCTCCGTCTCTTACACTTTCCCTCCATATCTCACACTTCCTCTCCATCTCTGTCACTTTCTCTCCGTCTCTCACACTTTCCCTCCATCTCTCACAGTTTTTCACCCTCTCTCACACGTTCCCTCCATCACTCACACTTTCTCTCCGTCTCTCACACTTGCTCTCCATCTCTCTCACTTTCCCTCCGTCTCTCTCACTTTCTCTCCGTCTCTCACAATTTCCATCCATCACTCGCACTTTCCCTCCAACTCTCACAATTTCTCTCCATCTCTCTCAATTTCCCTCCATCTTTCACTCTTTCTCTCCATCTCTCTCACTTTCCCTCCGTTTTTCACAATTTCTCTCCATCTCTCACACTTTCATTCCATCTCTCACATGTTCTTTCCATCTCTCTCAATTTCTCTCCGTCCCTCACACTTTCCCTCCGTCTTTCACACTTTCTCTCCTTCTCTCACACTTTCCCTCCATCTCTCACACTTTCTCTCCATCTCACACACTTTCCCTCCATCTGTCACACTTTCCTACCGTCTCTCACACTCTCTCTCCGTCTCTCACACTTTCCTTCCGTCCCTCACACTTTCTCTCCATCTCTCTCGATTTCCCCCCATGATTTCCCCACACACTTTCTCTCCGTCTCTAACACTTTCTCTCCTTCTCTCACACATTCTCTCCATCTCTCTCACTTTTTCTCCGTCTCTCACACTTTCCCTCCATCTCTCACACTTTCTCTCCGTCTCTCCCACTGTCTCTCTGTCTCTCACACTTTCCCTACATCTCTCACACTTTCTCTCCATCTTTCACACTTTCCCTCCATCTCTTACACTTTCTCTCCATCTCTATCACTTTGCCTCCATCTCTCAGACTTTATCTCCATCTTTCACACTTTCCCTCTGTCTCTCACTTTCCCTCTGTCTCTCACACTTTCCCTCCATCTCTCACACTTTCCCTCCGTCTCTCACTCTTTCCCTCCATCTCTCACACTTTCCCTCTGTCTCTCAATCTTTCTCTCCATCTCTCTCACTTTCCCTCCATTTCTCACACTTTATCTCCATCTTTCACACTTTCCCTCCGTCTCTCACAATTTCCCTCCTTCTCTCACACTTTCCCTCCGTCTCTCACACTTTCCCTCCATCTCTCACATTTTCCCTCCATCTCTCCCTAATTATCTGCATCTTTCACACTTTCCCTCCATCTCTCATACTTTCCCACCGTCTCTCAATCTCTCTCTCCTTCTCTCACACTTTCTCAATTTCCCTCCGTGTCTCTCACTTTCTCTCCATCTCTAACACTTTCTCTCCGTCTCTCACACATTCTCTCCATCTCTCTCACTTTCTCTCTGTCTCTCACAATTTCCCTCAATCTCTCACATTTTCCATCCATCTCTCACACTTTCTCTCCAACTCTCACACTTTCCCTCCATCTCTCACACTTTCCCTCCATCTCTAACAGTTTCCCTCCATCTCTTACACTTCCTCTCCATCTCTCTCACTTTGCTTCAGTCTCTCACACTTTCTCTCATTCTCTCACACTTTCCCTCCGTGTCTTACACTTTCCCTCCATCTCTCACACTTCCTCTCCATCTCTCTCACTTTCTCTCCGTCTCCCACACTTTCCCTCCATCTCTCACACTTTTTCTCCCTCTCTCACATGTTCCCTCCATCTCTCACACTTTCTCTCCGTCTCTCACACTTGCTCTCCATCTCTCTCACTTTCCCTCTGTCTCTCTCACTTTCTCTCCGTCTCTCACACTTTCCTTCCATCACTTGCACTTTCCCTCCATCACTCTCAGTTTCCCTCCATCTCTCTCACTTTCCCTCCATCTCTCACACTTTCTCTCCATCTCTCTCACTTTCCCTCCATTTCTCACAAAATCTCTCCATCTCTCACACTTTCATTCCGTCCTTCACATGTTCTACCCGTCTCTCTCACTTTCTCTCCATCCCTCACACTTTCCCTCCGTCTTTCAAACTTTCATTCCATCTCTCTCACTTTCTTTCCATCTCTCACAATTTCCCACCATCTCTCACACTTTCTCTCCGTCTCTGACACTTTCCCTCCATCTCTCACATTTTCCTACCTTCTCTCACACTCTCTCTCCGTCTCTCACTCTTTCCATCCGTCTCTCACACTTTCTCTCCATCTCTCCCAATTTCCCTCCATGTCTCTCACTTTCTCTCCATCTCTAACACTTTCTCTCCTTCTCTCACACATTCTCTCCATCTCTCTCACTTTCTCTCCGTCTCTCACACTTTCCCTCCATCTCTCACACTTTCCCTCCATCTCTCACACTTTCTCTCCATCTTTCACACTTTCCCTCTGTCTCTCACACTTTCCCTCCGTCTCTTACACTTTCTCTCCATCTCTCACACTTTGCCTCCATCTCTCAGACTTTATCTCCATCTTTCACACCTTCCCTCTGTCTCTCACTTTCCCTCTGTCTCTCACACTTTCCCTCCTTCTCTCATACTTTCCCTCTGTCTCTCACACTTTCCCTCCTTCTCTCACAATTTCTCTCCATCCCTCAAAATTTCTCCTCATCTCTCTCACTTTCTCTCCATTTCTCACACTTTATCTCAATCTTCACACTTTCCCTCCGTCTCTCACACTTTTTCTCCGTCTCTCTCATTTTCCCTCCATCTCTCACACTTTCATTCCGTCTCTCACACTTTCATTCAGACTCTCACACTTTCTCTCCATCTCTCACACTTTATCTCAATCTTCACACTTTCTCTCCATCTCTCACACTTTCTCTCCATCTCTCTCACTTTCCCTCCATTTCTCACACTTTATCTCAATCTTTCACACTTTCCCTCCGTCTCTCACACTTTTTCTCCGTCTCTCACACGTTCACTCCATCTCTCACACTTTCTTTCCTTCTCTCACACTTTCTCTCCGTCTCTCTCATTTTCCCTCCATCTCTCACACTTTCATTCCGTCTCTCACACTTTCATTCAGACTCTCACACTTTCTCTCCATCTCTCACACTTTCTCTCCATCTCTCACATTTTCCCTCCTTCTCTCACACTTTCACACCGTCTCTTACACTGTCACTCCATCCCTCACACTTTATCTCCGTTTTTCTTAATTTCTCTCCATGTCTCACACTTTCTCTCCATCTCTCACACTTTCATTCCGTCCTTCACATGTTCTACCCGTCTCTCTCACTTTCTCTCCATCCCTCACAATTTCCCTCCGTCTTTCAAACTTTTATTCCATCTCTCTCACTTCCTTTCCATCTCTCACAATTTCCCACCATCTCTCACACTTTCTCTCCGTCTTTCACACTTTCCCTCCGTCTCTCACACTTTCCCTCCTTCTCTCACACTTTCCCTCCGTCTCTCACACTTTCCCTCCATCTCTCACCTTTTCCCTCCATCACTCCCAATTTATCTGCATCTTTCACACTTTCCCTCCATCTCTCATACTTTCCAACCGTCTCTCAATCTCTCTCTCCGTCTCTCACACTTTCTCTCCATCTCTCTCAATTTCCCTCCATGTCTCTCACTTTCTCTCCATCTCTCACACTTTCCCTCCGTCTCTCACACTTTCTCTCCATCTCTCTCACTTTCTCTCTGTCTCTCACAATTTCCCTCAATCTCTCACATTTTCCCTCCATCTCTCACACTTTCTCTCCGTCTCTCACACTTTCCCTCCATCTCTAACAGTTTCCCTCCATCTCTCACACTTTCTCTCTGTCTCTCACACTTTCCCTCCATCTCTAACAGTTTCCCTCCATCTCTCACACTTTCTCTCCGTCTCTCACACTTTCCCTCCATCTCTAACAGTTTCCCTCCATCTCTCACACTTTCCCTCCATCTCTTACACTTCCTCTCCATCTCTCTCACTTTGCTTCAGTCTCTCACACTTTCCCTCATTCTCTCACACTTTCCCTCCGTGTCTTACACTTTCTCTCCGTCTCTCACACTTCCTCTCCATCTCTCTCACTTTCTCTCCGTCTCCCTCACTTTCCCTCCATCTCTCACACTTTTTCTCCCTCTCTCACACGTTCCCTCCATCTCTCACACTTTCTCTCCGTCTCTCACACTTGCTCTCCATCTCTCTCACTTTCCCTCTGTCTCTCTCACTTTTTCACAGTCTCTCACACTTTCCTTCCATCACTCGCACTTTCCCTCCATCTCTCACAGTTTCTCTCCATCTCTCTCACTTTCCCTCCATCTCTCACAGTTTCTCTCCATCTCTCTCAATTTCCCTCCATCTCTCACACTTTCTCTCCATCTCTCTCAATTTCCCTCCATTTCTCACACTTTCTCTCCATCTCTCACACTTTCATTCCGTCCTTCACATGTTCTACCCGTCTCTCTCACTTTCTCTCCATCCCTCACAATTTCCCTCCGTCTATCGAACTTTTATTCCATCTCTCTCACTGTCTTTCCATCTCTCACAATTTCCCACCATCTCTCACACTTTCTCTCCGTCTCTCACACTTTCCCTCCATCTCTCACATTTTCCTACCTTCTCTCACACTCTCTCTCCGTCTCTCACTCTTTCCTTCCGTCTCTCACACTTTCTCTCCATCTCTCCTAATTTCCCTCCATGTCTCTCACTTTCTCTCCGTCTCTCACACTTTCCCTCCATCTCTCACACTTTCTCTCCATCTCTCACACTTTCTCTCCGTCTCTCCCACTGTCTCTGCATCTCTCACACTTTCCCTCCGTCTCTCACACTTTCCCTCCGTCTCTTACACTTTCTCTCCATCTCTCACACTTTGCCTCCATCTCTCAGACTTTATCTCCATCTTTCACACCTTCCCTCTGTCTCTCACTTTCCCTCTGTCTCTCACACTTTCCCTCTTTCTCTCATACTTTCCCTCTGTCTCTCACACTTTCCCTCCTTCTCTCACAATTTCTCTCCATCCCTCAAAATTTCTCCTCATCTCTCTCACTTTCTCTCCATTTCTCACACTTTACCTCAATCTTCACACTTTCCCTCCGTCTCTCACACTTTTTCTCCGTCTCTCTCATTTTCCCTCCATCTCTCACACTTTCATTCCGTCTCTCACACTTTCATTCAGACTCTTACACTTTCTCTCCATCTCTCACACTTTCTCTCCATCTCTCTCACTTTGCCTCCATTTCTCAAACTTTCCCTCCATCTCTCACACTTTCCATCCGTCTCTCACACTTTCCCTCCTTCTCTCACACTTTCCCTCCGTCTCTCACACGTTCCCTCCATCTCTCACCTTTTCCCTCCATCTCTCCCAATTTATCTGCATCTTTCACACTTTCCCTCCATCTCTCATACTTTCCCACCGTCTCTCAATCTCTCTCTCCGTCTCTCACACTTTCTCTCCATGTCTCTCAATTTCCCTCCGTGTCTCTCACTTTCTCTCCATCTCTAACCCTTTCTCTCCGTCTCTCACACATTCTCTCCATCTCTCTCACTTTCTCTCTGTCTCTCACAATTTCCCTCAATCTCTCACATTTTCCCACCATCTCTCACACTTTCTCTCCGTCTCTCACACTTTCCCTCCATCTCTAACAGTTTCCCTCCATCTCTTACACTTCCTCTCCATCTCTCTCACTTTGCTTCCGTCTCTCACACTTTCCCTCCGTGTCTTACACTTTCTCTCCGTCTCTCACACTTTCCCTCCATCTTTCACACTTTCTCTCCATCTCTCACACTTTCTCTCCGTCTCTCCCACTGTCTCTGCATCTCTCACACTTTCCCTCCGTCTCTCACACTTTCCCTCCGTCTCTTACACTTTCTCTCCATCTCTCACACTTTGCCTCCATCTCTCAGACTTTATCTCCATCTTTCACACCTTCCCTCTGTCTCTCACTTTCCCTCTGTCTCTCACACTTTCCCTCCTTCTCTCATACTTTCCCTCTATCTCTCACACTTTCCCTCCTCTCACAATTTCTCTCCATCTCTCAAAATTTCTCCTCATCTCTCTCACTTTCTCTCCATTTCTCACACTTTATCTCAATCTTCACACTTTCCCTCCGTCTCTCACACTTTCTCTCCGTCTCTCACACTTTCTCTCCGTCTCTCTCATTTTCCCTCCATCTCTCACACTTTCATTCCGTCTCTCACACTTTCATTCCGTCTCTCACACTTTCATTCCGTCTCTCACACTTTCATTCAGACTCTCACACTTTCTCTCCATCTCTCTCACTTTGCCTCCATTTCTCACACTTTATCTCAATCTTTCACACTTTCCCTCCGTCTCTCACACTTTTTCTCCGTCTCTCACACGTTCCCTCCATCTCTCACACTTTCTTTCCTTCTCCCACACTTTCTCTCCATCTCTCTCATTTTCCCTCCATCTCTCACACTTTCCCTCCATCTCTCACACTTTCATTCAGACTCTCACACTTTCTCTCCATCTCTCACACTTTCTCTCCTTCTCTCACATTTTCCCTCCTTCTCTCACACTTTCACACCGTCTCTTACACTTTCACTCCATCCCTCACACTTTATCTCCGTTTTTCTTAATTTCTCTCCATGTCTCACACTTTCTCTCCGTCTCTCAGACTATCCCACCGTCTCTCTCACTTTCTCTCCGTCTCTCACACTTTCTCTCCGTCTCTCACATTCCTTCTCTCACATTCTCTCTTGCACTTTCCCTCCATCTGTCTCACTTTCCCTTCATCTCTCACACTTTCAGTCCTTCTCTCTCACTTTCCCTCCATCTCTCTCAATTTCCCTCCATCTCTCACACTTCCTCTCCATCTCTCTCACTTTCCCTCCATCTCTAACAGTTTCCCTCCATCTCTTACACTTCCTCTCCATCTCTCTCACTTTGCTTCAGTCTCTCACACTTTCTCTCAATCTCTCACACTTTCCCTCCGTGTCTTACACTTTCCCTCCATCTCTCACACTTCCTCTCCATCTCTCTCACTTTCTCTCCGTCTCCCACCCTTTCCCTCCATCTCTCACACTTTTTCTCCCTCTCTCACATGTTCCCTCCATCTCTCACACTTTCTCTCCGTCTCTCACACTTGCTCTCCATCTCTCTCACTTTCCCTCTGTCTCTCTCACTTTCTCTCCGTCTCTCACACTTTCCTTCCATCACTTGCACTTTCCCTCCATCACTCTCAATTTCTCTCCATCTCTCTCAATTTCCCTCCTTCTCTCACACTTTCTCTCCATCTCTCTCACTTTCCCTCCATCTCTCACACTTTCTCTCCATCTCTCTCACTTTCCCTCCATTTCTCACAAAATCTCTCCATCTCTCACACTTTCATTCCGTCCTTCACATGTTCTACCCGTCTCTCTCACTTTCTCTCCATCCCTCACACTTTCCCTCCGTCTTTCAAACTTTCATTCCATCTCTCTCACTTTCTTTCCATCTCTCACAATTTCCCACCATCTCTCACACTTTCTCTCCGTCTCTCACACTTTCCCTCCATCTCTCACATTTTCCTACCTTCTCTCACACTCTCTCTCCGTCTCTCACTCTTTCCTTCCGTCTCTCACACTTTCTCTCCATCTCTCCCAATTTCCCTCCATGTCTCTCACTTTCTCTCCATCTCTAACGCTTTCGCTCCTTCTCTCACACATCCTCTCCATCTCTCTCACTTTCTCTCCGTCTCTCACACTTTCCCTCCATCTCTCACACTTTCCCTCCATCTCTCACACTTTCTCTCCATCTCTCACACTTTCCCTCTGTCTCTCACACTTTCCCTCCGTCTCTTACACTTTCTCTCCATCTCTCACACTTTGCCTCCATCTCTCAGACTTTATCTCCATCTTTCACACCTGCCCTCTGTCTCTCACTTTCCCTCTGTCTCTCACACTTTCCCTCCATCTCTCATACTTTCCCTCTGTCTCTCACACTTTCCCTCCTTCTCTCACAATTTCTCTCCATCCCTCAAAATTTCTCCTCATCTCTCTCACTTTCTCTCCATTTCTCACACTTTATCTCAATCTTCACACTTTCCCTCCGTCTCTCACACTTTTTCTCCGTCTCTCTCATTTTCCCTCCTGTCTCACACTTTCATTCCGTCTCTCACACTTTCATTCAGACTCTCACACTTTCTCTCCATCTCTCACACTTTATCTCAATCTTCACACTTTCTCTCCATCTCTCACACTTTCTCTCCATCTCTCTCACTTTCCCTCCATTTCTCACACTTTATCTCAATCTTTCACAATTTCCCTCCGTCTCTCACACTTTTTCTCCGTCTCTCACACGTTCCCTCCATCTCTCACACTTTCTTTCCTTCTCTCACACTTTCTCTCCGTCTCTCTCATTTTCCCTCCATCTCTCACACTTTCATTCCGTCTCTCACACTTTCGTTCAGACTCTCACACTTTCTCTCCATCTCTCACACTTTCTCTCCATCTCTCACATTTTCCCTCCTTCTCTCACACTTTCACACCGTCTCTTACACTTTCACTCCATCCCTCACACTTTATCTCCGTTTTTCTTAATTTCTCTCCATGTCTCACACTTTCTCTCCATCTCTCACACTTTCATTCCGTCCTTCACATGTTCTACCTGTCTCTCTCACTTTCTCTCCATCCCTCACAATTTCCCTCCGTCTTTCAAACTTTTATTCCATCTCTCTCACTTCCTTTCCATCTCTCACACTTTCCCTCCATCTCTCACACTTTCTCTCCGTCTTTCACACTTTCCCTCCGTCTCTCACACTTTCCCTCCTTCTCTCACACTTTCCCTCCGTCTCTCACACTTTCCCTCCATCTCTCACCTTTTCCCTCCATCACTCCCAATTTATCTGCATCTTTCACACTTTCCCTCCATCTCTCATACTTTCCCACCGTCTCTCAATCTCTCTCTCCGTCTCTCACACTTTCTCTCCATCTCTCTCAATTTCCCTCCGTGTCTCTCACTTTCTCTTCATCTCTCACACTTTCCCTCCGTCTCTCACACTTTCTCTCCATCTCTCTCACTTTCTCTCTGTCTCTCACAATTTCCCTCAATCTCTCACATTTTCCCTCCATCTCTCACACTTTCTCTCCGTCTCTCACACTTTCCCTCCATCTCTAACAGTTTCCCTCCATCTCTCACACTTTCTCTCCGTCTCTCACACTTTCCCTCCATCTCTAACAGTTTCCCTCCATCTCTCACACTTTCTCTCCGTCTCTCACACTTTCCCTCCATCTCTAACAGTTTCCCTCCATCTCTCACACTTTCCCTCCATCTCTTACACTTCCTCTCCATCTCTCTCACTTTGCTTCAGTCTCTCACACTTTCCCTCATTCTCTCACACTTTCCCTCCGTGTCTTACACTTTCTCTCCGTCTCTCACACTTCCTCTCCATCTCTCTCACTTTCTCTCCGTCTCCCTCACTTTCCCTCCATCTCTCACACTTTTTCTCCATCTCTCACACGTTCCCTCCATCTCTCACACTTTCTCTCCGTCTCTCACACTTGCTCTCCATCTCTCTCACTTTCCCTCTGTATCTCTCACTTTCTCACAGTCTCTCACACTTTCCTTCCATCACTCGCACTTTCCCTCCATCTCTCACAGTTTCTCTCCATCTCTCTCAATTTCCCTCCATCTCTCACACTTTCTCTCCATCTCTCTCAATGTCCCTCCATTTCTCACACTTTCTCTCCATCTCTCACACTTTCATTCCGTCCTTCACATGTTCTACCCGTCTCTCTCACTTTCTCTCCATCCCTCACAATTTCCCTCCGTCTTTCAAACTTTTATTCCATCACTCTCACTTTCTTTCCATCTCTCACAATTTCCCACCATCTCTCACACTTTCTCTCCGTCTCTCACACTTTCCCTCCATCTCTCACATTTTCCTACCTTCTCTCACACTCTCTCTCCGTCTCTCACTCTTTCCTTCCGTCTCTCACACTTTCTCTCCATCTCTCCTAATTTCCCTCCATGTCTCTCACTTTCTCTCCGTCTCTCTCACTTTCCCTCCATCTCTCACACTTTCTCTCCATCTCTCACACTTTCTCTCCGTCTCTCCCACTGTCTCTGCATCTCTCACACTTTCCCTCCGTCTCTCACACTTTCCCTCCGTCTCTTACACTTTCTCTCCATCTCTCACACTTTGCCTCCATCTCTCAGACTTTATCTCCATCTTTCACACCTTCCCTCTGTCTCTCACTTTCCCTCTGTCTCTCACACTTTCCCTCTTTCTCTCATACTTTCCCTCTGTCTCTCACACTTTCCCTCCTTCTCTCACAATTTCTCTCCATCCCTCAAAATTTCTCCTCATCTCTCTCACTTTCTCTCCATTTCTCACACGTTACCTCAATCTTCACACTTTCCCTCCGTCTCTCACACTTTTTCTCCGTCTCTCTCATTTTCCCTCCATCTCTCACACTTTCATTCCGTCTCTCACACTTTCATTCAGACTCTTACACTTTCTCTCCATCTCTCACACTTTCTCTCCATCTCTCTCACTTTGCCTCCATTTCTCACACTTTCCCTCCATCTCTCACACTTTCCCTCCGTCTCTCACACTTTCCCTCCTTCTCTCACACTTTCCCTCCGTCTCTCACACTTTCCCTCCATCTCTCACCTTTTCCCTCCATCTCTCCCAATTTATCTGCATCTTTCACACTTTCCCTCCATCTCTCATACTTTCCCACCGTCTCTCAATCTCTCTCTCCGTCTCTCACACTTTCTCTCCATGTCTCTCAATTTCCCTCCGTGTCTCTCACTTTCTCTCCATCTCTAACCCTTTCTCTCCGTCTCTCACACATTCTCTCCATCACTCTCACTTTCTCTCTGTCTCTCACAATTTCCCTCAATCTCTCACATTTTCCCTCCATCTCTCACACTTTCTCTCCGTCTCTCACACTTTCCCTCCATCTCTAACAGTTTCCCTCCATCTCTTACACTTCCTCTCCATCTCTCTCACTTTGCTTCCGTCTCTCACACTTTCCCTCCGTGTCTTACACTTTCTCTCCGTCTCTCACACTTTCCCTCCATCTTTCAAACTTTCTCTCCATCTCTCACACTTTCTCTCCGTCTCTCCCACTGTCTCTGCATCTCTCACACTTTCCCTCCGTCTCTCACACTTTCCCTCCGTCTCTTACACTTTCTCTCCATCTCTCACACTTTGCCTCCATCTCTCAGACTTTATCTCCATCTTTCACACCTTCCCTCTGTCTCTCACTTTCCCTCTGTCTCTCACACTTTCATTCAGACTCTCACACTTTCATTCAGACTCTCACACTTTCACTCCATTTCTCACACTTTCTCTCCATCTCTCTCACTTTGCCTCCATTTCTCACACTTTATCTCAATCTTTCACACTTTCCCTCCATCTCTCACACTTTTTCTCCGTCTCTCACACGTTCCCTCCATCTCTCACACTTTCTTTCCTTCTCTCACACTTTCTCTCCGTCTCTCTCGTTTTCCCTCCATCTCTCACACTTTCATTCCGTCTCTCACACTTTCGTTCAGACTCTCACACTTTCTCTCCATCTCTCACACTTTCTCTCCATCTCTCACATTTTCCCTCCTTCTCTCACACTTTCACACCGTCTCTTACACTTTCACTCCATCCCTCACACTTTATCTCCGTTTTTCTTAATTTCTCTCCATGTCTCACACTTTCTCTCCATCTCTCACACTTTCATTCCGTCCTTCACATGTTCTACCCGTCTCTCTCACTTTCTCTCCATCCCTCACAATTTCCCTCCGTCTTTCAAACTTTTATTCCATCTCTCTCACTTCCTTTCCATCTCTCACAATTTCCCACCATCTCTCACACTTTCTCATCGTCTTTCACACTTTCCCTCCGTCTCTCACACTTTCCCTCCTTCTCTCACACTTTCCCTCCGTCTCTCACACTTTCCCTCCATCTCTCACCTTTTCCCTCCATCACTCCCAATTTATCTGCATCTTTCACACTTTCCCTCCATCTCTCATACTTTCCCACTGTCTCTCAATCTCTCTCTCCGTCTCTCACACTTTCTCTCCATCTCTCTCAATTTCCCTCCATGTCTCTCACTTTCTCTCCATCTCTCACACTTTCCCTCCGTCTCTCACACTTTCACTCCATCTCTCTCACTTTCTCTCTGTCTCTCACAATTTCCCTCAATCTCTCACATTTTCCCTCCATCTCTCACACTTTCTCTCCGTCTCTCACACTTTCCCTCCATCTCTAACAGTTTCCCTCCATCTCTCACACTTTCTCTCTGTCTCTCACACTTTCCCTCCATCTCTAACAGTTTCCCTCCATCTCTCACACTTTCTCTCCGTCTCTCACACTTTCCCTCCATCTCTAACAGTTTCCCTCCATCTCTCACACTTTCCCTCCATCTCTTACACTTCCTCTCCATCTCTCTCACTTTGCTTCAGTCTCTCACACTTTCCCTCATTCTCTCACACTTTCCCTCCGTGTCTTACACTTTCTCTCCGTCTCTCACACTTCCTCTCCATCTCTCTCACTTTCTCTCCGTCTCCCTCACTTTCCCTCCATCTCTCACACTTTTTCTCCCTCTCTCACACGTTCCCTCCATCTCTCACACTTTCTCTCCGTCTCTCACACTTGCTCTCCATCTCTCTCACTTTCCCTCTGTCTCTCTCACTTTCTCACAGTCTCTCACACTTTCCTTCCATCACTCGCACTTTCCCTCCATCTCTCACAGTTTCTATCCATCTCTCTCACTTTCCCTCCATCTCTCACAGTTTCTCTCCATCTCTCTCAATTTCCCTCCATTTCTCACACTTTCTCTCCATCTCTCACACTTTCATTCCGTCCTTCACATGTTCTACCCGTCTCTCTCACTTTCTCTCCTTCCCTCACAATTTCCCTCCGTCTTTCAAACTTTTATTCCATCTCTCTCACTTTCTTTCCATCTCTCACAATTTCCCACCATCTCTCACACTTTCTCTCCGTCTCTCACACTTTCCCTCCATCTCTCACATTTTCCTACCTTCTCTCACACTCTCTCTCCGTCTCTCACTCTTTCCTTCCGTCTCTCACACTTTCTCTCCATCTCTCCTAATTTCCCTCCATGTCTCTCACTTTCTCTCCGTCTCTCACACTTTCCCTCCATCTCTCACACTTTCTCTCCATCTCTCACACTTCCTCTCCGTCTCTCACACATTCTCTCCATCTCTCTCACTTTCTTTCTGTCTCTCACAATTTCCCTCCATCTCTCACACTTTCCCTCCATCTCTCACACTTTCTCTCCAACTCTCACACTTTCCCTCCATCTCTCACACTTTCCTTCCGTCTCTCACACTTTCTCTCCATCTCTCTCAATTTAGTCCATGTCTCTCACTTTCTCTCCGTCTCTAACACTTTCTCTCCTTCTCTCACACAATCTCTCCATCTCTCTCACTTTCTCTCCGTCTCTCACACTTTCCCTCCATCTCTCACACTTTCTCTCAATCTCTCACACTTTATCTCCGTCTCTCCCACTTTCTCTCCGTCACTCCCACTGTCTCTCCGTCTCTCACACTTTCCCTACGTCTCTCACACTTTCTCTCCATCTTTCACACTTTCTCTCCATCTCTCTCACTTTGCCTCCATCTCTCAGACTTTATCTCCATCTTTCACACTTTCCCTCTGTCTGTCACTTTCCCTCTCTCTCTCACTTTCCCTCCGTCTCTCTCACTTTCTCTCCGTCTCTCACACTTTCCATCCATCACTCGCACTTTCCCTCCAACTCTCACAATTTCTCTCCATCTCTCTCAATTTCCCTCCATCTTTCACTCTTTCTCTCCATCTCTCTCACTTTCCCTCCGTTTTTCACAATTTCTCTCCGTCTCTCACACTTTCATTCCATCTCTCACATGTTCTCTCCATCTCTCTCAATTTATCTCCATCCCTCACACTTTCCCTCCGTCTTTCACACTTTCTCTCCTTCTCTCACACTTTCCCTCCATCTCTCACACTTTCTCTCCAACTCTCACACTTTCCCTCCATCTGTCACACTTTCCTACCGTCTCTCACACTCTCTCTCCGTCTCTCACACTTTCCTTCCGTCTCTCACACTTTCTCTCCATCTCTCTCGATTTCCCCCCATGATTTCCCCCCACACTTTCTCTCCGTCTCTAACACTTTCTCTCCTTCTCTCACACATTCTCTCCATCTCTCTCACTTTTTCTCCGTCTCTCACACTTTCCCTCAATCTCTCACACTTTCTCTCCGTCTCTCCCACTGTCTCTCTGTCTCTCACACTTTCCCTACATCTCTCACACTTTCTCTCCATCTTTCACACTTTCCCTCCGTCTCTTACACTTTCTCTCCATCTCTATCACTTTGCCTCCATCTCTCAGACTTTATCTCCATCTTTCACACTTTCCCTCTGTCTCTCACTTTCCCTCTGTCTCTCACACTTTCCCTCCATCTCTCACACTTTCCCTCTGTCTCTCAATCTTTCTCTCCATCTCTCTCACTTTCCCTCCATTTCTCACACTTTATCTCCATCTTTCACACTTTCCCTCCGTCTCTCACAATTTCCCTCCTTCTCTCACACTTTCCCTCCGTCTCTCACACTTTCCCTCCATCTCTCACATTTTCCCTCCATCTCTCCCTAATTATCTGCATCTTTCACACTTTCCCTCCATCTCTCATACTTTCCCACCGTCTCTCAATCTCTCTCTCCTTCTCTCACACTTTCTCAATTTCCCTCCGTGTCTCTCACTTTCTCTCCATCTCTAACACTTTCTCTCCGTCTCTCACACATTCTCTCCATCTCTCTCACTTTCTCTCTGTCTCTCACAATTTCCCTCAATCTCTCACATTTTCCATCCATCTCTCACACTTTCTCTCCAACTCTCACACTTTCCCTCCATCTCTCACACTTTCCCTCCATCTCTAACAGTTTCCCTCCATCTCTTACACTTCCTCTCCATCTCTCTCACTTTGCTTCAGTCTCTCACACTTTCTCTCATTCTCTCACACTTTCCCTCCATGTCTTACACTTTCCCTCCATCTCTCACACTTCCTCTCCATCTCTCTCACTTTCTCTCCGTCTCCCACACTTTCCCTCCATCTCTCACACTTTTTCTCCCTCTCTCACAGGTTCCCTCCATCTCTCACACTTTCTCTCCGTCTCTCACACTTGCTCTCCATCTCTCTCACTTTCCCTCTGTCTCTCTCACTTTCTCTCCGTCTCTCACACTTTCCTTCCATCACTTGCACTTTCCCTCCATCACTCTCAATTTCTCTCCATCTCTCTCAATTTCCCTCCTTCTCTCACACTTTCTCTCCATCTCTCTCAATTTCCCTCCTTCTCTCACACTTTCTCTCCATCTCTCTCACTTTCCCTCCATCTCTCACACTTTCTCTCCATCTCTCTCACTTTCCCTCCATTTCTCACAAAATCTCTCCATCTCTCACACTTTCATTCCGTCCTTCACATGTTCTACCCGTCTCTCTCACTTTCTCTCCATCCCTCACACTTTCCCTCCGTCTTTCAAACTTTCATTCCATCTCTCTCACTTTCTTTCCATCTCTCTCAATTTCCCACCATCTCTCACACTTTCTCTCCGTCTCTCACACTTTCCCTCCATCTCTCACATTTTCCTACCTTCTCTCACACTCTCTCTCCGTCTCTCACTCTTTCCTTCCGTCTCTCACACTTTCTCTCCATCTCTCCCAATTTCCCTCCATGTCTCTCACTTTCTCTCCATCTCTAACACTTTCTCTCCTTCTCTCACACATTCTCTCCATCTCTCTCACTTTCTCTCCGTCTCTCACACTTTCCCTCCATCTCTCACACTTTCCCTCCATCTCTCACACTTTCTCTCCATCTTTCACACTTTCCCTCTGTCTCTCACACTTTCCCTCCGTCTCTTACACTTTCTCTCCATCTCTCACACTTTGCCTCCATCTCTCAGACTTTATCTCCATCTTTCACACCTTCCCTCTGTCTCTCACTTTCCCTCTGTCTCTCACACTTTCCCTCCTTCTCTCATACTTTCCCTCTGTCTCTCACACTTTCCCTCCTTCTCTCACAATTTCTCTCCATCCCTCAAAATTTCTCCTCATCTCTCTCACTTTCTCTCCATTTCTCACACTTTATCTCAATCTTCACACTTTCCCTCCGTCTCTCACACTTTTTCTCCGTCTCTCTCATTTTCCCTCCATCTCTCACACTTTCATTCCGTCTCTCACACTTTCATTCAGACTCTCACACTTTCTCTCCATCTCTCACACTTTATCTCAATCTTCACACTTTCTCTCCATCTCTCACACTTTCTCTCCATCTCTCTCACTTTCCCTCCATTTCTCACACTTTATCTCAATCTTTCACACTTTCCCTCCGTCTCTCACACTTTTTCTCCGTCTCTCACACGTTCACTCCATCTCTCACACTTTCTTTCCTTCTCTCACACTTTCTCTCCGTCTCTCTCATTTTCCCTCCATCTCTCACACTTTCATTCCGTCTCTCACACTTTCATTCAGACTCTCACACTTTCTCTCCATCTCTCACACTTTCTCTCCATCTCTCACATTTTCCCTCCTTCTCTCACACTTTCACACCGTCTCTTACACTTTCACTCCATCCCTCACACTTTATCTCCGTTTTTCTTAATTTCTCTCCATGTCTCACACTTTCTCTCCATCTCTCACACTTTCATTCCGTCCTTCACATGTTCTACCCGTCTCTCTCACTTTCTCTCCATCCCTCACAATTTCCCTCCGTCTTTCAAACTTTTATTCCATCTCTCTCACTTCCTTTCCATCTCTCACAATTTCCCACCATCTCTCACACTTTCTCTCCGTCTTTCACACTTTCCCTCCGTCTCTCACACTTTCCCTCCTTCTCTCACACTTTCCCTCCGTCTCTCACACTTTCCCTCCATCTCTCACCTTTTCCCTCCATCACTCCCAATTTATCTGCATCTTTCACACTTTCCCTCCATCTCTCATACTTTCCAACCGTCTCTCAATCTCTCTCTCCGTCTCTCACACTTTCTCTCCATCTCTCTCAATTTCCCTCCATGTCTCACACTTTCTCTCCATCTCTCACACTTTCCCTCCGTCTCTCACACTTTCTCTCCATCTCTCTCACTTTTTCTCTGTCTCTCACAATTTCCCTCAATCTCTCACATTTTCCCTCCATCTCTCACACTTTCTCTCCGTCTCTCACACTTTCCCTCCATCTCTAACAGTTTCCCTCCATCTCTCTCACTTTCTCTCCGTCTCTCACACTTTCCCTCCATCTCCAGCAGTTTCCCTCCATCTCTCACACTTTCTCTCCGTCTCTCACACTTTCCCTCCATCTCTAACAGTTTCCCTCCATCTCTCACACTTTCCCTCCATCTCTTACACTTCCTCTCCATCTCTCTCACTTTGCTTCAGTCTCTCACACTTTCCCTCATTCTCTCACACTTTCCCTCCGTGTCTTACACTTTCTCTCCGTCTCTCACACTTCCTCTCCATCTCTCACACTTTCTCTCCGTCTCTCACACTTGCTCTCCATCTCTCTCACTTTCCCTCTGTCTCTCTCACTTTCTCACAGTCTCTCACACTTTCCTTCCATCACTCGCACTTTCCCTCCATCTCTCACAGTTTCTCTCCATCTCTCTCACTTTCCCTCCATCTCTCACAGTTTCTCTCCATCTCTCTCAATTTCCCTCCATCTCTCACACTTTCTCTCCATCTCTCTCAATTTCCCTCCATTTCTCACACTTTCTCTCCATCTCTCACTTTCATTCCGTCCTTCACATGTTCTAACCGTCTCTCTCACTTTCTGTCCATCCCTCACAATTTCCCTCCGTCTTTCAAAATTTTATTCCATCTCTCTCACTTTCTTTCCATCTCTCACACTTTCCCACCATCTCTCACACTTTCTCTCCGTCTCTCACACTTTCCCTCCATCTCTCACATTTTCCTACCTTCTCTCACACTCTCTCTCCGTCTCTCACTCTTTCCTTCCGTCTCTCACACTTTCTCTCCATCTCTCCTAATTTCCCTCCATGTCTCTCACTTTCTCTCCGTCTCTCACACTTTCCCTCCATCTCTCACACTTTCTCTCCATCTCTCACACTTTCTCTCCGTCTCTCCCACTGTCTCTGCATCTCTCACACTTTCTCTCCGTCTCTCACACTTCCTCTCCATCTCTCACACTTTCTCTCCGTCTCCCTCACTTTCCCTCCATCTCTCACACTTTTTCTCCCTCTCTCACACGTTCCCTCCATCTCTCACACTTTCTCTCCGTCTCTCACACTTGCTCTCCATCTCTCTCACTTTCCCTCTGTCTCTCTCACTTTCTCACAGTCTCTCACACTTTCCTTCCATCACTCGCACTTTCCCTCCATCTCTCACAGTTTCTCTCCATCTCTCTCATTTCCCTCCATCTCTCACAGTTTCTCTCCATCTCTCTCAATTTCCCTCCATCTCTCACACTTTCTCTCCATCTCTCTCAATTTCCCTCCATTTCTCACACTTTCTCTCCATCTCTCACACTTTCATTCCGTCCTTCACATGTTCTACCCGTCTCTCTCACTTTCTCTCCATCCCTCACAATTTCCCTCCGTCTTTCAAAATTTTATTCCATCTCTCTCACTTTCTTTCCATCTCTCACAATTTCCCACCATCTCTCACACTTTCTCTCCGTCTCTCACACTTTCCCTCCATCTCTCACATTTTCCTACCTTCTCTCACACTCTCTCTCCGTCTCTCACTCTTTCCTTCCGTCTCTCACACTTTCTCTCCATCTCTCCTAATTTCCCTCCATGTCTCTCACTTTCTCTCCGTCTCTCACACTTTCCCTCCATCTCTCACACTTTCTCTCCATCTCTCACACTTTCTCTCCATCTCTCCCACTGTCTCTGCATCTCTCACACTTTCCCTCCGTCTCTCACACTTTCCCTCCGTCTCTTACACTTTCTCTCCATCTCTCACACTTTGCCTCCATCTCTCAGACTTTATCTCCATCTTTCACACCTTCCCTCTGTCTCTCACTTTCCCTCTGTCTCTCACACTTTCCCTCTTTCTCTCATACTTTCCCTCTGTCTCTCACACTTTCCCTCCTTCTCTCACAATTTCTCTCCATCCCTCAAAATTTCTCCTCATCTCTCTCACTTTCTCTCCATTTCTCACACTTTACCTCAATCTTCACACTTTCCCTCCGTCTCTCACACTTTTTCTCCGTCTCTCTCATTTTCCCTCCATCTCTCACACTTTCATTCCGTCTCTCACACTTTCATTCAGACTCTTACACTTTCTCTCCATCTCTCACACTTTCTCTCCATCTCTCTCACTTTGCCTCCATTTCTCACACTTTCCCTCCATCTCTCACACTTTCCCTCCGTCTCTCACACTTTCCCTCCTTCTCTCACACTTTCCCTCCGTCTCTCACACTTTCCCTCCATCTCTCAGCTTTTCCCTCCATCTCTCCCAATTTATCTGCATCTTTCACACTTTCCCTCCATCTCTCATACTTTCCCACCGTCTCTCAATCTCTCTCTCCGTCTCTCACACTTTCTCTCCATGTCTCTCAATTTCCCTCCGTGTCTCTCACTTTCTCTCCATCTCTAACCCTTTCTCTCCGTCTCTCACACATTCTCTCCATCTCTCTCACTTTCTCTCTGTCTCTCACAATTTCCCTCAATCTCTCACATTTTCCCTCCATCTCTCACAGTTTCTCTCCGTCTCTCACACTTTCCCTCCATCTCTAACAGTTTCCCTCCATCTCTTACACTTCCTCTCCATCTCTCTCACTTTGCTTCCGTCTCTCACACTTTCCCTCCGTGTCTTACACTTTCTCTCCGTCTCTCACACTTTCCCTCCATCTTTCACACTTTCTCTCCATCTCTCACACTTTCTCTCCGTCTCTCCCACTGTCTCTGCATCTCTCACACTTTCCCTCCGTCTCTCACACTTTCCCTCCGTCTCTTACACTTTCTCTCCATCTCTCACACTTTGCCTCCATCTCTCCGACTTTATCTCCATCTTTCACACCTTCCCTCTGTCTCTCACTTTCCCTCTGTCTCTCACACTTTCCCTCCTTCTCTCATACTTTCCCTCTGTCTCTCACACTTTCCCTCCTCTCACAATTTCTCTCCATCTCTCAAAATTTCTCCTCATCTCTCTCACTTTCTCTCCATTTCTCACACTTTATCTCAATCTTCACACTTTCCCTCCGTCTCTCACACTTTCTCTCCGTCTCTCACACTTTCTCTCCGTCTCTCTCATTTTCCCTCCATCTCTCACACTTTCATTCCGTCTCTCACACTTTCATTCCGTCTCTCACACTTTCATTTTTACTCTCACACTTTCTCTCCATCTCTCACACTTTCTCTCCATCTCTCTCACTTTGCCTCCATTTCTCACACTTTATCTCAATCTTTCACACTTTCCCTCCGTCTCTCACACTTTTTCTCCGTCTCTCACACGTTCCCTCCATCTCTCACACTTTCTTTCCTTCTCTCACACTTTCTCTCCGTCTCTCTCATTTTCCCTCCATCTCTCACACTTTCATTCCGTCTCTCACACTTTCATTCAAACTCTCACACTTTCTCTCCATCTCTCACACTTTCTCTCCTTCTCTCACATTTTCCCTCCTTCTCTCACACTTTCACACCGTCTCTTACACTTTCACTCCATCCCTCACACTTTATCTCCGTTTTTCTTAATTTCTCTCCATGTCTCACACTTTCTCTCCGTCTCTCAGACTATCCCACCGTCTCTCTCACTTTCTCTCCGTCTCTCACACTTTCTCTCCGTCTCTCACACTTTCTCTCCGTCTCTCACATTCCTTCTGTCTCTCTTGCTTTCCCTCTGTCTCTCACACTTTCCCTCCATCTCTCTCACTTTCTCTCCATCTCTTGCACTTTCCCTCCATCTGTCTCACTTTCCCTTCGTCTGTCCCACTTTCAGTCCGTCTCTCTCACTTTCCCTCCATCTCTCTCAATTTCCCTCCATCTCTCACACTTCCTCTCCATCTCTCTCACTTTCTCTCCGTCTCCCACACTTTCCCTCCATCTCTCACACTTTTTCTCCCTCTCTCACACGTTCCCTCCATCTCTCACACTTTCTCTCCGTCTCTCAAACTTGCTCTCCATCTCTCTCGTTTTCCCTCCGTCTCTCTCACTTTCTCACAGTCTCTCACACTTTCCTTCCATCACTCGCACTTTCCCTCCATCTCTCACAGTTTCTCTCCATCTCTCTCAATTTCCCTCCATCTCTCTCACTTTCCCTCCGTCTCTTACACTTTCTCTCCATCTCTCACACTTTGCCTCCATCTCTCAGACTTTATCTCCATCTTTCACACCTTCCCTCTGTCTCTCACTTTCCCTCTGTCTCTCACACTTTCCCTCCTTCTCTCATACTTTCCCTCTGTCTCTCCCACTTTCCCTCCTTCTCTCACAATTTCTCTCCATCCCTCAAAATTTCTCCTCATCTCTCTCACTTTCTCTCCATTTCTCACACTTTATCTCAATCTTCACACTTTCCCTCCGTCTCTCACACTTTCTCTCCGTCTCTCTCATTTTCCCTCCATCTCTCACACTTTCATTCCGTCTCTCTCACTTTCATTCAGACTCTCACAATTTCTCTCCATCTCTCACACTTTCTCTCCATCTCTCACACTTTCCCTCCATTTCTCACACTTTATCTCAATCTTTCACACTTTCCCTCCGTCTCACACACTTTTTCTCCGTCTCTCACACGTTCCCTTCATCTTTCACACTTTCTCTCCGTCTCTCACACTTTCTCTCCGTCTCTCTCATTTTCCCTCCATCTCTCACACTTTCATTCCGTCTCTCACACTTTCATTCCGTCTCTCACACTTTCTCTCCATCTCTCACACTTTCTCTCCATCTCTCTCACTCTCCCTCCATTCTCACACTTTATCTCAATCTTTCACACATTCCCTCCGTCTCTCACACTTTTTCTCCGTCTCTCACACGTTCCCTTCATCTTTCACACTTTCGCTCCGTCTCTCACACTTTCTCTCCGTCTCTCTCATTTTCCCTCCATCTCTCACACTTTCATTCCGTCTCTCACACTTTCATTCCGTCTCTCACACTTTCATTCAGACTCTCACACTTTCATTCAGACTCTCACACTTTCTCTCCATCTCTCACACTTTCTCTCCATCTCTCTCACTTTCCCTCCATTCTCACACTTTATCTCAATCTTTCACACATTCCCTCCGTCTCTCACACTTTTTCTCCGTCTCTCACACGTTCACTCCATCTCTCACACTTTCTTTCCTTCTCTCACACTTTCTCTCCATTTCTCTCATTTTCCCTCCATCTCTCACACTTTCATTCCGTCTCTCACACTTTCATTCAGACTCTCACACTTTCTCTCCATCTCTCACACTTTCTCTCCATCTTTCACATTTTCCCTCCTTCTCTCACACTTTCACACCGTCTCTTACAATTTCACTCCATCCCTCACACTTTATCTCCGTTTATCTTAATTTCTCTCCATGTCTCACACTTTCTCTCCGTCTCTCAGACTATCCCACCGTCTCTCTCTCTTTCTCTCCGTCTCTCACACTTTTCTCCGTCTCTCACATTCCTTCTGTCTCTCTTGCTTTCCCTCTGTCTCTCACACTTTCCCTCCATCTCTCTCACTTTCTCTCCGTCTCTTGCACTTTCCCTCCATCTGTCTCACTTTCCCTTCGTCTCTCCCACTTTCACTCCGTCTCTCTCACTTTCCCTCCATCTCTCTCAATTTCCCTCTGTCTCTCGCACATTCTCTCCATCTTTCACACTTTCCCTCCATCTCTCACACTTTCCCTCCATCTCTCACACCTTCTCTACGTCTCTCACACTTTCCCTCCATCTCTCACACATTCCGTCCGTCTCTCATTATTTCCCCCCGTCTGTCACACTCTCTCTCCGTCTCTCACACTTTCCTGCCGTTTCTCACTCTTTCTATCCGTCTCTCACACTTTCTCTCAGTGTCTCTCAATTTCCCTCAGTCTCTCTCACTTTTTCTCCGTCTCTCAAACTTTCTCTCCGTCTCTCACACTTTCCCTCCATCTCTCTCACTTTCCCTCCATCTCTGTCATTTTCTCTCTGTCTCTCACTCTTTCCCTCCATCACTCACACTTTCCCTCCATCTCTCACAATTTCCCTCCATCACTCACACTTTGCCTCCATGTCTCACACTTTCCCTCCATCTCTCACACTTTCTCTCCATCTCTCTCACTTTCCCTCCGTCTCTTACACTTTCCCTCCATATCTCACACTTCCTCTCCATCTCTGTCACTTTCCCTCCATCTCTCACACTTTCCCTCCATCTCTCACAGTTCCTCTCCATCTCTCTTTCTCTCCGTCTCTCACACTTTCCCTCCATCTCTCACACTTTTTCTCCCTATCTCACACGTTCCCTCCATCACTCACACTTTCTCTCCGTCTCTCACACTTGCTCTCCATCTCTCTCACCTTCCCTCCGTCTCTCTCACTTTCTCTCCGTCTCTCACACTTTCCTTCCATCACTCGCACTTTCCGTCCATCTCTCACACTTTCTCTCTATCTCTCCCAATTTCCCTCCATCTCTCACACTTTCTCTCCATCTCTCTCACTTTCCCTCCATCTCTCACACTTTCAATCCATCTCTCACATGTTCTCTCCATCTCTCTCACTTTCTCTCTGTCCCTCACACTTTCCCTCCATCTTTCACACTTTCATTCCATCTCGCTCACTTTCTTTCCATCTCTCACACTTTCCCTCCATCTCTCACACTTTCTCTCCGTCTCTCACACTTTCTCTCCTTCTCTCACACTTTCCCTCCATCTCTCACACTTTCTCTCCATCTCTCACACTTTCCCTCCATCTCTCACATTTTCCTACCGTCTCTCGCACTCTCTCTCCATCTCTCACACTTTCCTTCCGTCTCTCACACTTTCTCTCCATCTTTCTCAATTTCCCCGCATGTCTCTCAAATTCTCTCCGTCTCTAACACTTTCTCTCCTTCTCTCACACATTCTCTCCATCTCTCTCACTTTCGCTCCATCTCTCACACTTTCCCTCCATCTCTCACACTTTCCCTCCATCTCTCACACTTTCCCTACATCTCTCACACTTTCTCCCCATCTTTCACACTTTCCCTCCGTCTCTTACACTTTCTCTCCATCTCTCAGACTTTATCTCCATCTTTCACACTTTCCCTCTGTCTCTCACTTTCCCTCTGTCTCTCACACTTTCCCTCTGTCTCTCACACTTTCCCTCCTTCACTCACACTTTCCCTCCAACTCTCACACTTTCCCTCTGTCTCTCAAACGTTCTCTCCAACTCTCTCACTATCCCTCCATTTCTCACACTTTTTCTCCATCTCTCACACTTTCTCTCCGTCTCTCACACTTTCCCTCCATCTCTCTCTTTCCCTCCATCTCTGTCACTTTCTCTCTGTCTCTCACACTTTCCCTCCATCACTCACACTTTCCCTCCATGTCTCACACTTTCCCTCCATCTCTCACACTTTCCCTCCATCTCTCTCACTTTCCCTCCATCTCTCTCACTTTCCCTCCGTCTCTTACACTTTCCCTCCATATCTCACACTTCCTCTCCATCTCTGTCACTTTCCCTCCGTCTCTCACACTTTCCCTCCATCTCTCACACTTTTTCTCCCTCTCTCACACGTTCCCTCCATCACTCACACTTTCTCTCCGTCTCTCACACTTGCTCTGCATCTCTCACTTTCCCTCCGTCTCTCTCACTTTCTCTCCGTCTCTCACACTTTCCTTCCATCACTCACACTTTCCCTCCATCTCTCTCAATTTCCCTCCATCTTTCACACTTTCTCTCCATCTCTCTCACTTTCCTTCCGTCTCTCACACTTTCTCTCCGTCTCTCACACTTTCCCTCCATCTCTCACACTTTCATTCCGTCTCTCACATGTTCTCTCCGTCTCTCTCACTTTCTCTCCGCCCTCACACTTTCCCTCCGTCTTTCACACTTTCTCTCCGTCTCTCACACTTTCCCTCCATCTCTCACACTTTCTCTCCGTTTCTCACACTTTCTCTCCATCTCTCACACTTTCCTACCGTCTCTCACACTTTCTCTCCAGCTCTCTCAATTTCCCCCCATGTCTCTCACTTTCTCTCCATCTCTCACACTTTCTCTCCGTCTCTAACATTTTCCCTCCATCTCTCACACTGTCCCTCGGTCTCTTTCACTTTCTCTCCGTCTCTCACACTTTCCCTCCATCTCTCACACTTTCTCTCCATCTCACACACATTCTCTCCCTCTCTCCCACTTTCTCTACGTCTCTCACACGTTCCCTACATCTCTCTCACTTTCTCTCCCTCTCTCCCACTTTCTCTCCGTCTCTCTCATTTTCCCTCAATCTCTCACTTTCTTTCCTTCTCTCTCTCTTTCCCTCTGTCTCTCACTTTCCCTCTGTCTCTCACACTTTCCCTCCATCTCTCACACTTTCTCTCCATCTCTCACACTTTCTCTCCATCTCTCCCACTGTCTCTGCATCTCTCACACTTTCCCTCCGTCTCTCACACTTTCCCTCCGTCTCTTACACTTTCTCTCCATCTCTCACACTTTGCCTCCATCTCTCAGACTTTATCTCCATCTTTCACACCTTCCCTCTGTCTCTCACTTTCCCTCTGTCTCTCACACTTTCCCTCTTTCTCTCATACTTTCCCTCTGTCTCTCACACTTTCCCTCCTTCTCTCACAATTTCTCTCCATCCCTCAAAATTTCTCCTCATCTCTCTCACTTTCTCTCCATTTCTCACACTTTACCTCAATCTTCACACTTTCCCTCCGTCTCTCACACTTTTTCTCCGTCTCTCTCATTTTCCCTCCATCTCTCACACTTTCATTCCGTCTCTCACACTTTCATTCAGACTCTTACACTTTCTCTCCATCTCTCACACTTTCTCTCCATCTCTCTCACTTTGCCTCCATTTCTCACACTTTCCCTCCATCTCTCACACTTTCCCTCCGTCTCTCACACTTTCCCTCCTTCTCTCACACTTTCCCTCCGTCTCTCACACTTTCCCTCCATCTCTCAGCTTTTCCCTCCATCTCTCCCAATTTATCTGCATCTTTCACACTTTCCCTCCATCTCTCATACTTTCCCACCGTCTCTCAATCTCTCTCTCCGTCTCTCACACTTTCTCTCCATGTCTCTCAATTTCCCTCCGTGTCTCTCACTTTCTCTCCATCTCTAACCCTTTCTCTCCGTCTCTCACACATTCTCTCCATCTCTCTCACTTTCTCTCTGTCTCTCACAATTTCCCTCAATCTCTCACATTTTCCCTCCATCTCTCACAGTTTCTCTCCGTCTCTCACACTTTCCCTCCATCTCTAACAGTTTCCCTCCATCTCTTACACTTCCTCTCCATCTCTCTCACTTTGCTTCCGTCTCTCACACTTTCCCTCCGTGTCTTACACTTTCTCTCCGTCTCTCACACTTTCCCTCCATCTTTCACACTTTCTCTCCATCTCTCACACTTTCTCTCCGTCTCTCCCACTGTCTCTGCATCTCTCACACTTTCCCTCCGTCTCTCACACTTTCCCTCCGTCTCTTACACTTTCTCTCCATCTCTCACACTTTGCCTCCATCTCTCCGACTTTATCTCCATCTTTCACACCTTCCCTCTGTCTCTCACTTTCCCTCTGTCTCTCACACTTTCCCTCCTTCTCTCATACTTTCCCTCTGTCTCTCACACTTTCCCTCCTCTCACAATTTCTCTCCATCTCTCAAAATTTCTCCTCATCTCTCTCACTTTCTCTCCATTTCTCACACTTTATCTCAATCTTCACACTTTCCCTCCGTCTCTCACACTTTCTCTCCGTCTCTCACACTTTCTCTCCGTCTCTCTCATTTTCCCTCCATCTCTCACACTTTCATTCCGTCTCTCACACTTTCATTCCGTCTCTCACACTTTCATTTTTACTCTCACACTTTCTCTCCATCTCTCACACTTTCTCTCCATCTCTCTCACTTTGCCTCCATTTCTCACACTTTATCTCAATCTTTCACACTTTCCCTCCGTCTCTCACACTTTTTCTCCGTCTCTCACACGTTCCCTCCATCTCTCACACTTTCTTTCCTTCTCTCACACTTTCTCTCCGTCTCTCTCATTTTCCCTCCATCTCTCACACTTTCATTCCGTCTCTCACACTTTCATTCAAACTCTCACACTTTCTCTCCATCTCTCACACTTTCTCTCCTTCTCTCACATTTTCCCTCCTTCTCTCACACTTTCACACCGTCTCTTACACTTTCACTCCATCCCTCACACTTTATCTCCGTTTTTCTTAATTTCTCTCCATGTCTCACACTTTCTCTCCGTCTCTCAGACTATCCCACCGTCTCTCTCACTTTCTCTCCGTCTCTCACACTTTCTCTCCGTCTCTCACACTTTCTCTCCGTCTCTCACATTCCTTCTGTCTCTCTTGCTTTCCCTCTGTCTCTCACACTTTCCCTCCATCTCTCTCACTTTCTCTCCATCTCTTGCACTTTCCCTCCATCTGTCTCACTTTCCCTTCGTCTGTCCCACTTTCAGTCCGTCTCTCTCACTTTCCCTCCATCTCTCTCAATTTCCCTCCATCTCTCACACTTCCTCTCCATCTCTCTCACTTTCTCTCCGTCTCCCACACTTTCCCTCCATCTCTCACACTTTTTCTCCCTCTCTCACACGTTCCCTCCATCTCTCACACTTTCTCTCCGTCTCTCAAACTTGCTCTCCATCTCTCTCGTTTTCCCTCCGTCTCTCTCACTTTCTCACAGTCTCTCACACTTTCCTTCCATCACTCGCACTTTCCCTCCATCTCTCACAGTTTCTCTCCATCTCTCTCAATTTCCCTCCATCTCTCTCACTTTCCCTCCGTCTCTTACACTTTCTCTCCATCTCTCACACTTTGCCTCCATCTCTCAGACTTTATCTCCATCTTTCACACCTTCCCTCTGTCTCTCACTTTCCCTCTGTCTCTCACACTTTCCCTCCTTCTCTCATACTTTCCCTCTGTCTCTCCCACTTTCCCTCCTTCTCTCACAATTTCTCTCCATCCCTCAAAATTTCTCCTCATCTCTCTCACTTTCTCTCCATTTCTCACACTTTATCTCAATCTTCACACTTTCCCTCCGTCTCTCACACTTTCTCTCCGTCTCTCTCATTTTCCCTCCATCTCTCACACTTTCATTCCGTCTCTCTCACTTTCATTCAGACTCTCACAATTTCTCTCCATCTCTCACACTTTCTCTCCATCTCTCACACTTTCCCTCCATTTCTCACACTTTATCTCAATCTTTCACACTTTCCCTCCGTCTCACACACTTTTTCTCCGTCTCTCACACGTTCCCTTCATCTTTCACACTTTCTCTCCGTCTCTCACACTTTCTCTCCGTCTCTCTCATTTTCCCTCCATCTCTCACACTTTCATTCCGTCTCTCACACTTTCATTCCGTCTCTCACACTTTCTCTCCATCTCTCACACTTTCTCTCCATCTCTCTCACTCTCCCTCCATTCTCACACTTTATCTCAATCTTTCACACATTCCCTCCGTCTCTCACACTTTTTCTCCGTCTCTCACACGTTCCCTTCATCTTTCACACTTTCGCTCCGTCTCTCACACTTTCTCTCCGTCTCTCTCATTTTCCCTCCATCTCTCACACTTTCATTCCGTCTCTCACACTTTCATTCCGTCTCTCACACTTTCATTCAGACTCTCACACTTTCATTCAGACTCTCACACTTTCTCTCCATCTCTCACACTTTCTCTCCATCTCTCTCACTTTCCCTCCATTCTCACACTTTATCTCAATCTTTCACACATTCCCTCCGTCTCTCACACTTTTTCTCCGTCTCTCACACGTTCACTCCATCTCTCACACTTTCTTTCCTTCTCTCACACTTTCTCTCCATTTCTCTCATTTTCCCTCCATCTCTCACACTTTCATTCCGTCTCTCACACTTTCATTCAGACTCTCACACTTTCTCTCCATCTCTCACACTTTCTCTCCATCTTTCACATTTTCCCTCCTTCTCTCACACTTTCACACCGTCTCTTACAATTTCACTCCATCCCTCACACTTTATCTCCGTTTATCTTAATTTCTCTCCATGTCTCACACTTTCTCTCCGTCTCTCAGACTATCCCACCGTCTCTCTCTCTTTCTCTCCGTCTCTCACACTTTTCTCCGTCTCTCACATTCCTTCTGTCTCTCTTGCTTTCCCTCTGTCTCTCACACTTTCCCTCCATCTCTCTCACTTTCTCTCCGTCTCTTGCACTTTCCCTCCATCTGTCTCACTTTCCCTTCGTCTCTCCCACTTTCACTCCGTCTCTCTCACTTTCCCTCCATCTCTCTCAATTTCCCTCTGTCTCTCGCACATTCTCTCCATCTTTCACACTTTCCCTCCATCTCTCACACTTTCCCTCCATCTCTCACACCTTCTCTACGTCTCTCACACTTTCCCTCCATCTCTCACACATTCCGTCCGTCTCTCATTATTTCCCCCCGTCTGTCACACTCTCTCTCCGTCTCTCACACTTTCCTGCCGTTTCTCACTCTTTCTATCCGTCTCTCACACTTTCTCTCAGTGTCTCTCAATTTCCCTCAGTCTCTCTCACTTTTTCTCCGTCTCTCAAACTTTCTCTCCGTCTCTCACACTTTCCCTCCATCTCTCTCACTTTCCCTCCATCTCTGTCATTTTCTCTCTGTCTCTCACTCTTTCCCTCCATCACTCACACTTTCCCTCCATCTCTCACAATTTCCCCTCCATCACTCACACTTTGCCTCCATGTCTCACACTTTCCCTCCATCTCTCACACTTTCTCTCCATCTCTCTCACTTTCCCTCCGTCTCTTACACTTTCCCTCCATATCTCACACTTCCTCTCCATCTCTGTCACTTTCCCTCCATCTCTCACACTTTCCCTCCATCTCTCACAGTTCCTCTCCATCTCTCTTTCTCTCCGTCTCTCACACTTTCCCTCCATCTCTCACACTTTTTCTCCCTATCTCACACGTTCCCCTCCATCACTCACACTTTCTCTCCGTCTCTCACACTTGCTCTCCATCTCTCTCACCTTCCCTCCGTCTCTCTCACTTTCTCTCCGTCTCTCACACTTTCCTTCCATCACTCGCACTTTCCGTCCATCTCTCACACTTTCTCTCTATCTCTCCCAATTTCCCTCCATCTCTCACACTTTCTCTCCATCTCTCTCACTTTCCCTCCATCTCTCACACTTTCAATCCATCTCTCACATGTTCTCTCCATCTCTCTCACTTTCTCTCTGTCCCTCACACTTTCCCTCCATCTTTCACACTTTCATTCCATCTCGCTCACTTTCTTTCCATCTCTCACACTTTCCCTCCATCTCTCACACTTTCTCTCCGTCTCTCACACTTTCTCTCCTTCTCTCACACTTTCCCTCCATCTCTCACACTTTCTCTCCATCTCTCACACTTTCCCTCCATCTCTCACATTTTCCTACCGTCTCTCGCACTCTCTCTCCATCTCTCACACTTTCCTTCCGTCTCTCACACTTTCTCTCCATCTTTCTCAATTTCCCCGCATGTCTCTCAAATTCTCTCCGTCTCTAACACTTTCTCTCCTTCTCTCACACATTCTCTCCATCTCTCTCACTTTCGCTCCATCTCTCACACTTTCCCTCCATCTCTCACACTTTCCCTCCATCTCTCACACTTTCCCTACATCTCTCACACTTTCTCCCCATCTTTCACACTTTCCCTCCGTCTCTTACACTTTCTCTCCATCTCTCAGACTTTATCTCCATCTTTCACACTTTCCCTCTGTCTCTCACTTTCCCTCTGTCTCTCACACTTTCCCTCTGTCTCTCACACTTTCCCTCCTTCACTCACACTTTCCCTCCAACTCTCACACTTTCCCTCTGTCTCTCAAACGTTCTCTCCAACTCTCTCACTATCCCTCCATTTCTCACACTTTTTCTCCATCTCTCACACTTTCTCTCCGTCTCTCACACTTTCCCCTCCATCTCTCTCTTTCCCTCCATCTCTGTCACTTTCTCTCTGTCTCTCACACTTTCCCTCCATCACTCACACTTTCCCTCCATCTCTCACACTTTCCCTCCATCTCTCACACTTTCCCTCCATCTCTCTCACTTTCCCTCCATCTCTCTCACTTTCCCTCCGTCTCTTACACTTTCCCTCCATATCTCACACTTCCTCTCCATCTCTGTCACTTTCCCTCCGTCTCTCACACTTTCCCTCCATCTCTCACACTTTTTCTCCCTCTCTCACACGTTCCCCTCCATCACTCACACTTTCTCTCCGTCTCTCACACTTGCTCTGCATCTCTCACTTTCCCTCCGTCTCTCTCACTTTCTCTCCGTCTCTCACACTTTCCTTCCATCACTCACACTTTCCCTCCATCTCTCTCAATTTCCCTCCATCTTTCACACTTTCTCTCCATCTCTCTCACTTTCCTTCCGTCTCTCACACTTTCTCTCCGTCTCTCACACTTTCCCTCCATCTCTCACACTTTCATTCCGTCTCTCACATGTTCTCTCCGTCTCTCTCACTTTCTCTCCGCCCTCACACTTTCCCTCCGTCTTTCACACTTTCTCTCCGTCTCTCACACTTTCCCTCCATCTCTCACACTTTCTCTCCGTTTCTCACACTTTCTCTCCATCTCTCACACTTTCCTACCGTCTCTCACACTTTCTCTCCAGCTCTCCTCAATTTCCCCCCATGTCTCTCACTTTCTCTCCATCTCTCACACTTTCTCTCCGTCTCTAACATTTTCCCTCCATCTCTCACACTGTCCCTCGGTCTCTTTCACTTTCTCTCCGTCTCTCACACTTTCCCTCCATCTCTCACACTTTCTCTCCATCTCACACACATTCTCTCCCTCTCTCCCACTTTCTCTACGTCTCTCACACGTTCCCTACATCTCTCTCACTTTCTCTCCCTCTCTCCCACTTTCTCTCCG